>JBCEWE010000578.1:13380711-13443211 GCA_039877035.1 Silurus lanzhouensis | reverse complement strand
GTTCACATTTGTTGTGTTCGATAGAATTTAGAGCTTTAAATTTTCCAGTAGATCTTCCACTCAAACCCTGTAAAGCAGGTCTTCATAAAGCTGGCTTTGTGCACAGGGGCATCGTCATGCTGGAACGGGTTTAGGTCTTCTGGTGGACCAAGGGAAAGGAGAATTTTATTTTACAGGATCTAAAGACGTTCTACACAATCGTGTGCCTCCAAGTTTGTGGGAAGAGTTTGGAGAAGAACCAAATTTAGCTTTATATAAAGATCATACGTGCCTGAAAGGACGTCATGGTCATTTATTTTAGCTCATATTTCCCCCCGGGTGCCAATATTAATGAATAGCTATATATATATATATATATATATACACACACATACATGGTGGTAAACATTAACAGTTTACCCTTGAATGACCTTGATGAATGATCTAATAGGTCGGCTCACGTGACTGACGCTCGCGGCTGTGATGGATGAGGTGAGAAACCGGTTTGATTATAATAGTTGTAAAATAAAATACACCTTTTATTTTTTTATGATTTACCGCCTGGAGACACGTGTTCCTGAGTGCACCGTTATCTCATCACACACGTGAACGTTCTCACGGAGAACATCCAGATCAGCCTCGTTACCTTCAGTCCTCCATCCTGGAGATATTCTACTGTAGATATTCTTCTCCTCAACGCTGATCTGTAGAAGTGGTTTTATACACATACACACACACACACGCGCACGCACGCACACACGCACACGCACAAGTACGCACACGCACACACACTTTGAGTTTTGATTTAGTTGTTTTTGTATTTTAGTTCTTTCTTTCTTTTGTCTGTTTCTTTCCTTTTCCCCCTTTATTTCCATTTTCTTTCTTTCTTTCTTTCTTTCTTTCTTTCTTTCTTTCTTTCTTTCTTTCTTTCTTGTCTGTCTGTCTGTCTGTCTGTCTGTCTGTCTGTGTCTTTTCTTTCTTCTTTCTTTCTCTCTTTCTTTCTTGTCTGTGTGTCTGTCTGTCTTCTTTCTTTCTGTCTGTCTGTCTGTCTGTGTCTTTTCTTTCTTCTTTCTTTCTCTCTTTCTTTCTTGTCTGTGTGTCTGTCTGTCTTCTTTCTGTCTGTCTGTCTGTCTGTCTGTCTGTCTGTCTGTCTGTCTTTCTTTTTTTCTTTCTTTCTTTTCTGTCTGTCTTTCTTTTCTGTCTCTTTCTTTCTTTCTTTCTTTCTTTCTTTCTTTCTTTCTTTCTGTCTGTCTGTCTGTCTGTCTGTCTGTCTGTGTCTTTTCTTTCTTCTTTCTTTCTCTCTTTCTTTCTTGTCTGTGTGTCTGTCTGTCTTCTTTCTGTCTGTCTGTCTGTCTGTCTGTCTGTCTGTCTGTCTGTCTGTCTGTCTTTCTTTCTTTCTTTCTTTTCTTTCTGTCTTTCTTTTTCTTTCTTTCTTTCTTTCTTTCTTTCTTTCTTTCTCAACATTTTGTTTGTTTATTCCACTGGCTTTAATAATTTTATTGATTTATTGATTGTGTGATTTGATTATTAGCTGCAGGTCTGATATTTATTGTAAATCAGTGGTTTATTATTGTGGATATTTTTATTGATTATCAGCCTCTTAGAAAAGGTTTAAATTTGAATTATGTGCTGCGATTGTTGGATCTGATCTCAATCCGTTTTCTTCTCCATTTTCTTGTCTGTCTCATGCGAGCATTTACATTTGCCATGTTTCTGGATTTCCTGTAAATGAGTTCCGCCCCGGAGTACAGTTCAGTCCAGCGCTCACATTTTCCACCTTCTGCTCCAATGTGCTCTTTTTCAACAAGCATTTATGGGTGAAAAAAAACCCACCATAACTTTAAATAGCAAGCATGAGTTATTTATTTATTTATTTATTTATTTATTTATTTATTTATTATACAAAACGCACCCTGTTTTCTCACCATCCTGATCAGAGAATGTGGTCAGAATCCCATCCGGTTTTCTAAAAGGTGTTCAATAGGGTTGGAGCTCTATTGCAGGAGATCTTCCACTCCAACCCATATTAAGCAGGTCTTCATGGAGCTGGCTTTGTGCACGGGGGCATCATCAGGTTTGGATCTTCTAGTTCATTCCATCTCGTCCTATTGTGTGCTTTCAACTTTGTGGGAACAGTCTAGAGAAGAGCCACGTATGGCTGGGAAAAGTCGGGTGTCCCAATACTTTAGGGCTACAAGGTGTGTGTTTTGGGGGTAGTTTAACTCCGGGGAGATGTTTAGATCTTCACTCCTGCATGCTGAAGCTCTGTCTTATGTCTTCTGAGGCCTGGTTTCAGTTGAGCAGATGTTTGCACCGTCACCGTCTCGACCCTGAAGAAGCTTTATCACAAAGAGCCGAGAGGGTTTTTATCCTTCACTGTTTCTGCTCCTTCATCCAAACCGCCGTCTGGTTCTGAAGCGTCTGCTGCAATACTGCTCACCCTGGTTTTCTGGGCTGCTGTTGCCACAGGAAGTGGGTAAAGCGTGCGCGTGTGTGCTTGTGTGTGTGTGTGTGCGGCTTCATGTTGTCACAAGGGCATTGTGTGACTTTACAGGAAACCAAAAGGTTTCTGGGACACGCGCAGAGAAGCGCTCTAATTTCGTAAACACACACACACACACACACACACACACACACACACACACACACACACACACACACACACACACACACACACACACACACACACAGTCTCTGCCTCTGTAGCAGTGCGGTTCCTCACACTTCCAGCATGTTAAAATGTATTTATTTATTTATTTATTTATTTTTAAATCAGAGTAAATCAGTTGCAGTCGTGATGGATACCGAGATGAGCTCAGGAGCACTCGTGAGATCACCTCTGGGCTCAGGAGCACATTAATAAGCCAGAGAGCACTTGTGTGGGCTCGTAAGAGCTCCCGAGAGCTCGAGAGCACTCGTACACTGTACAGTAGTGTGGTTAGTAGTGTGAGGTGTCAGTAGTGTGTTTACTTGTGAGGTCAGTAGTGTGTGTGGTCAGTAGTGTGTGGTTTAGTAGTGTGTGGTCAGTAGTGTGTGTGGTCAGTAGTGTGTGGTTTAGTAGTGTGTGGTCAGTAGTGTGTGTGGTCAGTAGTAGGTGTGTATAAGATGAACAGATGAAGCAGAAATACTGAAAGTTCTCTCAGATGGACACTCAGGTGTGTAATCACCTCCTGATGATGAATGAAAACTTGACCTGATTGGACGAGCCGCCTCGCTCTTTTACACGTTTTTAATCATCATTCTCACCTAATCAGAACGTGAACAATCTCACAGCCAGCACAATCGCGGCCCGTTATTACCACAGCGTATCTCCATGTTCTCCAAACTGATCAGGTCTGGAGTTATTTCTGCTGTTACAGACACATGAATGATGAGGATGAAGAGGACGATGTGGCGCAATCGAGCATGTTCTCGTTCACGGTTCAGGAGTCACACAGTGCAGGAGGACCTTCAGCTAGTCTCTCTCTCATACACACACACACACACACACACACACACACACACACACACACACAGCCAGAGGCATCTCTGGTATTTGAGTACAAATAGGAGGATTAATAAAGTAAAGAATTGACACCACCGCAGTGTAAACTCTTTTCTCCTGAGGCCTTCAGACCGACCTCTCCAACAACCCTGTATATAACAGCATTCCTCTCTCTCTCTCTCTCTCTCTCTCTCTCTCTCTCTCTCTGTGTGTGTTTTCAGCATTCTTTCTTTCACTGTTCTTGCTTTCCTTCTTGAGTTTTTCCTTTTTAAATCTTTCTTTCCTTTTTTCTTTCTTTCTTGTTTTTTTCCAGAGGAAGTTCAGACCTGTAAAGAGCTGCGAGTAAAAACATGTCATGGACTTCAAGGCTTACATTTTTTTGCTTGGAATACAGACACACACACACACACACACACACACACACACACACAGATATGAACCTGACACAGCGTGGTGGTGGTGGTGTGTTTACAGATCCACGGCTGCAGCAGTAAACAGCAGGCTTTTACCCACATTACTGCCTCTGCCCCATAACACCACCACACCTGTTCTCTGGAACAACAGATTGTAGGTCAAGTGAACATGTTGGGAAAAAAGTACTAGGACAAAAGAGCCGAAAGGGGAAGTGTTATTTAATGACGGCACAAAAAAAGTATTACGTGATGAGAAGAGAAAGCGTGGATAAAACCTGAAAAAAGTTGAGTGTGAATTTGTTCGATATTTTTTACTCATTTCTGATGAAAGGAGGTGTAACATTAATGGAGAGATGAGAGATAAGACAAAGGACAGAGAGAGAGACAGGCAGGTACACAGGAAGATGGAGAGACAGATAGACCGGCAGATGGACAGAGAGACAGATGGACAAATAGGAATTCAGATGGACAGAGAAACAAAGATGGACAGAGAGACAGAAAGATGGACAGGGATAGATAGGACATCTGATGGCCAGAGAAATGGACAAAGAGACAAACAGATGGAGAGATAAATAGGAATTCAGATGGACAGAGAGACAGATAGGCAGGAAGAGAGAGATGGACAGGCGGAGAGACAGACCTCCAGGCAGAGGGTGAGAAGGATAGGAAGACAGACAGAAATAGACAGAAACAGACAGGCCAGATAGCAAACAGAGAAGTGCACAGACAAAGAGACAGTCATGCTAGTACACAGACAGAGAGACCGTCTGGCAGACATGGAGACAGACAGGCAAGAAGGGAGACTGGCAAATTTTTGTCTGTAATAAATATCGTAACATTTGTCCGTTTTTGTTTTTCATGATACAGAAAAAAAAATCGTATTTTCTATCAGAACACGTTTAAAAATGCAAATATCGTCTCAGAGTTTCATTCTTTTGTACTCAGTCCTAAGGGTGTGCAAACATTTGCTCTCAGCTCTATCTGATCTTCAGACTGTATTAGTGTTTCACTCTGGTACATTCAACTTCTGCCTAGTTGGTGCACATCTGTGGAGAATCACATCTGCCAGAAGCAACATCCCAACAGCAGTGTCTTGGGATCTGTTTGCCTGCATGCGACCAAAGCAGTGGGCTGAAACCAGGAACAGAACATGAGTCTGAGAAGCTGGAACAGAGAGAGAGAGAGAGAGAGAGAGAGAGAGAGAGAGAGAGAGAGAGAGAGACAGAGAGAGAGAGAGAGAGAGAGACAGAGAGAGAGAGAGAGAGACAGAGAGAGAGAGAGACAGAGAGAGAGAGAGAAAGAGAGAGACAGAGAGAGAGAGAGAGAGAGAGACAGAGAGAGAGATAGAGATGCTGTGTGTCAGGATGTAACGTCGTCCTGCACTCTGATCTGTTCATTATTCTGTAAAGGACAGTTTGCGCCACACACTGGATTATCCAGTTGTTATGTTATGTTCATTTCGCATGAGAAGACCCCGAGGTGAGGCGGAGAGCATTAAAATGGATCATCACCTTTAACCTTGTGCTCACATCTCATCACTGACGAGCTCAACTATTAATGAAGCCGTTGCGGTTTTTTATTCGATTCCTCCTTTTCTTCTCCAGTTCATCTTGTGCCAAGAAATTTACATTGAAGGAATTTAGAAGACGCCGTTATCCACAGAGACGTGCAAAAGTGCTTTGAAGTGTTTATCAGAGACTTAATCAACAGCGGTTCAGAGTAAAGAGGAAGGTCTTCATCTAGAGGAAGTTCATTCCACCACCTCAGTATTGATGTATACCTGCTGCTTCAAATCCCCATATTCACCATATAAGTCCACCACATGCAAAACATCTTGATGGAGTTCATTAAGGTTCTCTACGTTCGGGTTTGCGTTCCTGTGCCTCTGTTTTCTGTGCTATGAAACATCGTTTATTGCAAATTCAGATTCCTCGTTTTAAGAGATGATTCCTTTAGAGGTCCTTCATGTTGAAACACATCTAAAGCTTTCAGATTGACGTTAAAAGCAGCTTCCCAGCACACGGGTGAGTCACGTTTGCTTTAAAACGTCACACGTCTCCAACACAAGGAATAAGGAGTCCTGCAGGCCCCAAGTCGTTTCTCCTGAATCACCAGCAGAATACCAGGGCAGGTTGAATCTCGCACGGATTGTTTCGAAAGGCGCACGCAAGAGAAATACGCAAGAAGTTCACGTCTGAGGAAGAAACCCGCTCGCTCGAGTCCCGACACGGTTCTGCGTTTGATCTTTACCTCGATTAACCTTGAACTGTGCTGTGAAGTTACAGGCTCGGGGATATAAAGGGAGCTGCTGAACGGCTGACCTCGGACAAACTCGGGCATGTTTTTATACGTGCTTCTTTATACGGACTGCAGAAGACTGTGTGGAAGCGAGTAGGAACTACAATCGATGAGTTTGTGCACCGTTGCGTTCATACAGCAGAAATACACTCCATGAATGTTAATAAACACACAATAGTGCATTAAAGCCTGAAACGTCCTCTTATTAATGAAGGAATGAAGGAGTTGCATCGCTGTTATTTGTTAATTAGGTGTCGAACTACTTCAGATGGATTAATCGCTTCACGTATTTAAATTGTAAATGAGTTTAAACATCGCGCTGACCTTCAGGTTCTCTTTTAGTTTCTTCAACCTGAAAACACGTCTTTGTTGTTTTTCTATCGCAAGTGAAACAAACGAACGAAAGAAAATGAGTTTATTGAATGTGTTCAGTGAGTTTGTTGACGAGACTCCGCAGACTCCTCAGTCCTGATCACTCGAGATGTTTCTGAAAACTTCTACATTCCTGAAACTCACAGTCATCCAGAGAAACTGGTTCAAATCCTTCCTACCCTTCCCTTTTTAGTGTCAGGAATTCCGCACTAACACATTCCAATGAGCAGAACTTTCATGAAAGATGAGGTACGATACACTCTGACACGTTTGTGGGCACCTGAGTGTTAGATCGGTATGTGCTTCTTTTTTTCCACACATTTATTCTCCATTTGCTCTTAAAGTAAACTCCACTCTTCTAGGAAGATGTTCCACTAGATTTTTTTGGAGATTTGTGCTCAGAAACCTGAGGTACTGATGAAGGTGAGAAGGTGAGGAGGCCTGGGGTGCAGCCAGCGTTCACATTTCTTTGCTCAAGAGGGTTGAGGGTCAGAGCTAAGGAGCAGGAGATCTTCCAAGCAGATCTTCATGGAGCTGGCTTTGTGCACACGGGCGTTTTCATGCTGGAACAGGTTTGGGTCTCGTTTTTCAAGTGAAGGGCAAATTTCATGCATCAGAAACGTCCGATACAATCGTGAGCCATGAGTAACAGTTTGGGGAAGAAACACGTCTAAAGTCTAAATACTTTTGGTCATATAGTGTATTTATAGCTATAAAATTCATTTATTAATCAATAGAACGGCTTTCATGCATACGTGTGTGTGTGTGTGTGTGTGTGTGTGTGTGTGTGTGTGTGTGTGTGTGTGTGTGTGTGGTGTGTGTAGGTGGTAGGTGTAGATGAAAATGTTTTGAGGAAAAGGTTGTTCAGTAGGAAGTGGTGTTAGGGGTACTGTTTGGACACAGGGTTGCTGGTGTGTGTGTGTGTGTGTGTGTGTGTGTGTGTGTGTGTGTGTGTGTGTGAGACATATGACCCAGGTTGCAAGCTGCTCTGAAATGCCTTCTGTCTGTGTTAATATTCTGAGCTGAACTAAAACCATGTGCTGATAAAACACAGTGTTCAATTCAATCTCATTTCTTGATCACGTTCTCATTGGACACAAAGCAGCTGTATAGAAGTTTATAATCCATACATTTGTCTCTGATAAGTGACCCAGAGTTGATGATGGTGAGGGAAAAACCTCCCTGAGATTTCACGAGGAAGAAACCTTCAGAACCTCCTTATGTGGATGCAGAATATTCATCAGATTTTCAGATCGGCTGCAGACTGGAGTTCAGACCTGTTTGTATTAATGGTAATCTGAATCCGTTGTCATGGTGATGGTCAAGTGTTTACTGTCCACACTCGTCCCACGTATCTTTAAGCTGTCCATGTGGTCCATCCTGGGGAGCAAACAGGTGTGGTCGTCCAAGTAATGAGAAGTTAATCAGAGCATCAGGTACAGAGACGTGTGTGTGTGTGTGTGTGTTTTTGTTTTAGAGCCTTTGTACCATGGCTGGGGGACGAACCGAAAGCTACGGCTCTCACTGGGATACTCGAGCCATTTCTATTTTTCCATCAAAACAGGAAGTAGGCCGTTTGGAGAGTCCAGCGCCTCCACCTACCAATGAAAGCCGGCTTTGTTTAAGCGCTTTATTGTTGGAACAATGTTTTCAGAGCGGAGGAAAGCTACCTGATTTTTCCATTAGTTACTGATCCAGTGGCCTGAGTACACACATTGTTGCCGTTTCCTCTCGCCGTGTGGTGAACATCCACCGCCTCTTCCACTCGCTCTTAACCAGAACATTAAAACCATCTGCCTAACAAGACCTTAGGAGGCGTGTGTGGTACCTGGCACCAAGACGTTCGCAGTAGATCAGCGTCCTACAGACTCTTGATTTAATTCGGAGGCACCTGGAACTCCGAAGTTCCTCAAACCGTTCCCAGTGTGGCGGGGGGCATTTTCCTGCTGAAATAAGGGACCACTGTTGTCATGAAGGGGTGCATCATCAAGAGCTCTGCAACAGTCTTTAGGTGGAAGGTGGCATCAAAGTAACATCTACATAAACACCAAGACACCATGTTTCCCAGCAGAGCATCACTCAGAGCGTTACACTGCCTCCAACAGTTTCTTTCCATACTGCATCCTTGTGCTATCTCAAAAACAAAACCTGATTCATCAGACCAGTCCACCTACTTCTATTGCTCCATTGTCCATGCTTATGTGTCCATTGTAGAAGCTTTAAGTGGTGTCCAGGGGTCAGCATGGGCTCATTCTTCTGCATCTGCACAGCTCCATATTCAGCTGAGCAGATGTTCCAGCCTTTTCTTTCTACATGCATCCGTGAGCCTCCAGCCAACCATGTTCCTATCACCAGAACCTTCTAATCTTCTAATGTTCACAATGTGAAAGCTACACGCAAATATTTGACTGTTCTTCTCTCTGCTGTAGAATGTGATGGTGGTGGTGATGGTGGTGGTGGTGGTATTGTTGCTGTAGAACTCCAGAGGGTTGATCCTGTGGTTTGAAGGTAACTAGAGTTGATCACAGGTAGTTCAGTAATCACCAAACCTGCTCCAGGTGAGAACATCTGAATCACAGCACAGGATACACAATTCCAGTCCTGAGAGTTTTTTTGTTGCTTTGTAGCATCTCCCAGTTCACCGTCTTGGTTAATCCGCGACATTTATCCAGGAATTAAAAAGGGATTAAATCTTGATCTGTATCTGGACCTTCATGCTTCTCAGATCCCAGACTCCCAGCAGCTCTTAAATCAGATACTGTGTAATGCGTATGTCAACATTCTGTCTCCGTCTCCTCCCAGACCACTTCAAGAGAAGACTCTCGAGTATAAATGGTTTTCTCAGGCTGGCTGGAAGTGGAAGAAGGAGCTTAATCTGTCAGAGGGACAACAGCTGGCAATTCTGACTCACCGCTTGGACCCGAACGTCCTTCAACAATATAAACGTCTGTGGACGGTCACGGGATCGGCGCTTGGCCTACGTCATCTTCTGCTTTCTAGATCTCGGGTGTGACAAACACGATTGTGTAGAATGTCTTTCTAAACAATCGAACGACCCAAATGTGTTCCAGCATGATGATGCCCCAGTGCCCCAGCTCCATGAAGATGTTTTCCATGGGTTGAAGTGAAAGATCTCTTGCTATAGAGCTTAAACTCTATTAAACAATGAATGTGAACTCTGACTGCACCCCAGACCTTCTCACGTTCTCACCTACATCGGTACTCTTGTGTGTGAATGAGCACAAATCTCCACATTTTGAGTCTTCCCAAAAGAGTGGAGCAGCACAATGGAGACTAAATGTGAAATGGGATGTTCACTATTGACCTCAAACTGACTTCTAATTCAGAAGATCACCAATGTTCTCAAATGAAAAGCATCATCACCCGAAAGACACAGAGTCCATGAAGAACATGATGTGATTCTGGGAATTTCAGTTCCACTCCCCTTTTGAGCGTTCTCCGAGTTCTCAGAGACGATGTCTCTACAGGGTTTATCAGGGTGAGGGTGAGTAGGTGAAATGTCAGACGTGCAGACGCTGGGCGCATGCCGCCACGCAATGTCTCTTAACGGCACCTCCGGATCTTTCTGTGACTTTTATCCTGGATTCGTTTGAGTAATCGGACATGGAAAAACCTTCTCCCGAGTGGATTCGCATAATAGTAGCACGGACATAAACATCTGGACAGGTGTTTTCTAACGCCACAGCTTTTTCCTTGTGTTCTTCTCAGCTAAATATCCAGCAGTCATCTCCAGCCGGCGTTATCGCTGCTCAAATATTAGCCTCGCTTTATCTGCGGCGCCAAGAGCTGTTTTCTTTCCCATTTTTGTCGCAGGTGTGAAAATAAACACCTGAGCAAAACCCAAATCCTCCTGTAGTCATTTGTAGTCTGTGATCACGTCCCCTTAATCAGGATGCGGGAAAAAACCTGACATGTAAAACATGTAAATTTATGCTAATTTCTATTTGTAATAAATAAATAAACAATTCACAGCGGGCGTAAATAAATAAAAACTCCACGAGCATCTTGTGAGTGTTAATCAAACAAGACCAAAAGTTTGTGGACACCTGACCATAAAACTGGTATGCGCCGTCTTTTTAAGGAAGATGTTCTAGATTTCGTGGAGATTCTTTCAAGCACAAGGGTGTTGGTAAAGTCAGGTACTGATGAGTTATGGGGGCTTGGGGTGACGTCAGCATGAAACATTCATCCAAGGTGTTCAATAGGGTTCCAACCCATGGAAAGTAGATCTTTCAGCTGGATATGTGCACAGGAGCATTGTCTGGAACAGGTTCGAGACTTCATGTTCCTGCGTCCAGCGACGTCCTGATCTCATCATACATTTATCATACGTTCATATTGAGGGTTGAACTCCTCACTCGCCTCTGGGTGGAAATCTGAGTTTGTGTTTCCTGCTTTAAGAAACCTGCACTGTTGTGAACAGGATTATGGGTAAATGCTGAAGGAGATCTGGAAACCTTGAGTGTACCAAAGCCTCCTCAAGGACATTGTAGATATTCTGAGTGTTTCGTTGATTCAAAAAGTGAGCAAAAAAATCTTTAGAAGGTCATCTCCGAGGTAATCGAGAGCATGTTTTGATAGTGGTGTGTGTGTGTGTGTGTGTGTGTGTGTGTGTGTATGTGTGTGTGTGTGTGTGTGTGTGTGTGTGTGTTAAACGCGTACCTCTGTACTTGGTACAGCTTGATACAACATTTGGAGATCATGATGACGTCTTTGTACTGCCAACTGTACAAACAGTTTTGTGCTCCAGTCTTCATCAGTGAGCAGCTGATTATCTCAACAATGAGAAACTATAATGAACAAATATCAGCTGTCTAGATGAGAATAAGCTTCTCCTTCATGAGGTCTGAGGGTCTTCATGAAAGCTGTAGTAGATATGGTAGCTGTTGTAGCCTGGTGACTGTGGTAGATATGGTAGTAGTTGCAGATATGGTCTTTGTAGTAGATATGAAAGGTGTTGCAGATATGGTAGCTGTGGTAGATATGGTAGCTGTGGTAGATATGGTAGTTATTGCAGATATGGTAGCTGTGGTAGATATGGTAGTTATTGCAGATATGGTAGCTGTGGTAGATATGGTAGCTGTGGTAGATATGGTAGTTATTGCAGATATGGTAGATATGGTAGTTATTGCAGATAATGGTAGCTGTTTTTTGCCTGGCGACTGTGGTAGATGTGGTAGCTGTGGTAGATGTGGTAGATATGGTAGCTGTTGTTGCCTGGTGACTGTGGTAGATGTGGTAGCTGTGGTAGATATGGTAGCTGTTGTTGCCTGGTGACTGTGGTAGCTGTGGTAGATGTGGTAGCTGTGGTAGATATGGTAGCTGTTGTTGCCTGGTGACTGTGGTAGCTGTGGTAGCTGTGGTAGATATGGTAGCTGTTGTTGCCTGGTGACTGTGGTAGCTGTGGTAGATGTGGTAGCTGTGGTAGATATGGTAGCTGTGGTAGATGTGGTAGCTGTGGTAGATATGGTAGCTGTGGTAGCTGTGGTAGATGTGGTAGCTGTGGTAGATATGGTAGCTGTGGTAGATGTGGTAGCTGTGGTAGATATGGTAGCTGTGGTAGCTGTGGTAGCTGTGGTAGATATGGTAGCTGTGGTAGCTGTGGTAGATGTGGTAGCTGTGGTAGATATGGTAGCTGTTGTTGCCTGGTGAATGTGGTAAATGTGGTAGATATGGTAGTTATTGCAGATATGGTAGCTGTGTAGTCCTGATATTTTTGGCTGCATCAGCATTTCCTCTTGATTATAAATATCTGTTTACATGATTTATTAATAACATTTTTATAATGTTAGTGTTCAAGGCATGTGTGTGTGTGTGTGTGTGTGTGTGTGTGTGTGTGTTGCCGTAAACATGGTTCTATATTTTATTTTCATGGATATTATTTGTCATTATTGTGAAGATGATGTCCTTCACACTCCCACGCTCCTCAGGCAGTATGAAGACGGTGATTAATAAGCTGTTATTGGGCGTCTCGGAGCAGTGCGGTGATGAATCGCCTCGAGCGCCAGTTACAGTTACGGAAAGTTTACTTCAGTATCATAATAATAACACGGTCTGCTCCTCATCACGCACTCGGAGTCCTGCGACGCGCCCGAGACAAGGCGCTGGTGATGAATGATGTGACCCATCACAATATTAATCACAGCGTTATTATTGTAGACGCTTCAGTCGATCACTGTTACTAAAAAGAAGAACTGATGATTGGAGAACTGAGATTAAAGACGTGTGTACACGCGCACACGTCTGTAGATGTTGATCTTCGCATATAAGAATAAAATGGCATCGTTGAAGAAGACCCCCGAGTTGTTATTGAATCAGCGTGATGGAAACACACAGATTTGACCCCTTGTGTTTATCAGTGCAGTTTCGTTCGGACGCTTTTGACGAGAAACGGATCGTTTATTTCTCACCCTCAGTGGAGAGACGGTGTTGAGTTCGCGCTCTCTCAGCTCAGGCTCCCTGGTGGCACTGGAACGCGATACGTCCTCTAGCTTGGGGGAGGGGGGAGGAGGGGGGTGAGAGCCGTCTGGTGTTTGAGATACTTTGGTGCTGTGTGTGTGTGTGTGTGTGTGTGTGTGTGTGTGTGTGTGTGTGTGTGTGTGTGTGTGAGAGAGAGAGAATATGCGACATGTTGAAAAGCTGCACCTGTTACACCCTCACACACACGCCAGAAGATCGCTTTGCCATTACATTATTGTTTTGCAGCTCCAACACGAATTTCAGAACATCGTAGGCATCATACACTGCTAACAGTGAACAGATGTTTTTATCTATAGACTTTCATAACACTTCCATAACGTGTTTGGCTCCATTAGACTTCCAGGCGATGGTTCACACACACACACACACACACACACACACACACACAGCAGAAGCACCAGGCACAGGTTCTCTGGATTTCAGGCTTTCGGACGCCTCAGATGTCTGTTCTGATGTGGTCTTCTGGAAGCAGTGGTATCTCAGTGGTTACTTTTCAGAAGGTCAAGGGTTCAAGCTCTGGTATCGCCAATCTGCCACTGTTGGGCCCTTGAGCAAGGCCCTTAACCCTCTGTGCTCCAGGGGGCGCTGTATCATGGCTGACTTTGTGCTCGGACCCAGGCTTCCTAACATCGCTCTGAAATGCGCAGAAATAAATTCACTGTACTGTAATGTACTTTCTGCTTTGTAGCCCATCTGCCTGAAAGTTCACTGCACTGTGTCCTGCTGTGAGATGATTGTCTCCTCAGCAGTGATGTAAAAACTGTGGTAATTTGAGTTACTGTTTTCCTCCTGGCAGCACAAACCAACCTGGCCATTTCCCTCTTTCTGTTTCTTTAAACATTCCGAGGTTGTTTTCTTTGTGAAAATCCCGAAAAATATACAAATATCACCCGCAAAAGAGAAAGAGAGGGAGTGTGTGTGTGTGTGTGTCAGAGAGAGAGTGAGAGAGAGAGAGTGTGTGTGTGTGTGTGAGAGAGAGAGTGTGTGTGAGAGAGTGTGTGTAAAAGAGAGAGAGAGAGTGTGTGTGTGTGTGTGTGTGTGTGAGTGAGAGAGTGTGTGTGAGAGAGTGTGTGTAAAAGAGAGAGAGAGAGAGAGAGTGTGTGTGTGTGTGAGAGTGAGAAAGAGAGAGTGTGTGTGAGAGAGAGTGTGTGTGTGTGTGTGTGTGTGTGTGTGTGTGTGTGTGTGTGTGTGTGTGTGTGAAAGAGTGAGAGAGAGAGAGAGAGAGAGCGAGAGAGAGAGAGTGTGTGTGTGTGTGTGTGTGAGAGAGAGAGAGAGAGAGTGTGTGTGTGTGTGTGTGTGTGTGTGTGTGTGTGTGAAAGAGAGAGAGAGAGAGAAAGAGAGTGAGAGAGGGAGAGAGAGGGGGGGGGGGGGGTAAAGTATAAGCAGTGTCCAGTTGAATGCTGTGTTTGTTCGCAGCCATTTTATGGAAAATTGCTTCATCACGATGTCTGAGCTGATATGTAAAGCCGGGGCTATGGAGCAATATCTTCACGTGTGTGTGTGTGTGTGTGTGTGTGTGTGTGTGTGTGTGTGTGTGTGTGTGTGTGTGAGAGAGAGACGGATAGGTAGTTAGCGTTATCACTCGTGTGCACATGGTCAGGACTGTCAGGCCGTTACAGATCCTCAGGCTGCTGCTCGCTTACTGTTTAACCTGAAACCATTCACGAGAACAAAACACCATTCAGTCATTTCACACCGTTCCTCACTAAACCTGGAGCTCCATCAGGCTTCTTCTCTCTCACAAACCCCCATCATTCACCCAGGTGGAAGTGTATATTATATTTAAATTATATGAAAATTGTACTTTTTACATGCAGCTCCATAAATCTACAATTCTGCTGTTCCAAAACACCCAGAGGTAAAATAGTGCCAAAAGATGAAATTTCTTTGCATGAATTTTAATAAATTGTGTGTGTGTGTGTGTGTGTGTGTGTGTGCGTGTGTGTGTGCGTGTGCGTGTGCGTGTGCGTGTGTGTGTGCGTGTGTGTGTGCGTGTGTGTGCGCGTGTGTGTGTGTGTGTGTGTTTGAATGAGGTCTCTACTAGTAATGAAGCTGTTGGAGTTTTCTTCTGCTGCCATCTCTCGTTTTTTTCTTCAATCACCAGAGATCATCTGACAGAGACCATGTTTGACTGAATTGGATCTGTCCATGCTGCAAAAAACTGTAGAAGGTTGGAGCTCAGTGGTTAAGGCATTGGATATTTGGACTGGAAGGTCACAGGTTCAAATGCCACCACCACCAAGCTGCCACTGCTGGGCCCTTGAGCAAGGCCCCTTAACCCTCCCCTGCTCAGTTGTAAGTCTCTCTGAAAAAGGGACGTAAATATCTTAAAATTAGGTATTAAAATATTTTTTCATTCAGGTTTTAAAACGGTTTACAATCTTTGAATCATCAAAAACGTGACTCAAGCTTGGAAAACACTTCTGCTCTTTCTCTGTGTGACATGGATCTAACAGATCGTTTTGTAACTCGCCAACAGATGGCAGCACAATGCCGCACGCACAGTCTCAGGGAGCACCGAATTTCGGAAGTCATTGTGCCAAAAGACATCGTTCTGTGTAGAACTGGTGCTATTTTTACTGTGCTGTAAACACACTGGGCTGTAAACACACTGGGCTGTAAACACACTGGGCTGTAAACACACTGGGCTGTAAACACACTGGACTGTAAACACACTGGGCTGTAAACACACTGGGCTATAAACACACTGGGCTATAAACACACTGGGCTATAAACACACTGGGCTATAAACACACTGGGCTGTAAACACACTGGGCTGTAAACACACTGGGTTGAAAACACACTGGACTGTAAACACACTGGGCTGTAAACACACTGGGCTGTAAACACACTGTGAGACAGTCATCCAATATTTCTACATTTTCCCAGGCCTTCTTTGGTCACAAGACCTTGACATCGCTCGCAATGACGTAGGACCACCGTTTAGTAGCCACAGCCAAAGAAATTGTGTGTTTCAATCGATTGATGATCAATTGTTTCACGTCTGTCATCATTCTTCTGGCACAATGCAAACGCATACACTATATACACCAGACATTACATGAAAATAAACAAATGAACATCGGCGATACAATATTTTTGTGTTAAATCGCTCACCCCTTTAGACCACAGCTACAGTAAAATCCGGAATATTAAACACACCCAAATATAAGCCGCACCCACTAAATTTTACAAAGACTTTTATTTTGAACATAAATAAGCCTACACTGAATCTAATGAACTTTACACAGGCTTTAATGAAAGACAGTGTCTGTTACACGGCTTGTATCTAAACAGTAGCCTACCAAGAAAGTCATTGTTCTCTGTCTTTCTCCTTCCTTTCACAACTATTTTTCTTTTGGCATCGCCGTGCGTTTAAAAATCACCATCGGTGAAGCTTTTCTCCCGATGCCGTGCAGCTCAGAACACAGGAGAAGTGCGTTTTCATGCCCGGTTGTTTTCAGCGTGACGAATGATTCGCATTTCCTGTAGACAGTCCGAGTGAGCGGCAGGTCAAATGTCAGGAACATCATCCATATTTATGATGTGGTGCGGCCCGATTCAGTGCGAGCGCGTCTGATTTAATATAAAGAGTTTCATTGGTGCACCTGAACCCGTTCAGCCATTTCATTGGTCTAATGTTATGGGGCTCAGTTTTTTGGCTTGAAGTTTGTGAAACCGGGAAAAACTCAGGAAAAATCCATAAATTAGCCGCTTCGTTGTTTAAGCTGCGGGGTTCAAAACGTGGGGAAAAAGTAGCGGCTTATAGTCCGGAAAATACGCTACTCTTTTAGCTTTTTGACACTTCTGAGGGTTTTGGAAAAAAATTCTAATAAAATTTATAGTAATAAAAATAAAAATGTAATAAAAATGTATAATCAATTCATATCATTCATATCAAAAAGTTATAAAACAAGTGAAATCAGTTTTTTGATAAAACTTTAAGTAATGGAGAGTGTGTTAGAGAAGTGTAGGAGCTCTTTAGCAGGAGATCTTCATGGAGCTGGCTTTGTGCACAGGGTCAAACTCGGGCTGGAACAGGTTTTGGGTCTCCTAGTTCGAGTGAAGGGAAAATCTTGTTCTCCCACCTCCAGATGTGTGCGTCTCCATGTTGTTCTAACGGTTTGAGGAAGAACCACATACAGCTGGAGAAGTCAGGAGTACCAACACGTTTCCTCACAAGTTCTCTCGGCGTCTTTCTCTTCTAAACGCTCGCTGTATGCTTTATTATGGTTTCTACTGTTCCAGCTATGCTGATGACATCATGGAAACGGTACTCAAGCACCTTCACCTCCTCTGTTCCAGCTTGAAATGTGAAACCAACTCCACATGGTCTCTGTTTTGATTAAGATGATGATGATAATGTTGATGATGATCTGGAAACTTCTGTAAATATGTAGAGAAACTGATTTCTTCTCTGAGATTAATGCGAGCAGAAGGTGGTGGGCAAATGTGAGTAGAAGTGCAGGGTGGTGGTGGTGGTGGTGAGGCCACCATCAAAAGCACTGTGTGAGACACTAATGGTCACTCTGTCGAGCAGGAACAGATGTAAAATAAAAAATACCAGATATTCTGTGTGTGTGTGTGGTGTGTGTGTGTGTGTGTGTGTGTGTGTGTGTGTGTGTGAGAGAGAGAGACCTTCCCAATTAATTGCATAACTCTGCTCATGTCCACAAGGTGTTACATTCTCCCCGAATGTCTGGGGTTTTATCTCCAGTCCCAGAAACCTTCCTCCTGGGTTTCCTCACTCCAGCCTTAAAGGAGAGCTTCTCCTGCTCATTGCTTCCAGGTAATTATAGGGTTTAGTAGCTGAGCTACAGTGGGGGAACCTCCCAAACCTGGCTCCACTTCAGGACTCCAGAAGTTGCTCTGGGGAAGTCCCATAAATCCATACAATTAAATAAGTTTAAAGAAGAAGGAAAGAACTCAGATGGCATGAGGAAAAAACCTTGAGAGGAACCAAACCCATCATCATCCTCAACATCGAACGTTTATTCAGTACATCACTGTGGTACTTCCATGACACACAACTTTGCATAACTTGCAGGTATCAGTCTTCTTTGTTGCGTTTAATATAAAATGCTCCCATTGCCTTTGCTGACTCGGACACACTCGGACAACACCGGTTGACCCTGTACTCTACTCGAGTTCGCACGCGACTGTGCGACCATTCCACTAATCCGTAACTTCAGCAGCACAACTAATCCACAACACATTTCATCGACAACAGTTTGCAGACACCTGACTATAAGATTGGAATATTGCTGGAACAGCTTTTGGGTCTAATAGTTTAAGTGAAGGGAAAATTTCAAGCTACTGCATTCTGAGACCACCTACAATTGTGTAGCTCTGACTTTGTTTTGGAGTTTGTGGAAGAACCACATCTGGCTGGAGAAGTCAGGTGTCCCAATACTTTTGTTCATACAGGCAAAAAAAATCATACACTTGATCCATTGCCCTGAAGTTCTGACTCATTGTTTGCTCTCTGTCTGTGTGTAATGCTCATGCAGTGAGATCAGTGCGCTGGCCTACTGAAGCGGTGTGTGTGTGTGTGTGTGTGTGTGTGTGTGTGTGTGTGTGTGTGTGTGTGTGTGTGGTAAAGGACTTCTGATTACTGTTTACTACAAGACTCCCTTGATCCCAGAACGGCTGCTAGTATAGTTAGCAGGCAGTTAACCTAACGTCTGCTGCTCAGGTTTTCCATCTCTTCAGGTCAGCGGTTGTTTGTAGGTGGCTATTTTACTGGGATTGTGTGTGTTGCTGGGATGGTGTGTGTTGCTGGGATGGTGTGTGTTTACTGGGAGTGAGATAACCTCACTGCTTCTGTTTGTTTTGCTTATTTAAACCGCATCTGATTGCGATACTAATTATGTTCAGTATCCTGATTTATTGCTCAATAACTTCTTTCCACTACACTTTTACTGGAACCTGTGCTTTACAAGGTGGTTTGATTACAAACCCAAACACTGCACTGCCAAACACTGTGGAAATATAAGATTAAGACTGACACGCACTCAGGCCACAATATCATCACTGGGACTTTCAGCCGCAGTGGCAGACACTTTGCACTGAGGCCAGGCCTTCTTTATTCAGACTGACAGGCACTGAGGACACACCCCCTTTACTGAGACTGACAGGCACTGAAGACACACCCCCTTTATTTAGACTGACAGGCACTGAGGACACACCTCCTTTACTGAGACTGACGGGCACTGAAGACACACCTCCTTTCCTGAGACTGACAGGCACTGAGGACACACCCCCTTTCCTGAGACTGACAGGCACTGAAGACACACCCCCTTTACTGAGACTGACGGGCACTGAAGACACACCCCCTTTACTAAGACTGACAGGCACTGAAAACGCACCTTCTTTACTAAGACTGACAGGCACTGAAGACACACCCCCTTTACTGAAACTGACAGGCACTGAGGACACACCCTCTCTTTACTGAGACTGACAGGCACTGAGGACACACACCCCCTTTACTGAGACTGACAGGCACTGAGGACACACCCTCTTTACTGAGACTGACAGGCACTGAGGACACACACTCTCTTTACTGAGACTGACAGGCACTGAGGAGACACACCCTCTTTACTGAGACTGACAGGCACTGAGGACACACACCCTCTTTACTGAGACTGACAGGCACTGAGGACACACTCTCTTTACTGAGACTGACAGGCACTGAGGACACACACTCTCTTTACTGAGACTGACAGGCACTGAGAACACACCCCCTTTACTAAACCTGACAGGCACTGAGGACACACCTCCTTTACTGAGACTGACAGGCATTAAGGACACACCCCCTTTACTGAGACTGACAGGCAGCAAGGTCATGAGTTCAGATCTTGGTTCTTCAACACTGCTGTCCCTCTCAGCAGCAGCTGATAATAATTGGTATACGTGGCATTTTTCAAGGCGGTTTGGTGGAGAATCATGTGATGATGGAGCATGTGAGTGTGAGTCATAAAACATAATCTTGTGCTTCTACCTTCTGGTTTTAGGGCTTTTTTCCCTCTTTATCCATTTCCCTTCACTGAATTCATACCAAATCGTTTCGCAGCAGTCGTGAGCCAGTGCGTTGTTGCTGAGATTTCCCACACACTCCCTCGTGAGCCCTCGGACCACCCGAAGTGTGGAAACTTTGTAGATGCAATGCATTAGCCTGATATTCCCCTGTTCTCCTGTGAGATGGTGTTATTACATCGAGGTAAACACACTAAGAGGCTTCTATTTATACACACTTTAACCTGCAGCGGCTCTGATGCTCCGGTTTTCTTCTTTCCATTATCCCATACGTATAAAGGTGGTCAAGCAGTCAGACATGTTTAGTGATCTTCTCCACAGCTTTCATAAGAGTTGTGCCATGCAGATGCAGTACATTTGAACAGGATCAGAAGAACATGAGACCATTGAGGAGTTCAAGCTGCTGTTAATGATGTTTGCAGAGCGAAAATGACCGAATGGATCAAAATAAAGCTTCATTTTTATTACGCATTTTATATGCGTCTTTCTAGAGCTGGAATTCTGCTGTTCCCAATCGCACACGCAGATAAAAACGTGCGAGAAGATTATTTATTTATTTAATTCTTTATTCATGGTGTGCTGCATCACTATTTACACTGTAATGAAGCTGTTGGAGTTCAAACCCGGTGTTGTTTTTTTTCGCTCTATTTTTTCATTTGAATGTTTTCTTCTACCACATGCAAAATACCTCCATGGATCTTCTCCAGTAAGATCATTAGGAAATGTCTACAATATCTGTCACTCTGTACGGAACAGGACTGGGATGTTACTATGGTTACAGGGGTTTATAGCTTCCAGACAATCACAATCCACTATTTAGACGGGTTAGGGTTTTTTTTTTTTTTTGGACTAAAGCACCATAAGTGTCATGAAGCTGGAGATCTTGGGTATTCAGTTTTTTGGAGGGTTTTATTTGCGATTAATATCACCAAGCCACATGTACCACCGCGAAGAGCTGAAGCCCCTCTGTCCTGCTCGCTCTTGGTGTAGAAGTGTGACTCGACTCTGTCTTCGAAAAGTAAACAATGACGTCTCCATGCAGACGTCTCCGACACGGGGAAAGGCTGAAATAACAGGCCCTCTGTCATCGTTCTAACACACGGTTATAACATGTACAGCTCTTTCTCCAGCTCCCACCGCTGAACTCCACTCTGTTTGCTTTGTGTGGGACGATGAGGACTCCAAGGTCTGGTGTCTGAAGAGTGTCTGGTCCTCAAGTGTGTCTGAAAGAACTGATTCAGTCCAGGCTCGGTGTAGGATTTATCAACACCACGTCCTGATACTAATCCACACTTATTTTTTTGGTGTTCTTCTGCTCGTGTGTACTGTCGTTTTCCCAGATGTGGGCGGGACCAACCGGCTGAGAGAAGGACAGACAGACAGACAGACAGACAGACAGACAGACAGACAGATAGATGTGTGCGTGTGAAAGAGATGGTCAGTGTGGGAGGATCTGGTCAGTTGAGGTGGACCTGAAATGAGAACATGAGCACCTTATGTTTGCTGGTGTGCTCGCTCAGGAAACCCTTCCTAAAAAGAGAACATGAAAGAGCAGTGTTTCTGCACAGCAGGAGATACGGATGACTGCCCCGTCACAGCCTCGTCCATCAGCTGATTATCTCGGGTGTGGACTGACGTGAGGTGGGTGATGCTGCACGATAACAATAAGAGGAAGAAATCAGATACCCAGCTAATAAATACAGTGATGAATCTAGATGCTCTGTGTTCGGAATCTCCTCATGCGACTTCCTTTTGATCTGTTCAGAGACCAACATCTACCTCACCATCTTTAAAGCTTTCTGCTCTTCAGCCTAAGACCTGATCACCATCACTTAATACTTCCCTCCAATCCTACAGTCAACATCATGCTGATTACAACACACACACACACACACACACACCACACACACACACACACACACACACACACACAGTCAGTCCTCCTGGTTCATGGCAGGACTGAACCCAACACAGTGAACTGAACTCCACCCTTTCCATCCCCTCAGGAATTCTGAGCTTCTCTAATTAACACGACTGTGTAGAATCCTGAGCATTAAAACTGAACACAATTCTCTCATTCTGCTGCTAATTAACAGCTACGATCTCTGTGATCATGTGCTGCAGACCAACACCATTTCTGCAGATATTCAGATCTTCTGACATGCTCAAGAATACAGAATGTTTCGAAAAATATTTACTTAAGTGCCAGACGGGCTGCAGGAAGTATTTCAAAAATCTGTCTGTCTGTCTATCCTTCTCTTAGCCGGTTGGTCCCGCCCACGTCTGGGAAAACGACAGTACACATGAGCAGAAGAACACCAAAACAATAAGTGTGGATTAGTCTCAGGACGTGGTGTTGATAAATCATACATTGAGCCTGGACTGAATCATCAGTCGAGTCTACTGATCATCGTACTCACTTTTAGCAAAGCTGTAAATCCCTTCACTCAGTTCCCTCGTTCATCATGGATGGATGGAAAAATATGCTGGAAACATTTTATCTCTGTGTATATGCGACAGGAACAGAGGGATTAGAGAAGAACGAGCAGCAAGACAACATGAAAAAAGGATTTAGAGATATGAAAAATGAACTGAGAGATGGAGAGGAACAATAAGAGGAAAGGATAGTAAGGGGATAAGGGAAAGGGAGAGAATATGAGAGGAAAAGATTGAGTGAAAAGAGAAAGAGCGAGACATTGAGATGTGATGGAGTAGGACATATGAGGAGTAAAAGTGAGAACGAGAAAGAGAGGGAACATTAGAGACACAGTGAAAGAGAGAGTGCATGATAGTCAGAATAGGAGAGAAGAAGAGAGATGATGAGAGGAAAGAGAGAGACAGTATGAGAGAGAAAGAGAATGTGTCTTTCCTCTCATCTCGCTTTTTCTCCCAGTCTGTCTTTCTATCATTCTCCGTCTTTCTTTTCTGGGAGAAAAAGAGAGAGAGAGAGAGAAAGAGAGAGAGAGAGCGCACATGCCTGCATGTTGCCACATTTCCTCCTCCACAGGGAGTTTATTTCCATTGGCAGACTCTCAAAGTGCTCACCACATCTCCCACAATGCTTTGCTCCCAACCCTCTCAGCACGCTCATGTCAGCAGTCTCACTCAGAATGAAAGGAATCAGAGGAGATCTCTCTCTACCTCCAACCCAGAGCGAGCTACTGCGGCCGCCGGAGGGTGAGGAACTGCAGGTAATTAGGGTTTTCCCACTGAAGAGCCACCATGAAGGCGATCCAAAGTCCTGGAGATCAAACAGAGCTGTAAACCGAACCCCTGTAGATCAGTAGCTCTCAGGATGGTTTTTATTGTGTTCTGCTGTTGTGCTTCAATGTTTGGGCCTTATGTACGAGAGAGAGAGAGAGAGAGAGAGAGAGAGAGAGAAAGAGAGAGAGAGAGAGAGAGAGAGAGAGAGAGAGAGAGAATATCCTCCTTCCTCCACAAGGATCAGAGAGTGACACTGAGTATGAGAGAGAGAGAGAGACATTGTGTGTGAGAGAGTGAGACAGTATATGAGACAGAGCGAGACACTGAGAGCAAAGAGAGATTGTGTGTGAGGAAGTAAGACAGTATGAGAGACAGAGCGAGACACTGATAGCAAAACGAGATTGTGTGTGAGGGAGTAAGACAGTATATGAGACAGAGCGAGACACTGAAAGGAAAGAGAGATTGTGTGTGAGGGAGTGAGACAGTATATGAGACAGAGCGAGACGCTGAGAGCAAAGAGAGATTGTGTGTGAGGAAGTAAGACAGTATATGAGACAGAGCGAGACACAGAGGAAAAAGAGATTGTATGTGAGGGAGTGAGACAGTATATGAGACAGAGCGAGACACTGCAAGGAAAGAGAGATTGTGTGTGAGGGAGTGAGACAGTATATGAGACAGAGCAAAACACTGAGAGGAAAGAGGGATTATTTTTAATCCTGTTTTTCTGTAGGGTGTAGGACATTGTTCTCGGGCGCTGGAGTTGATCCTGTTGTGCACATTTCAGTGCTTTTCCATTCCGCCCCACCTGTGTCAACTCGTCTGCTGTAACGAGCGCTTTACGAGGCTGAAAGCGGGTGTGTCCGAGTGGGAAAACATCACCACAACCACTGCAGGGAGGATCACGTGCTACACTGAAACACTGTTCAGGCAGCTATAATACTGGGTTTGGTACAACTGAATAACGTGTTGAGATTTTATACACTGCTGAAGAACAAACCCCTTTCCTACTTCCCACCAGTCCTTCAGCTCTGGGAGCATTGAGGAGTTCAAGCTGTTAATGTTTGCAGAACAAAACTGACTGAATGCATCAGAATAATGCTTAGTTTTCATTTCTCGTTTTATTCACGCTTCGTTTACACGTGACTGCGACTTCGATACATAAGTTATAAAGTGTGTGGTCAAAAGTATTCGGGCGGATTTATTTTATTTATTTATTTATTTATTTATTTTTACTCATATGTGTTTCTTTGCCAAAATGTGAGCACAAAGTTCGAGGCACACAATTGTACAGGACATCTTTGGATGCGGTAGCATGAAATTTTCCAGGTCCATGAAGACCATAGGTTGGAGTAAAAGATCTCCTGCTATAGAGCTTCAACCCAATTGAACAATAAATGCGAACACTGACTGCACCCCCTCCTCTCTATCACTACCTGACTTTACGAACACCCCTGTGGCTGCATGAATCTCCATAAAATCCAGTGGAACATCTTCCTAGAAGAGTGCAGCTCATTATAACAGGGAAGGGAGACTACTTGTGGAATGAGACGTTCAAAAAGCAGCACATAGCAATTTTATGGTCAGGTGTCCACAAACTTTTGTTAGTACGGTGTCTCTCTGTGTTCAGAATGTTGTCTTATTCTATGTTTCATTCTTTATCTCTCCACAGCTTCTCTGTTTCGCTACAACGCCCTTTCTTTAGTCTACCTTCTGTATCTGCTGCTGCTGCCATGGTTCACCAGGCCCAACAAACACACAGCACGAGGTAAGAAGGAATAAACACACTCACACACTTCTACCTTTTCTCACACTAAATGATAGAAATGTCCTCGGTTTGAATACACACATATTCTGTATGTGTGTTTAAATCAATCTCACTAGCCAATGAGAGTAAAGCAGTTTTTAGCCCCGCCCCCTAGAGGGGTTCGAGTGGGGTTTTTTTCCCGTCTTTCTGATTGACTGTTTTTTGCTCCTTTAAAAAAAAAAAAAAGTTTAATGTGGTACGTTGTCTTGACACAAATTTCATTCATAGGAGGTTTGTATTTTATTGTCACGAAAGTCGTAAATTGCCGCAGAATAGGAATGTGACAGTTTTCTGGATTTTTTTTCCCCCCACTTCTCATTTCCATTCTCACCTACACACTCATGCACACACTCACCAGCAGAAGAACCCAGGCATGGGAATGTCCTCTAAATTGGGTTCCAGAAAGTTTCCATAAATTTTGTTGCTAATAAAAAAACCACAGGGTTTTTAAAAGTGAATAATAATTTTATTTCTATAACTGTGTGAACCGAACATGAGGGTTATTTTCATCCTCCTGGCCGAGGTGGAGATCCTCTGATGCTATTATTTCATGTGGCGCTTTGTCAGACAGCAGGCTGATAAGTAGCAGGTGATAACTGCACCCACTTCCTGTTTGGCGCTGATGTGAATGGATGAGTGCCAGCGCTTTATTTTGATGGCAAATATTCAAGGCCTATAAAAAAAACCCCAGATGAAGGTCAGGCCTCGGCTTCCTATTAAACAGCGACTGTTGATTTATTTGCAAAGCTGATAATCATAACGAGTCATTAACGAGGGAAAGCGCGAATCATAAACGACGAGTGTGAGCTTCTGTGCTGAACGACTGAACTGAGAAAACACAGCAAGAAAATGATGGAGCTTCTGAAGAACCTCCAACAGGACAGGCTTTTATGATGCCTACACAAAGCCGGCGTGAAACTGTTTCATACGCTCAGGGTAGTAGAAAGAATGAAAGAAAGAACAAACTAAAGAAAGAAAGAAAGTTGTCTTTGGTGAAACGCAATTGTTCGATGGATGGATGGATGGATAGATAGATAGATGGATGGATGGATGGATGGATGGATGGAGTATGTGGTCCTGATAGAGAGATCGATATAATCTGGAGTTGGAGTCCTATAGTTTGTGTTACAGGGAATCCTCAGATCTGATCAGTCTAAAGGAACTGGTACATCTGGTCAGTCTGAAGGACTCTCTCAAGGGTTTAGGAGACAACAGTCCAAACTTTTCAGTGGAAGTTGATGGGAATAGTCCGGCTTCTTTCCTGAATGATCCCTGAAGATGTGGAGCTGTAAATTTATGAAGCTGTTCAGGGTTCAGCCCTGTGCTCTGTGCTGCTCCTAGGGGGCGCCCTCACAGGGTAATAAAGATCAGACGCAGACACCCAGGAGACGTCTGGGTTCCCCGGGTAAGGCTTTAAAGCCCATAGCTGCAGTTTACTATTTATTTTAGTGAAAACGTTGATTTAATTTAGCAAGACAAACTTTTCTGCAGGTTTCTAATGAAAGACGGATAAACAGCGGTCAGGATCTGACATCTCAAAGCAAATATTTTCCGTATCCTGGTCTGTGGAATGTCTGTGGTCAGGGGTTAGTGCAGAGACTGATTCCTGTGTGAAACAATGGGGATCTAACGGCTCTTTTTACACACACACACACACACACACACACACACACACACACACACACACACACACAACATAAATAAATGCACATGTACACATGCGCACATACACATACACACATGCAAGTCTATACATGCATACACATACAAATCCACATACACACACACAAACACACACACACACACACACACACACACACACACACACAACATAAATAAATGCACATGTACACATGCGCACATACACATACACACATGCAAGTCTATACATGCATACACACATACAAATCCACATACACACACACAAACACACACATACATACATCTATACACACACGCACGAACGTACATCCCCACACATGTATACACATGTACAAACATAAACACACACATTTACTCACACACGTGTACAAAAATACAATTGCACACGCACACACACACACACACACACACACACACACACACACACACACTCACTCACTCACTACCTTTACAAGTACACACATACACACAAACATGCAACTCCATACATGTATGCATACCCACACACACACACACACACACACACACACACACACACACACTCACTACTTATACAAGTACACACATACACACAAACATGCAACTCCATACATGCATGCATACCCACACACACACACACACATTGTGTATTTAAATGTCCCTGGAGTTCTCAGTGTTTTCTCCTCGTATCTCGTATCCGTCACGCTCAGGGGAGGCAATGAATCTTATCGTTTCCTCTGGTGGGAGACGACAAAACAAGCAGAAGTTGCACTCACTTCCTGCTAATGAAATATAACAGAAGAGGGAGAAATCAGAGGCCCAGACACCCGGACAAGCAGATTTCACATTTTTACATTCAAGATCCTGATAAAGTTGAACATCACACGGTTGAAAAGTGCAGTGGGAACATAAACACAACCTGCTGCAGTCTGGCGCAAAAACAAATACGCATTATAAAGATTTCCATCAGCTCTTGCGACGTATCCAGTCCTCATCGGGATGTGAGTAGTGATGATCAGTGTGTATTTGGGAAAAGCATATGTGTGTAAAAATATTACATTACAAGTGCAAAAAGCATAACATCTGAGTGTTTCCAAGCCACATATTAAAAAAAAGGATCCCAATTATGTGTATTATTAGTGTACTTGGCAACCATGAGTGATTTTTTTGCCTTTTCTCTGAGGTCATAAATACAGTATGCTATAAGAACGTGTACTTTCTCGTTCCCCATGCAATAACCCCCCCTGAATGATCCCAAACATTGGCCAGTACACTGGAGATCTTACAGGCCCAGTGCGTTGGAGAAACATCTCCAGAACATGGATTCACAGGCACTTGGTTGAGAATGAAGCATTCTGTAATATTACGCTGTGGATGATTTGCTGTCACTCTGAGAATTCCAGATCGAGAGTAATAAAACTCGAGCTGCCTACCAAAAAATGTCAGCGAATAAAACAAACAAAAGGGAAAAAAAAAACAGAACGAGATGTTTAATGAAAGCCACGTTTCCTCGCTGTGAATCAGCAGCGCTCTCCAAATCCTGGAAACGAGATCGTAGCAGATGTGTGCGGTCAGGAGCTCCGAGGGCAGTGAAGCTTCAGGGAACGCTAAACCGCACCAAGCCGAGCGTTGCTGGACCTTTCCCTAGCATGGAAAAATAGAGATCACTTCTCCATAACTCCTGCCAGCGATGCATTTGAGTCAGATTTGAGTCGCTCATTGTTTCCTTTTTAGAGAAAAGAAGGAGAAATGTCTGCTTTCCACTGATCCTTTTTTTTTTTTTTTTCTGACCGTGTGTGTGTTCTTGAAGAGAATCCGGTTGATATTTAGTAACATCTGTGGAGTGTATGGGAGTAATGGACCAGTCCAAATGTTAATGAAAGCTAATGAGCTTACTTATGATGAAAAGCTTTCAGGAATGTTTTTTGACTTCAGGATTATTTACCAAAGGTTTTCCAATCAGCACTGGAATTTCTACAGATTTAGCAAATGACCTTGAACAATCCATAGTCCCTATTCCATGTTCCCTACTCCCTGTCCCCTATTCCCTACTCCATTTTTCCTTCTCCCTTATTCATACACCCTATTCCATACTAAATATTTCATACTCCATATTCCCTAATCTATATTGCATTTTTATATTCCCTGCTCCATATTCCATACTCAATATTCCCTGTTCCACATTCCCTACTCCATATTCCATACTCCATATTCTCTACTCCATATTTCCTACTCTATATTCCCTACTTAATATTTCCTACTACTATTCCCTATTCCATACTTCATACTCTATATTTCCTACTTTATATTCCATACTCCATATTCTATGCTCCTATTTCTTGCTCCTATTCCCTACTCCGTATTCCATACTCCATATTCCCTAATCTCTATATTCTCTACTCCATATTCCCTACAACATATTCCCTTCTTCGTATTCCCTACTCTATATTTCATACTCCATATTCCCTGCTCCTATTCCCTGCTTCATATTTCCTCATCCATATTCCCTAAAACATATTCTATACTCCATATTCCCTACTCTATTTTTCTTACTCTATATTTCCTACTTCATATTCCATTCTCTATATTCCATACTACCTATTCCCTACTCTTCATTCCTAATTTCCTATTACCTACTCCATAATCCCTATGGATCTTCAGCCCCATCCCCAGCTGCACAGAGTGTCTCCAATTGAGAAGAACTCTATCCAGAGGTAGGGATTTGGGATAAATCGTGCAGATCTGAAATGAAGTGAAGTACTCCCCACACTCATTTTCCCATTCTCCTATTCCCTATTCCCTTTTCACTACTCCCAAGTAGTCACTGTTGCTTTTCCAAACACCTGCATTTGTGTGAATGATTTCTAAAGGCGGCTCATCAGAACCACATTTCAGCTAATAAGACTCGAAACATCAGGTCTGAAAAGTGGAGCGTTTTAACTGTAACTCACTGGAGCATATATTATATATACACAGTACTTCATTAGAAAGCAGATGTTTTTGTAACATCTGAGCGTTATCCCCTTGGCGAGCGCGCCAAACCCCAACTCTTGTTTCTCAGAGGCAGAGGAAATATGGCTCTCATGGGTCAGAGGGTCATCTGGCATTGCCAACCATCACCAACTGATCTATAAACGCCATTATTAGTCTGTAATGTCCCAGGTTCTGTGCAGAAGAACATTCCACTCCAGACATTCAACCCTCTGGCACACTGCCTTCACATGACATGACATGAAGCTTTATTGCTGGATCAATTGAACTTTTTGTGACAAACAAGTTCAGTGGGATCGTGAGTCTGTCGGTTACGTAATCCAGCATCACACTGAACCGCAATAATAATAAGAAAAATAGAGGATGTGGCAACATGCATTGTGAAGATATTTACCATTCAGTGTTCTTGTTTTCATAGTTAGAACCTTAACTAGATTTTAACATCGGATCAATCACTTACGCTGGTTATATTGGTTTTTATTATTTTTACTTGTGTGGGAAAAACCGAGTTGTGTGTTTGAGCTCCAGCTGTGTGAATAATGCAGAATAAACAGATGTTACACTCACAGTTCTGCCTTATAATCCACAGTATTATGTTTCCTTTATTTTAGACATTTTCTACTTCAATATATTCTCTTCTATTTTTGTTTTCTCAAATTCCCTCTATTCTCTTCTATATTACTTCTACTCTATTCATCTCTATTGTACTTCTCCACTCTGCTCTGCTCTACTCCAATGTACTCGTCTCTCGTTTTCTCTACTTTATTCTGCTGTATTTTATTCATCTCTGTATTCTTGTGTTCTCTAATTTACGTCATCGTTCTTTCCCCTGTGTGTTTACCGTGGTGTGAATCGGAAATCTAAATCATCTGGCTGAGACAGATTCTGGATTTTCCCAGTTTAAGCAGGTAAATGAGGTGAATTAGAAGCAGGAAAAAACAGCAGTAGGAAGTTTCAAAATATCTCCAGTTCTGCTTTTAAAAACATCCAGTATTTATTTCTCTTCCTCTCAAAATGTTAATGTCTGTTTGAAAAGTAACAATTCTCCCTTTAAACCATGTTCTCAGTATGCTCTCAGTTCTATCTCATTAGACTCCCACCATATCCTCACCACATTCTCACTTCACTCTCACAACTCACTTCACTCTCACAACTCACTTCACTTTCACAACTCACTTCACTTTCACTACACTCTCACTACACTTACGTCATTCTCACTTTACTCTCACGTCACTCTCACTTTACTCTCACTTCACTCTCACTTTACTCTCACTTCACTCTTACTACTCTCACTTTACTCTCACTTTACTCTCACTACACTCACTTCACTTCACTTTCACTACACTCTTATTACTCTCACTTTACTCTCATTTCACTCTCACTACTCATTTCACTCACTACACTCACTTCACTCTCACTACACTCTTATTACTCTCACTTTACTCTCACTTCACTCTCACTACACTCTTATTACACTCACTTCACTCTCATTACACTCTTATTACACTCACTTCACTCTCACTACACTCACTTCACTATCACTACAATTAATACTCTCACTATGCTCTCTCTGCTCTCTATGCTATGAGATACTATGCTCTCTACTGTATTCTACTCTACTCTACTCTACTCTACTCTACTGTATTCTACTCTATCTCTCACTATGCTCTCTCTACGCCCTCACTACATTCACTTCACTCTTACTATACTCTTATTACTCTCACTTCAATCTCACTACAATTATTACTCTCACTACGCTCTCACTACACTCACTTCACTCTCACTACACTGTCACTACACTTATTACTCTCATTATACTCTTACTATGCTCTCACTACACTCACTTCACTCTCACTACTCTATTACTCTCACTTTGCTCTCACTACGCTCTAATTACCCTCACTTCCCTCTCACTTCACTCTCACTTCACTCTCTTATTACTCTCGCTTTACTCTCACTTCTCTCTCACTATGATCTTATTACTCTGACTTAAGTCTCACTTCACTCAATTCACTCTCACTATGCTCTCACTTTACTTTCACTGTTCTCTCACTACTCTCTCACCTCCTAGTTCCAGGCTGGTTCTTTCTGCATGAACTTTCCTTGTAGAAACACAACCTGCATTTTTATTGCTGATCCTGGAAAAACAAACAGCCTGCAGGAGCCTCACTGCTGAATTACTGCCTTCAGTTTACTTACTGCAGCTTTACATAGCAGTGTTTCTCCTCCAGCACTCAGTACTGCAAACCATCTCACTTAGCATGCAGCAAGCAGCCATTCAAACATGCCTTCAAAATGATTCTACTCTACTCTATTCTACTCTACTGTATTCTACTCTACTGTATTCTATTTTACTCTACTCTACTGTATTCTATTATACTCTACTCTACTGTACTGTATTCTACTCTACTCTACTCTACTGTATTCTACTCTACTGTATTCTATTCTACTCTACTCTACTGTATTCTATTCTACTCTACTGTATTCTATTATACTCTACTCTACTGTATTCTATTATACTCTACTGTATTCTATTCTACTCTACTGTATTCTATTATACTCTACTCTACTGTATTCTATTCTACTCTACTGTATTCTATTCTACACTACTGTATTCTATTCTACTCTACTGTATTCTATTATACTCTACTCTACTGTATTCTATTCTACTCTACTGTATTCTATTCTACTCTACTGTATTCTATTATACTCTACTCTACTGTATTCTATTCTACTCTACTGTATTCTATTCTACTCTACTGTATTCTATTCTACACTACTGTATTCTACGCTACTCTACTGTATTCTATTCTACTTTACTCTACTGTACTGTATTCTACTCTACTCTACTGTATTCTACTGTATTCTACTCTACTGTATTCTATTCTACTCTACTTTACTGTATTCTATTCTACTCTACTGTACTCTATTATACTGTACTCTACTGTATTCTATTATTCTCTACTCTACAGTATTCTATTATTCTCTACTCTACTTTACTGTATTCTATTATACTCTACTCTACAGTATTCTATTATTCTCTACTCTACTCTACTGTATTCTATTATTCTCTACTCTACTTTACTGTATTCTATTATACTCTACTGTATTCTATTATTCTCTACTCTACTCTACTGTATTCTATTATACTCTACTGTATTCTATTCTACTCTACTGTATTCTATTCTACTTTACTCTACTGTATTCTACTCTACTCTACTGTATTCTACTGTATTTTACTCTACTGTATTCTACTGTATTCTACTCTACTGTATTCTACTCTATTCTACTCTACTGTATTCTACTCTACTCTACTGTATTCTACTGTATTCTACTCTACTGTATTCTACTCTACTGTATTCTATTCTACTCTACTGTATTCTATTATTCTCTACTCTACTGTATTCTACTCTATTCTACTCTACTGTATTCTACTCTATTCTACTCTACTGTATTCTATTCTACTTTACTGTATTCTACTCTACTCTACTGTATTCTACTGTATTCTACTCTACTGTATTCTACTCCATTCTACTCTACTGTATTCTATTATACTCTACTGTATTCAAGAGAGAGAGAGAGAGAGAGAGAGTGCGTTGTGCGAGTGCTGTGCGAGTGCTGTGCGAGTGCTGTGTGTGTGTGTGTGTGTGTGTGTGTGTGTGTGTGTGTGTGTGTGTGTATATATATATATATATATATAGATGTGTGTGTGTGTGTGTGTGTGTGTGGATTCTGTAGCTGTCAGTGTCCCGTAGTGTTGCGTAAACCCAACAACCTGCTTTCTGCAGCTGGTTGTTTTTCTTTCCACTGACAGCGTTTTCTCATCTTTCCTCTCACATCGCATCACCTCACCTCCACCATCACCTCCACCATCACTTTACAATCACCTCACCTCCACCATCACCTCACATCCACCATCACTTCACATGTACAAACACCTCACCATCACCTCACATCATATCCATCATTACAATCACACTCGATTTATATCAGGTGCAGCTGCTGGGAATTTTCCTGATCCTGGTGCGAGTCGTACGTAATGTGTAAGAAATGAAATGAAAGATGAGGGAAAATGAACTCTTTCACTGTATATTAGTGGGTGTTAATGTTGGCTCTGATCCACACACACATTTTGAGACACTGAGCAATGCTGTCCTTATTCACAAGGTCGAGGGATCGGATTTGACCTTGACAATCTTCTAGTTAGAACCTGCTAAGAAACTGCTGTGTCCTGAATACACAACACATTTCCAAGAGACGTGATCCATGATGAAAACATGGAATCAGAGAATTTCTCACCATGTTCACCAGACACGTACAGCTGATTGCCACAATTGCACAGTATTGGGAACTTTGGATGAGTCTTTTTAATGGTGTTTGGATGCAGGAGCATCAAATATTCCCTTTGCTTGAATAAGAAGACCCAAACCTGTTCCAGCATGATGGTGCCTCTGTGCACTAAGCCATGAAGTTCTGCTTTACTTTGTTTGGAAGACGTGGAAGATCTCCTCCTATAGAGCTATAAACTTTTTGATCAGTAAATGTGAAAGAAGTGAGGCCTCCTCACCTCACCAACATTACAACAGTACCTGACTTTACTACCAGCCTTGTAGCTGAATCGCCATAAATCTCCACAAAATCCAGAGGAACATCTTCCCAAAAGAGTGGAGGTTATTATATGGAGATTAATTGTGGAGTTGGATGTTCAGAAAGAAGCACATACTAATTTTATACTCAGAGGAATCTACAAACATCTCACAGACCTTCAGTCAGTTTTGTTCTGCAGATCAGATCTACAGTTTCCTCCTGTTACTGAAGTTTGTACACATTCACTAAAATTTCTATTGACTTCCATCAAAAACGCTGGATTTTTCAACAGCATCTCTATTGATAATGAAGCTGCTGGAGATAATTCCTGGTGCTCTTTTTCTTCTCCACACCATCTCCCCTTATTCATCAGTTCCACCACACGCAAAACTCCTCCATGGGAGGAAACATGTACAATAGAGCTGGATGTTACTCTGGTTTCAGATGTTCTGAACTCCAGAAAGACAGACAGGTGTATTGCACCTGATGGCGCCGTGACGTAGCTGCTGACGACAGCACGGTGCTCAGGCTTTCAGCCGCGTTCCCGTAAGAACCGGATCGATCTCGTTCGGCTTTTGTGATGTAATATGTGGACACGCAGCTGAAAAAACACTTTGTAAAGCTACGCAGAATGTAGACACGCTCGGAAAGAGTTCACAAGCGCGGCCTACAAAGAGTCCGATACAAAAGCGGAGCAAACCGTTCGGACAAAAGAGCGTGCGTTCAGACACGATGCATGACATAAAACGAGCAAAGGTCATCTAAGGTCTACAGGACAAACAATAGCAAGGATCATTCAGGTGGGAATTGTGAGGAAACGCGGTTACAATAAACCTTTCCGTCTTGTGGAACGATGTTGCCGTGGTTACAACTCGGTCAGAATCGATCCGATTCGGATGTTTGATTCCTTCTGATATTTGTGTATGAGGAAGTGAAATGTGTGGAGAATAGATGGAGCAGAAATGAGCTGGAATGTCTCCAGGATCGGAGGTATAAAGCTGGACAGCTGTGGAGCTGTGAGCTGGAATAAATACCCAAATAAATGCCCAAAACACTTTCATTCGACTGCGACAGATTTTTGGAGCTTATTAGACGTCCGTCTTCTGATCATTGATTTATTTACCTCGTCATATACACGTTCACAAACTGTACATTAGAGATTAGACACTAAAACCAGCCTGTGAAAAGTGTGGAAACACCCAGCCTTGCATGTTCCTTTAGTTTCCTTTAGCAACAAACTTGTTTACCTACAAACACACAGGAACTGGACTGCGAATGAGTGGAAAGAAGTTCTGTGGAGTCCAAAGGTGACATTTGTGTCTCTAAGAAGATGTGATCAGACTCCCTCACCCCCACACTCACACTTGGAGGTGGAAGTTTAATGGTTTGGGGTTGTTTTGGAGCAGGGAAGGTTTTGGAAAGTAAAAAATCCTGAACCTACATGGAGACCATTCCATACTTCAACACCATGCAGTTCCGTCTGGACTGCGGCTCGTTGGAAGCGACTTCAGTCGTCTGGAGTGTTTTTCCTGTCAGGAATCGACCTGCCCAGTCAATCGCACCTCAATCCTACTGAACTGCTCTGAGATGAACAAGAAACCTTCAACTAGTGAAGAACATCAATGGCGAGTTTCAGTCGAATGTTTGGAGAAACGAAGTGTCCAGATGCTGAGAGTGTGTGAAGCTGTTCTTCATGTTAAGGGAGGATTTTTCCAATTAGAATAAAGTGAACATTTATTATCTGGACATTTATAGAGGTAAAAATAGCTCCAGGCTAATTTAGCTAAAAGGCCACCAGCTCCATGTGGAGGTTCGGGTCTCACCTGCATTGGTCCAGATCTTTCCCTTTTGAAAGACACGAGCGTTTCAGAACGAGCCGTTCTTTCCACAACACAATGAAAAGCCATTAGAGGATTTGCACGAGTCTCGCGAACAAAACAGGAACTGCATGAATCATGCGCGTTTCTCAGGGAACGAGGGAAAGGATTTTACATCAGAGTTTACAGCGTTTGTGGTTTTCCTCCTGAAAGCTTTTCGGACTCTGTAGATTATTATGGGATGGATCAGGATTAGTTTTTAATCTTGCTGTACATATTACAATACGTATTCATGTGTTTGTGTGTTGGGGGGGGGGGGGGGGTTAATACACACACACACACACACACACACACACACAACATACAGCACACACACAGCACTCACACAACACACAGCACTCGCACAACGCACAGCGCACACACACACACACACACACACACACACACACAAAACATACAGCACACACACAGCACACACACAGCACTCACACAACACACAGCACTCGCACAGCACTCGCACAACACACAGCACTCGCACAACACACAGCACTCGCACAGCACTCGCACAGCACTCGCACAACACACAGCACTCGCACAGCACTCGCACAGCACTCGCACAACACACAGCACTCGCACAGCACTCGCACAGCACTCGCACAGCACTCGCACAGCACTCGCACAAGGCACAGCACACACACAGCTCACACACAGCACACACACACACACACACACACACACACACACACACACAACATACAGCACACATACAGCACACACACAGCACTCACACAACACAGCACACACACAGCACTCACACAACACACACACACACAGCAGACACACAGCACTCGCACAGCACTCGCACAACGCACAGCACACACACACACACACACACACACACACACACACACACACACACACACACACACACACACAACATACAGCACACATACAGCACACACACACACACACAACACTCACACAGCACACACACACACACACACACACACACAGCGAGCTCAGACTTGAGTGGGATCGAGTGTAACATCTTTCTGTTATTTAAATTTTATTTTAGTTTGTTATGTTGTAGTTAAAACACATTTCTGGCCTTTCGTACAGAAGTCCTAAGAGGACGTGCATTATAGATTTTTCTTTCTTGTTTCCTCGTGATCTCGACATAAACATTATTTCCTCGTGAGCAGGACTTTATTCTTCTGTGTATTCCCCATAAGAGCATGTTCTAGTGGCAGCATCATCGCATCATCATGACTCCAGTGCAAACTCCATGATGTTCACCTGAAACTTTCACAACATTCAAGTCATGATCACAGGAAAACAAGAAATTAAAATATATTTTACGTTATTTTTAAAACATTGATTTTTCCTGACCCACTGTTGCCACCTACTGGGCTGGAAGGCTCCTGTGAGCAGCTTGAACTCAATCTGGCATTTAAAATATATATACTGTATATTTAAAAAAACTTTATTATTTTTTTTTTTTATTAAATCCCTTTTTTTTTGTTTAAACAGTTGAGTAAAATAGATTTTTGTAAAACACACACAACCTTGGAGTTCTTGCACTCTGATGTTCCCTCAGTGCTTCAGCTCCACCCCTCAGCACACACACTTCCATTTCTCATGATAAAAACCGAACAAGACGAAATACTCAGTTATTTATAAAACATTTTTTTTTTGTTTTACGGCTCACCGAGTTCACAATATTCTCTTTGTCTTTGTTGAGGTGTGAAGAAAGCGGATCTCCACCTACAGCTCTTCAGCTTTATTCAGAGCTTCATTGCATTTACAGCCACAAGAGCTATTTCTGTACTTAGGTACCTCAGGCGGTGTTAAAATTAACACACACACACACACACACACACACACACACACACACACACACACACACACACACACACTTTGCTAGGCCTTGTGTCTGCTTTTAATTGAGAACTTTAGGTTACTTACGTAACCCCGGTTCTCTGATAACATGAGTGAGGTATCTCACCACACTTCCCTCCTTGCAGTGCACGGAGAAGAGATATGTGAGAATGAGGCAGGGACCGCCAGCAGCGGTGTATATAGGGAGGCGGGACTCCCGCATCACTGTCGTGATTGGTCTGTCAGCCGACAGACGTGGTGTGAGGTATCTCACTATGGGAATCGCCTCGGTCACGTCCCTGCCTCATTCTCACATATCTCTTCTCCATGCACTGCAAGGAGGGAAGTGTGGTGAGATACCTCACTCATGTTATCAGAGAACCGGGGTTACGTAAGTAACCTAAAGTTCTCTTTCAAACATTCGCTCGGTATCTCACTATGGGATATAGACAACTCCCGTATTGCAGATATGCTGTCCGAAGCAGGTGTCAACCAACTCAGTGATGTGATAAAAGAGATAATCCCTCTCACTGAAGAGAGTGGAAAAACGAGAGAAATGACAAACATCCGAACCACGATGTTTCCATCACCCGTTGTCATTCCCTTACGCACACACGTATACATGACCAAAAACATATCTATATAGACAAAAACATCTATATAATATATCCACAATATATACACAAATATATATTACACACTCAGGACGTAATGAGCCAGCGAAGGCTCCGTGACATCCAGCCTATAAAAACGGACAAAAGTGTGCGGCGAAGCCCAGCATGCAGCCGCACAGATGTCCTGAATCGAAACACCCTTAAAAAGCGCCCACGAAGTGGCCAAGCCTCGGGTACTATGAGCCCTCAGTCCTTCCGGAGGGTTGAGACCCATGCTATTATAACACATTACAATAGCCTCCACGAGCCAATGGGACAGGCGCTGCCGGGAAACGGGACTTCCCTTACGGGAAACGACCCAAGAAACAAACAGCTGACTACTCCGTCTCAAACCCTTCGTCCTGTCAACATAGTGACGTAACGCACGGACAGGACACAGACAGTGAAGTCGCTCCTCCTCCGCTGAGGAAAAAGGAGGCGGATGAAAAGCCACCAAATCCACCTGTCTGCAGGCGAAGGCTGACTCGCTCACCTTAGGGATAAATGCCGGATTAATCTTAAGAGCCACTCGCGAGAAATCCGAAGCAAACCGCATGCAGGAGTTATGAACTGACAAAGCATGAAGTTCACTAACCCGCTTCGCAGTAGAAAGAGCCAATAACAAAGTGACCTTCAGCGACAGGAGCTTTAAATCAATACTCCCTATCGGCTCAAAAGGAGACTGAGAGAGCGCGCTCAGGACCACTGACAGATCCCATGGCGGAACCAGCGGCTTTGAGAACGTGCTCAGACGCCGTGCTCCCTTCATAAACCTGCACACGAGCGGGTGAAGGCCGATAGTATTACCGTCAATCCCTACGTGGCATGCAGAAACAGCGGCGAGATAAACCTTAACGGTTGAAAAAGCCCTGCCCTTATCCAAAAGTTCTTGCAAAAAGCACAACACCTCTGCCACAGAACAGTGAAAAGGGACGATATGTCTCTGAGCACACCATAATTCAAACACACTCCATTTCTTATCATATGCAGAGCGTGTCGAAGCCGCTCTCGCATTCTGAATCGTCTCAATCACCCTCGGCGGCAAACCAGCGACGCTGAGATTCATCCTCTCACGGGCCAGGCCCAGAGAGCTACTCTGTCCGGTGCCGGGTGAAAAATCTCTCCGCGCGCTTGCGACAGGAGATCCCTGCGCAACGGGAGAGGCCAGAGTCGATCGTGCAGGAGTTGGAAAATCTCCGTCAGCCACACTTTCCCTGGCCAGTTCGGAGCGATTAGTATGACAGAGTGACCGTCTTCTCTTACTCTGTGTAGAGTCGGCACGATCAAACTTAGAGGAGGAAATGCGTAAAGCAGAACGCTTGGCCACGGGTGGGCTAACGCATCCACACCCATAGGTGCACCGCTTCCCGCCAGAGAAAAGAACAGAGGGCAATGAGTGTTTTCGTGCGAGGCGAAGAGATCTACGGCAGCCCGGCCGAATCTCTCCCATAACAGGTTCACCACCTGAGGATGGAGAGACCACTCCCCGTACAGGGATTTCCCCTGGACAAGAGATCCGCCCCCGCATTCAACATTCCCGGCACATGAGTCGCTCGCAGCAACAGGAAATGCTCCATGCCCCACACCACGAGATCCCGCGCTAGACGGTGAAGTCGAGGAGAGCGCGTTCCGCCCTGGCGATTTATGTACGCCACCGCCGCGTGTTGTCTGATCTGACCAATACGTGGTGACACCGAAGAAACAGAACGAAATGTTTCAAAGCTAGAAACACCGTTAACAGCTCCAGAAAGTTTATGTGCGCGCACCGAAGCGAAACGGGCCATCTCCCTTTCGCTATCCTGCCTTCGCACACCGCACCCCAACCTGCGAGTGACGCATCTGTCGTCACCACTTTCCTCAGGGAAACAGCCCCCAGCGGGGTTCCCGACTCGAGAAAACCGCGACTTCTCCAGTGATGGAGAGCGCGTAAGCACAGTGACGTCACCATCACCTTGCGATTGAGGTGGCGCTTCGGACATAAGCGCTGTGCCGTAACCCAGCATTGAAACTCTCTCATTCGCAAAAGTCCCAACGGTATGACAGACACTGCCGAAGCCATCAGCCCCAGCAGGCGTAAACAGAGTCTGAATGGACTTTCCTTCCTCTCTGAAAAAGAGAGAGACAACCGCGAATCGACCTGACGCGCTCTTCTGATAGAAAAGCCTGAAACAGGTCTGAGTTCAATCTGAGACCCAGGTATATTATTTCCTGTGTGGGCACCAAGCAGCTCTTTGTCTCGTTTATCCTGAAACCCAAGCCAGTCAGGTGAGACAGAAGCACACTCGTATCCATCTCTGCTTGCTGCCGTGACGGAGCGCAGAGGAGGAGATCGTCCAAATACGCTGACACTCTGAGACCCGATGCTCTCAGCGGTGACAGTGCAGCTTCGACACATTTGGTAAAGATCCGCGGAGCTAGAGCTAGCCCGAACGGAACCGCCAAATATTCGTAGGCTGTGCCCTGATAGGCAAAGCGCAGGAATTTTCTGTGTGCCGGATAAATGCTTATGTGGTAATACGCGTCCTTCAGATCCACTGACGTAAACCAGTCTCTGGGACGAATAACACTGTACAAAGCTCTCAAAGTGAGCATCTTGAACTTGTACTTTCTGAGGTGTTTGTTGAGGTTCCGTAAATCCAGAATGGGACGGAGACCCCCCCCTTTCTTGGGAACGACAAAATACCGGGAGTAAAAGCCGAGCTGGCTGTCCTCTTGCGGCACTGATCGAATTACCCCTTTGCTCAGTAAGGAGGTTATTTCGTCCTCCAAAACCTGAGCAGATTCGCCCTCTGCTGTCGACCAAATCACGCCGCTGAAAAGCGGTGGTCTTACGGCAAACTGCAGGCGATATCCCCGCTGTATTGTGGAATACATCCAAGGACAAACTGCGCATGCGCGCCAACTCTCCGCGCGAGCAGAGAGCGGGCCTCTGCGGCTCTCGCTGACAGACGGCGTGGTGGCACCATCTGGCGGCGGAGCCGGTGGTTGCAACTCTGGTTCGAGTTTTATTATTGTGTGTGTGGATTTTTTCACTTTTCTTTTTATCACACACGTCTGTGCCCTCGGCCCACTGCCTGGATGCACAGAACAAATCTTTAATAAATTTGGGCGAACATGGAACATTCTGCTCTCTCTCTTGCATAACCCCGCGGGCGGAGAGGGGAGAAGTAACTTTCCGGGCACTGGGGAACTGGTGCCAACACTCCAACCGGAGAAATTCCGTTCGTCGAACACAGTCTTTGAAACGCTCCCCAACGCCTTTTCGCTGGAGGGGGAGGACAAGACTCCTGAGCTGAGTCAGGGTGCTACAGAAACTCCGAGAGTGCTGCCACCCCTCTTTTGACCCAAAATCAGACCACAGGCTAGGTCGCCCGCCTTTTCTTCCCTCCCTGAGGGTCCGCTGGGCGATGCCTAGCAGCTGCCGCTGCAAAAGAGGTCTTGTTCCTGGGCTGGGGCTGTTTTTGGCGAACCTCCCCGCGCATTGACTGCTGGGGTGGGGGTTGCCTAGGAGCCCTGAAACCAGACTGTCTCTCTCCGGATGCAGGGGCGAAATATGAACGTGCGGGCTGGGGAGGGCGAGCAGGAGGCTTTCTTGGGAGGCACGCCTCAAAAGCTTCACCATCCTTCTTGCGAAGGTCGCATTGCTGGCGCATATTCGCCACCGCAGCCCCGAAAAGGGCTTTTGGCTCTATCGGGGCATCAAGGAACTCCACCTTCTCCCTTTCCGATAAGCCCGTCAAACCCAACCACAGGGCCCTTTCGCCTACCACAGCGAGGCCCATGCTGCGGCCGCAGCTCTGGACCGCTCCCCTAGAGGAACGCAGGTTGAGATCTGCAATGACGCAGATTTCTTCCCACAACGCTGAATCTGGCGACCCAGCATCAATCTGCTTACCCTTCTCTTCCATGAGCTCTGCCTGGTAAGCGGTGAGCATGGAGGTGGCATTCAGAGCCCTAACCGCTAGGGCCGAGGAGCGGTAGATCTTCTGAAAAAGGGAGGCAGACAGCCTTTCCGTACGTCCTGGCAGAGAAGGGGAGGAGGAGGACAGAGCAGCTCGTCGATTTGGGTGGAGGTGGCTAGCCACCGACAGCTCTACGGGGGGGGGGGTTGCACATCCCCAAAGCCTCCATATCGTGCACCTCCAGTCTAGAGAAACCCTTAACGGGCACTCTATGTGAGAAGGGTTTGTCCCAAAAACGACGCATTTCTGCGACACACGCCGGTACAGCAGGAATCAGCTGCTTAACTGGGGAAGTGCGCGATGGCAGCCTCTTCCCGTCATATAAATCTCTCTCAGCGTCGGAATGCACCTGCTGAGACGGCCATTCGATGGAAAGTTTTTTGGCCGCTCTCCTACACACCTCCACAAGGTCCAGCTCACCTGGCACGGGGGAAGGGCCTGTAGCACTTCCAGGCCTGGAGAGAAGATCAGGAGGGAGGATAGCATCTTCCTCATCGTCCTCCAAATCCTCCTCCAAAAAAATGAGCGACCTCATCATCTTCCTCTTCCACACCCTTGTTATCCAGCAGAGAGTGTGATTCGAAGAGTGAAGGAAGGACAGGAGAAACCTCGTCCATAATCTCTCCCCAGCCGCACTGTGCTTGCGAAGCAGCCTCGTCCCTCTCCGCGGGCAGCGGAGAGAGACACGGGTCTCCCTTATTCGCGGCCGCGACTCGCAGACGGCGCTCTCGAACCCTTGACGGGAAAAGAGCGCAGTGCGGGCAGCACTCGGGGTTAGCGAGCACGGTTTGAGCGTGCCGAACTCCTAAGCACACGATGCACAGGGGATGAGAGTCTTTCGCCGAGATCGTAGACCCGCATGCACACGGTCGGGATTGAACTTTCCCCGCCGTGCACCCGGATGAACTCGCAGCCGCCATAACGGAGGTGCAGACACCGGAAAAAAAGGAAAACAACGAGATCACCACGACGTGCTTCTCGAGAAAAACGGGTCTCGAACAACAATGCAAATACTCGCTTGACGCGATGTGAAAAGAAAGAAAGAAAGAAAAAAAAAAAAATAGCAGAAGGGAATATCCGCTTTGACAGTGGATATTCTCCCCCAAGAAGCAGCCGCGCTCGGAGACGTACCTTAACGGCCTGTCTGTGAACAGTTAAACGACCGCCCCCAGAGGATCTGCTGAGGATAGCTTCCTAAAAGGATCTTCACGGGGAAGAGAACGAGAATGAGGCAGGGACCGCCAGCAGCGGTGTATATAGGGAGGCGGGACTCCCGCATCACTGTCGTGATTGGTCTGTCAGCCGACAGACGTGGTGTGATTGATGCTTCCAGGATTGGTCACGCCCGAGGCGATTCCCATAGTGAGATACCGAGCGAATGTTTGAAAGAGAACTCTGACTGCGGCCCAAACGAGCCGTAAAATGAGACGACCACAAAGCAGAACATCTGGATGAGAGTGTAATCTCTGCCTGGTGCAGGCCAACCTGTTTAACCCCCGTGATAGGAAATTTATAGCTTTGCAGGACGAGATCTGAAGATCCGAGCTGAGCACGAGGTGAGTGCGAGGTGAGCACAAGGTGAGCACGAGGTTCACTTTTGTATCTGGTTCCTCTTAAGGTTCCCTGAGAAGAAATGAGAGTTTATTTTCTCTGCGCCATCATCTCATTTTGAATCTTAAATTAGAAGAAATATTAATGAGAAGAATCCAGATGATCTCTGTGTGGTTATTTGCACTTATGTTTGCTTCCTGAATTTGGTTTTAACTGAGTGTGTTGTAACCATGGACCAATCACAGGTCTGCCCCGGAGTGCGTTTTTTATTGAAGCCATTCTATATATAATAATCTATATTTGTTGTTCATTAATATTGTCGTAATATTTTTCTTGCTCTGTTCATGACTGTCTGTCTGTCTGTCTGTCTGTCTGTCTGTCTGTCTGTCTGTCTGTCTGTCTGTGTTGTTACAGGACACACAGGGCGATTTGTCATTGCTTTGTTCAGCACCAGTCTGCTGTTTCTCCTCGCTCATGTCTCCTTCCAGATCTGTCTCTTCACCGTCCCGGGCCTGGATGATGCTCTGGGACACAACTGTGAGTCAACATCTTGTGTACTTAGCTCTCTCTCGCTCTCTCTCTCTCTCTCTCTCTCTCTCTATCTATCTATCTATCTATCTATCTATCTATCTATCTATCTATCTATCTATCTATCTATCTATCTATCTATCTCTCTATCTCTCTATATATAAAAGTAAATTGATTCATCTTAGAATCATATTTCATTACACCCAGCTCATGTCTGCCTGCTCTTCACAGGTAGCACATGGGAGACTCTGGCGAGGCACATCGGGGTCTCCAGGTATTGTATAAAAATGATATAATTATTTAAATACATACTAAAACACTACGAGGGTGAGAATCCACCAGGTTTCTGCATCTTAGTTCCTCTGAAAGTGTGTGATGGAGAGAAAGAGTGTGTTCTAAAGGGAAAGGAGGAAGTGATTAAAGTAATTTGAGTGAGGGAGGAAGAGACAAGGAATGAGTGTGTGAATGGATGAGGGGTGAATGAGTGATTGAATAAAGAAGTGAGAGAGGGTGTGATGGAGTTGGTGAGTGAGGGATTGAGATAGTGAATAAGGGAGTGATGGAGTGAATGTGGGCATGAGGGAGAGAATGAGGGAGGGGGTGAGGGAGTGACTGACTGTGAATGAGTGAGGAAGTAAATTAATGATTGAGTGAGTGAGTGAATGAGGGAAGGAGTGAGAGAGGGAGGACGTGAATGAATTAGTAAATTAGGGTGTGAATGAGGGGGTGAGTGAGAGAGGAAGGGAGTAAATGGGGAGGGAGGGAGGGAGGGAGTGAAGCAGCACATCTATCCTTCTTGACCAAGAAATTTCAACAGATGGCTGGATGGATAGTTGGGTGGGTGGATGGATGAATTAATGGTTGGTTTAAGGGATGGATGGATGGATGGATGGATGGATGGATGGATGGATAGAAGGATGGATAGAAGGATGGATAGAAGGATGGATAGAAGGATGGATGGATTGATATAACCCCTCCCTCCTCTCTCTTTTGCAGAATATCACTGGATGATCCCTTGAACGCCGTGCGTCTCCTGTCCCCGGACCTGGGCGTGTTCATCATGTCTCTGATCACCATGGTGCTGTGTAAGCGCTTGCTAAAGAGGCCAGATGGAGACCCGGTGGAACACGGCTTCCATCAAGAGGTAGGTTTACCTCAGCACACACCACATGGGAAGATCTTCTGGGAACTAGAAAACTGGAAAATCATTTAGCAACAAGGGTGTTAGTGAAGTCAGGTAGTGATGAAGGTGAGAAGGTGAGATGGGGTGCAGTCAGCATTCACATTCATCATGTTCAATAGAGTTGGAGCAGATCTTCCACTTCAAACTATGGAAAGCAGATCTTCGTGGGACAATTAATTTCTAGTAACTCTGAGGTTACAGGAGTCCGTGTGAGGAAACACAAACCTCGTTAGATCAATTCAGCAACAGATTCCTGAATGTTTGACTCCTTGTTTGTGTCTGAACCCAACAGTAGAAACGTGTGAGATGTTTGTTGGTTTAAGAAGATAATTGAGCAACGCTGAGGTTGCTCCTTCGAACGTCAGACCCTTTAGCAGGCCGTGTGGTTACGCACAGATGATGGAGATGCTGATGTGTAAATATCGTGAACGTTCTGATGGTGATGTTCAAACAGCAGAAGAACTGATCTGTAGAATATGATGACTGGAGCCCAAGTGTTCAAGACCTGCGGCTCTTCAGTGTGTGTGTGTGTGTTTGTGTTTTAAAGCTGCTTGCAGATGCTTGTTTTAGACCCTCTAAGCGTGTTCAGGATGTCAGACTTCCCGTTATGAAGAAGTGAAAGTGAGAGAGAGATTTCCTGTGTGTGTGTGTGTGTGTTTCACAGTGCATCATTTGAGCATGTGTTTTCCAAGTATAATATATTTTTAGTTCTCTGATCTGTTAGGGGAATCCCATGTCTGACTCATATACACACACACACCCACACACGCATGCACGCACACACACACACACACACACACACACACACACACACACACACACACGCACATGTTCATGAGTTCCAGAGCCAAACTGCAGCATGTTGATCATTTTCTATGGTTTTTTTTGTGTTTTATTTTCATACTTGGACTTTCTCTCATGTTTTCTTCGTACCGTCTGGAGAAACACACAGCCAACAGCTTCCAACCTCCTGCTGTTGCCAAGACGATTGTGTCAACAAACAAAAGCCGGGGCTGAACGTGTGTCAGTGTGGGGAAATTACCTCATTATATCAATTAGCAACCGATTCCTGAATGTTCGTTGTCTGAGGCCCACAATAAAAACGCGTCCGGTGGTGTGAGATGTTTCTCGGTTTTAGGTGATAATTGTTGGTTCAGTTCTGATACAGGTTCAGTTTCCGTTCTCTCTGCCAGCTGAGGGGTGTCGATTTTCCCAGAAATCTGGTGCTGAGTGATCCATCTCCTGCACATTTGAGTAATGCATCTTTCAGGAGCGTCTCAGCCTGGACATCTTCCAACACGTTTGCAACACCCAGCGGTGTGGAGAAATACCATTTACACACGTTTCTCCTTCTGACCCACTCAGATCAGTCGCGTGAAAATGACTCAGTGTCGCACTTATCAGAAACACGAGTGTTCCAAAGGTGTCCCTCATGAGAGACTCTGAGGTGATGGTGGGGAGACGATACAAAAAAGAAACCTTGGGAGGAACCATTGAATTATTCTTTGAACTAGGAGACCCAAACCTGTTCCAGCATGACGATGTTCCTTTGCAACAAAGCCAGTTCTATGAAGATCTTCTTTACATGTGTTGGATGATATGGAACATCTCCTGCTGTAGAGCTCCAAATCTATTGAACATGATGAGTATGAACGATGATGAGTATTACCAACACCCTTAAACGTGAATAAATCTCCACAAAATCCAGTGGAACATCTTTCCAGAAGAGTGGAGGTTAAGAGTAAATGGGGACTAAATGTGGAAAGGGATGTTCGAAAATCTTGGTCAGGTGTCCTCAAACTTTTGCTCATTGGGTTCTTTGTCTTTCCATCTTCCTGTTTGAAACACAGAAATTATTTAACCAGTTTGGCAGATTGACATTATTCACACACACACCACACACACACGCACGCACACACACACACACACACACACACACACACACACACACACACACACACACACACACACACACACACACACACACTGCTGGCATGTGGATTAGTGTCAGTGTGGTAGCGAGATGTCGGGGGTCCTGAGGGATGTCCTGTATCACCCGTCCCCTGTGGATTTGTGGATTATGGGTCTTTGCTGTTATTTGTGCACTGGGTGTGTTATGGAGCTCAGACATCACAAACAACACACACCCTCCATGTGTAGACTCCCCAGTCCTTAAAAGTCATGTAATGATAGCTGTCGAAACGAAACAAGACAAAACTATATATAAATATATATAGAGGCATCTTCCTGGAGCCAGAACAGGAAAAGGAGGTCTGGTTTTATTTAATCCTTTGTTTTTGCACATCTCTACTCTCTGAGTTTATCCCTAACAAGCAGAGGTGGGAGTAAGTCACCAAATGAAAGTCTCAAGTCAAGTCCAAGTCTTAACATTGCAAGTCAAAGTCAAGTTAAGTCATTCTGTTGTAAGGGTCAAGTCAAGTCAAGTCAAGTCATACTCTTAGTCAAGTCAAGTCAAGTCAAGTCGCAACTTAGTCATCAAGTCATACCAAGTCGCACACAGATTTGTTTGACACATTTTTTAACTCAGGGACTTTTATTACTTATTTAGACACAGAGGGCTGATGATGGGTAACAAAAATAAATAAATTAACTTGTGTGTAATAAAATATCGTTAAGAAGCACTTTAAATGCTCTAAAATAAAAATAAATTAAATGAACAAGTAAACAAGAATTAATTGTAAGTTTTTTAGACAGTAGAATGTGCTGATGTTCCCTTCTCAGGAGGAGTCAGAACTACAGTTGTTAAACTGGATCATTTCTATCTATGAATCCCCTGATGTATCTGTGTAAACATGGAGTGAACAGTCACATGTCCCCATCTCAACATATAGTAATAATAATACCTATAATTGTAAAGTATACTCTGTCATCTCATCAGACACCAAACAATGGGTTGCATACTCAAAGTAGAATATCAATATCAGAAAAAAAAAAAAATCTTACTGTACAAGTGAGGCAGTGGTTTTTAAAAGGTGATGAACCCAACATTGTTTGCTCTGTTAAGAGTTATCCACAAACTATTATGATCATGTTACTCTAGGGCTTTTCATTAATTTTCTAATATCTTTAATAATGTAAAAAATTAAAAACTATCAGGTCATGCCCCAGTATTTATGGAGAAATTTACCGTACATCAAACCAGATTTATGTATTTGGCCATAACAACTTTAACCCTTGACCACTTCAATGTTAAACTGTGATGTTTGGACAGTTTATAAAATAATGCCAATGTGAAGGCAAATTACAGTAAATTGCATTTGCAAAAAATCAAACTGGCCATGTACGCGTAATCTCTAAACCCGAACTTTATTATCCTCGGGGGTGGGGCTGGTGTTGTTGCGGTGTACATGTTGTCTTGTCCGCGGAGGGATCTGCTGTTTTGGCAGGCGGCAAGCGGCAAGCGGCTTCCGGATAGTGTCTAGCGGTTTACGCATGCGGAAGAGTGGATTGGGTTCGCCGACTTATTGGAAAATATATAGTCCATTCTTAAATATATAAAAAAATCACAATATTTGAAAAAAAATATTTTCCACAAGTCATTTCAAGTAAATAGGCACAAGTCCGAGTCAAGTCTAAAGTCACAAGGAGCAAGTCTAAAGTCAAGTCGAGTCTTTTCAGAGATCTAGTCAAGTAAGTCTCAAGTCCAGAAAAATGTGACTCGAGTCTGACTCGAGTCAAGTCATATGAATTATATGAATTAAAAAATATGAATTAAAAAACTCCCTGAGACTTCAGAAGGCAGAAATCTTGAGAAGAACCAGACAGGAACCCCATCCTCATCACCAAGTGCTTATTCATTACAGTTCCATCATTGTTGAGGTTATCACCTGCTCACTGATGGAGACTCGAGTGTAAATCTGTTCATGGTGAATTGTAGCCCTAAACCACTCGAGCTGTTTATAAAAATTACAGTCCAAATCCATTTTCATGGTTCCACAGGAATCTCATGGATCTTTTGTTCATGTGAAACCATCCACTTAGAAGTAATTGGTCTCCAGTTGAAGAGAGCTCCATCCAGAGGTTTTATCTTTGTGTGGGATGGCATTTTTCTGCTCTTGTCTCCTGATCTCCTCAGACAGAGCAGGCTGAGGAACACTGAAACGGCTGGAACATTCCACATTAGGATTCCATTCTCTGTAGTAAAAGATCAGACGTGTGTGTGTGTGTGTGTGTGTGTGTGTGTGTGTGTGTGTGTGTGTGTGTGTGTGTGTGTGTGTGTGTGTGTGTGTGTGTGTGTGTGTGTGTGTGTACTAAACTCATTACCTTGCTTCAACCTCTGTCCTGTTTACATCCTCAGTCATAGCCCTGTCTGTCTGTCCCCCTGTCTGTCTGCCCCTCTGTCTGTCTGTCTGACTGACTCTTTGTCTGTCTTCCTTCCTTCCTTCCTTCCCTCCCTCCTTCCTTCCTTCCCTCCCTCCTTCCTTCCTTCCTTCCTTCCTTCCTTCCTTCCTTCCTTCCTTCCTACTAAGAAAGCTATTTTCTGCTAATGACTGGACACTGAAACTGTAGAAATTCACATCCCACAGAAAAAATTACCTGGTTTAGTTTTTTTATTGTTTTTTTTAATTTTCTATTTATTTTTTTTATACAAAATATTTGTATCGTTTTCATTGAAATTCTGAACCACGTGCGGATCTTTGAAGATCGTTCCAGGTTTAAGGTCGTGCTCCACGAGAACAGCATCAATGTGTCAGAAAGTGTTATAGACTGTAGAATCACCCACAATGGCAGCACGCAGTTTTCCGTAACAAATCCACGACCAGGTTCCACCCCAGAGCTGAGCATTTCCAATGAGTACATTTTGTCATACTTTTTTCCAACCTGTTGTTCAAGGAGCCCCAAACAGATGAAGAAGTAGAGGAGGAGGAGGATGAAGAGGGTGATGATGAGGATGAAGAGGACAGGAAGGAGGAGAAGACCAGAGGACCGGCTCAGCTGTGTGCTCAGCTCAGAGCTACAATCCAGCGATTTCTCCACAATATGAGCAGAGTTCTGGCCATCATACTGCTGGGGCTGGCTGGTGAGGAACCACACGCGCACACACACACACACACACACACACACACACACACACACACACACACACACACACACACACACAAACTAATAAAATACAGACAATACATACAGTTTATAAACATTAATATAAATAAATATAGCATTAGTTAAGGTCTCTGTTGTTATTATTATTAATGATAAGTAAAAAAGAAGTGTGTAAGTATTTATTATTTGTTTGAGATAAACATTGGTTTTACCTGCACAGGTATCACGTTGCCCTCGGCTTTCTCCTCCGTCTACTTCCTGCTCTTCATCATAGTGTGTACCTGGTGGGCCTGCCACCTTCCCATCAGCCACCTGGGCTTCAATGCGCTGTGTGTGATGGTGGGCTTGTTCACAGCCGGACACTTGGTGTGTCTGTATTTGTACCAGAGTACGGTGGCACAGAGCTTTCTCACCCCGAGCAGCCTGTGGGCCAGGTGTGCTTTATATACACACACACACACACACACATTCTCTAGTTTGTGTTTGATTGTCAGGAACCTTTTAATATAATTCATCCTGAGTGTATTCAGCTGTGAGTGAAAGTAAAGGTTGTGAGTGTGTGTGTGTGTGTGTGTGTGTGTGTGTGTGTGTGTGTGTGTGTGTGTGTGTGAGGGCTGCGCGTGTGTGTGAGAGTCGTGTGAAGGCTGTGCGTGTGTGAGGGTTTTGTGTATAAGGGCTGTGTGTGAGGGTTTTGTGTATAATTGCTGGTGTGCGAGTGTGAGTGGGTGCAGGGATGAACGCGGTTGGCCCGGGAATGTTTAGATTTTTCCAAGCGGGAATAGACAGGAAGTAAAGTTTTTTGGGAAGTCTCACACACACACACACACAGGAACACTGACCTCGCCATCATGCTAACTTTGAAAGCTTCTCTTTTTTCCTCCTTTAGACTTTTTGGCCTTAAGAACATTGTTAGACCTTTTAATTGCTCCTCCCACTCCGATGACCTCATATTCAACACAGAGCATGATTGGCCGGTGTACCTCAACCCAGGCATCCTCCTTCTCCTCTACATCAGCGTGGTAACGGTCCTGAAGATGAGCAATCCTGGGCACGTGGATAAGGTGCTTGATTATTAAGTGTGTGTCACTGGATGATGTCATATGATATTTGCATGTTGAGTGTATGACATGATTTGTATTACAGAAAGAGGGCGTGGGCGAGGAGGTGGAGCTTATGCTATGGGGGGCGGACCAAAAAACCCCTGAAGATGACACTAAGGTGGGTCCACATTAAATCCTTATAACATAATACAATGAGAAAAAAATCTTAGGCGGTTTGTCTAGTGAGATTTTTCTGTAGTTTACAGACATTCGAGATTCCGACATGGAAAATAAGATGCATGACGTGTCTGCAGGAAATAGTTTTTACACTATATAACAGCGATGGAAGCAGTTTGGAAGTTTCCACCGTGTTCGTGTGAAGAACTCAGCAGTTCACGTGTCATGTTTGTGTGTTTTTTATTGTTATTACAGAGAATGTTGCTGACTTCAGGTGAAAGTCCTGGACAGGAAACTGACACGAACGATGCCAAAGCCCACGGCACCAACGGTTCCAGTCAACACGACCTCGGTACGTATGTGTGTTCATTCAGCCTGAGTCACACTGTAGAGTAGAAAGAACTCGAGAATGATTGGCTCGTTATTTGAAGAGGGTCCAAAATGTGGTGTTGCTCAAATACTGAGGGAAAAATACAATTATTTGTAACAATTATTGTCACCTTTTGGTTTAGTATTCTGTGCCACGTATCTCATTTCCTGTAGTTTGAGTATCATTTCCTGTAGTTTGTGTCTCATTTGCTGTCATGTGTTTCAAATTGCCCAAGTCTGGATTTCCTGTAGTTTGTATCTCATTTCTGTAATTTGCGCCTCATTTAGTGTAGTTTGTATCTCATTTGCTGTAGTATGCATCCCATTTCCTGTAATTTGCACCTCATTTTCTGTAGTTTGTGTCTCATTTCCTGTAGGTTGTTTCAGTTTCCATAGTTTGTCTGTAGTTTGTCTCATTTTCACTACTTTCTTTCTCATTTCCTGTAGTACACATCACATTTCTTGTAGTTTGTGTTTCATTTTCTACAAAATTAATTGAGTTGAAATAAAGTTTGTGTAAAAATATTCGGTTATTAAGCTGTGTGTGTGTGTGTGTGTGTGTGTGTGTGTGTGTGTGTGTGTGTGTGTGTGTGTGTGTGTGTGTGTGTGTGTGTGTGTGTGTGTGTGTGTGTGTGTCAGGTCCCAGTACAGAAACAGAGCAGCAGCAGGACAGTCCTGTACGATTAGCAGGGAGGATGATCATGCAGCAGAGTTACATCGCTGCTCTCATCGCTATGATGGTAACGTCCTCATCATCCTTTTTAACATATAAACCACTCATACATGTGCTTTTCATGTTCTGATGGATTATATGAAAACACACACACACACAGGTATGGAGTATCACCTATCACAGCTGGTTGACGTTTGTGCTGCTCTTATGGGCGTGTGTGATCTGGATGCTTCGAGCTCGCCGCCACTTCGCCATGCTCTGCTCGCCCTTCCTCCTGCTCTACGGCCTCGTCCTCTGCAGCCTAAACTACGTCTGGGCCATGGACCTGGAGCATGAACTTCCAAAACATCTGGGCTCTATGAGCTTGAGGCAGATGGGACTGGACCGAGCACCTTATCCCTGTCTACGTCTGGGAGCCATGGTGAGATCTTCAGTAGTTTTTTTACACACATGATTTCTGTATGAATTATACAGTATTTTAAAAAGTGAGTACACCCCTCACATTTCAGCAACCATTTAAGTATCTTCTCAAGAGACAGTACTATGGAACGTGAAGGGTACAAAGAAAATTGTGTCTTGCCTACAGTCAAGCATGGTGGTGGTAGCATCATGGTCTGGGGCTGCATGAGTGCTGCTGTTACTGGTGTTAAAATGATGCCCTCCATTCAGAAACTGGGCTGGTGATAAGTATGTCTCCAGACCTGACCAATTTTGAGCACCTGTGGAGCATCCTCAAGCGGAAGGTGGAGAAGACTACTCCAAAATATATCGAAGTTTCTATAGTACTGTCCCTTGAGAACGTATAATAAAACGGTTGCTGAAATGTGAGGGGTGTACTTACTTTTGTAAAATACTGTATTTAACTGATCTCTAATGAGGACTTCATCTACTGCGCAGCTGCTGTTCATGCTGACATTCTGGCTGCTTTTACGACACTCAGTAAAGGATAAGTTTGGGAGGAAGAAGAAGCAGAACGTCCCGCTTGAGGAGGTCACCACTGGAGGTACTTTAAATCTGAGCTACACTCCTCACCTTCTCATGAAAACTATGTACATCTGAACATGCATTTCTTCTGTGTAAATCCCTCATTCTCCAGAGGACACAGGTCATGATGACTCCATCTTAAAGCTGCTCGGGAGGGTGGTGATGAGTCTTTATGCCAAGTATTGGATCTATGTGTGTGGAGGAATGTTCATCATGGTGAGCTTTGCTGGGAAACTGGTGGGCTATAAGATCGTCTACATGCTGCTGTTTCTGCTCTGCATGTGCCTCTACCAGGTAAACACGACCTTCTAACGAGGCCACGTTGTTTTATTATCTGTGGATTACAATGTACAGTGTTTATCACCAGACTGCGCTCTGATAAGAACATGTTTATAGTGCACTAAACGTATCTGCAGGCTCTCTGAGACTTCTTCTGTATAGCCAATAGGGTCAAATCCCTGCCATGTGCTGGTAGTTCAGTGGCTAAATGAGTGTTTTAGCTCTGAATGAGATATAAATGATCTTATCATCATAACCTTTTAAATAAAAGAAAGCCCGTAATATATGCAAAATGCTTTGGATAAGGGTGTCTAATAAATTCCATAAATATATAAGAAATGTCAAATATCTATTACTACTACTACTAATAATAATATTACTGCTAGTATTATTACTACTTTTGATGGTATTACAACCACCATTATTACTGCTGACCGATTTATCGGCACCGAAAGTTGATTGCTGGAACTATCAGCAAAAATTCATACAGATTTTTCCGGCTAGCGGCTGAGAAGGTCCACTTCCATTGCCACAGCGGCCTCTAGAGGCGAATCACTGACACCACGTGCCGTTTGGTTTTACACGCGAGACTGCGCGCTGCACGGAGAGCGCCATATGATATTTATTGTCTATCATTTTTGTATTAATATGTTCATATTAATTTGATTTAGCACATTTTCATAATTCAGTGGTTTTTTTTATGATTTTTTTCCGAAATTCTGTAATGAAGTCCAGTATTGTTTTACATAGAGAGTTTTATTTTATATATATATTTTTTGTCAATTTCGGTCGATTAATCGTTTATCAGAAAGTACGATCCAACCTAGACGTCGGTATTGGTAAAATCCACCAATCGGTCGACCTTCTGCTATTACTACAAACTCTGCTATTACTAATACAAATTTATAAATAGGAAATGTCATTTGTAAGACAGTAAATGAACCAACCAATTCTATTAAATAAGCTATTACAACTTATATTGCTTCCATTATGAATATTATTATTACTACAGGTTATTACTTTTACTATTATTACTACTGCTCCCGGTACCTAACAATAACAGTCCCAATACTGATACTACTGTTACTATTTCTATTAATACTGGGGCTTCAACTGTTATTTTTACTGCTAATAACATTACTATTGTAATTACTGCTGGTAATATTTTTATTACTACAATTACAACTACACTTTGTGCTATTACTATAATTTTTGCAGCTACTACTACATATAATCATCATCATCTTCATCTCTCTCTCTGCAGGTGTACTACTCCCTATGGAGGAGGCTCCTAAAGCCATTCTGGTGGTTGGTGGTGGCCTACACCATGTTGGTTCTCATTGCCATCTACACCTACCAGTTTGAGGACTTCCCACACTACTGGAGGAACTTCACCGGCTTCACAGAAGACCAGTACGCTGTTCATCTTTATGTTCGGTTTTTATTATTTATCTGATACAATGTGAAATATTGCTTGTACACAGACTCAAAGAAAATTAAGTCCAATATTTACACAAATGTCTAAGTTATTTGTTTGAGGTACGTGTCAGAGTGTATTTTCATAAATATTTATACCAGAGGTGAAAAAAGTAAACATACTTATTTTTTTAAATACTTTAGTTAAAATTGGAGTACTGACTATACTTGTTTACATAAGTTAAAGTGAAGACGTTTGGGCTCTGACATGTACTTAAGTAAAAATTATCCTTTACTACTACCAGTCACGCTGGTCATATATATATATATATATATATATATACATAAAATTATATATATATATATATATATATATATATATATATACACACAGTACAGACCAAAAGTTTGGACACACCTTCTCATTCAAAGAGTTTTTTTTATTTTCATGACTATGAAAATTGTAGATTCACACTGAAGGCATCAAAACTATGAATGAACACATGTGGAATTATATATGGAATTATATACATAACAAAAAAGTGAACTGAAAATATGTCATATTGTAGGTTCTTCAAAGTAGGCATCAAGAGAATGCCAAGAGTGTGCAAAGCAGTAATCTAAGCAAAAGGTGGCGACTTTGAAGAACCTACAATATGACATATTTTCAGTTCACTTTTTTGTTATGTATATAATTCCATATATAATTCCACACGTGTTAATTCATAGTTTTGATGCCTTCAGTGTGAATCTACAATTTTCATAGTCATGAAAATAAAGAAAACTCTTTGAATGAGAAGGTGTGTCCAAACCTTTGGTCTGTACTGTGTATATATATATATATATGTATTAGAGCTGTCAATCGATTCAGATATTTAGTCGTGATTAATGGCATGATGGTCATGAGTTCACTCATCAAACGAAATTTAATCGTACATTTGTATCTGTTCTAAATGTACCATAAATTAATACTTTCCAATTTTTTATATTCTAATCAACATTGGACAAATATTGATGCTTTATGCAAATGTATGTTTATTATTAGTGAAAGCATGAAGACAAAATATTCTTCTAAATGTATTTGAAGTAATAATGGTGTTTTAAATTAGTTAGTATTTGTTTTTAATAAAAACGGTCAAACAGAAATGTGCACGTTAATAAAATTAATGCCGTTAAAATACATTTTCGTTAACACGTTAGTAACGGCATAATTTTGACAGCCCTAATTAATATTTTAATACAAAACGAATTTAACCAATGAATGCATCCAGGCTGGAGATCCACCATATAGAACACAAGCAGAGAAAAGATGATGATGATGGTGATCAGGAATGTTTCTGTTGTCAGTCACTGACTCCCTCTGTCTCATCCACGTTAACCCCAGACTTCTTACTGCCCTCTGCCTGCTCATTGTGAGATTCAGAAACTAGTCTATGTCTGTGGTGTGAGAGAGACAGGAAATGATGCACCAGTGGGAGATTAAAAATGACAGGAAACAGGTTAATAAACTAAAAACGGTGCAGTGAGAAGAATAAATATTGACATTTTACCAAATACATTAAAACTAAAGTAAAAAATAAACAGTGAAGTGAAAAACTGATACCAGAAAAATCTGCTTAAGTTCAATACGGACGTATTTATACTTCGTTACGTCCCACCTCTGATATATACACATGTCAGGGTCGCACGTGTTTCTGCCTTGCAGGCTCGCAGACATCGGCCTCGAGACGTTCAAGCTCTCCGAGTTGTTCAGCAGTATTTTGATTCCTGGTTTCTTCTTGCTGGCATGCATCCTGCAGCTGCACTACTTCCACAAGTCATTCATGAAGATCACGGATCTGGAGAACATCGCACCACTGCACAGGCATGACCTGAACCCTACTAATGTCATTTGTACAAAATTTTATTCATTTCTAAGTAAAATGAACCAAAATGCTAATAAATAAAGAGAAATGTTGAGTATTTATTGAAGCTGGTTGTTAAAGATTCTTGAAGCATGAACCTACAAACCCCTGACTGATCAGCTTCATCTGGGTTACATTTCATTTAACTTCTTTAGTCTCAGAACTTTTACTCGATGTGTTGCTGCAGAAAGAGGTCTGCCCTCAAGAAGGATGGCGTAGGCTTTGAGGAGCAAGATCCAACAGCAGAGTTGGGAGATGATGAATCAGAAGATGGAGGTCAGGCACTGAAAACACAACACTGATTCCATATGATCTTCTGACTGCTTCAGGTTTATCATTTTCCTCTCCTGTTTTCCCTCAGTGATGGTTCCCAGTAAGTGGGGTCTGGTGATGGACAGACTCATGGTGCTCTTTAGGAAGTTCCTGGACATCCTTACCCACGTTCAGGTTTTTCTCTGGCGTGTCCTGGAGTTCCACATCTTCAAAATCGTTGCCCTGTTTGTCATCTGGGTGGCGCTTGCAGAGGTCCGTAAATCATTTATTCGTCTTTATTTATTTTACATTTGAATTTTTTAGAGCGGTTTGGTGTTAAGTAGAATAGGAGCAGGAGAAGCTCCAGCTACTTCACAGAGACATTTATGGCTTATAATACGCAAATAAACTTCTTTAGGATCAGCACCACAACATGGGACAGTCTTTCTGATAGAAAGCAGTTTCTGGGTTTTTGGTACCATGACAAGTGTTGGTGAGGAGAATCGAAACTCTCAGATGGTCGTCAGATTTTCTTCCTCATGAGGTCTCATGAAGTTTTTCCTTCACCACAGTCGCCACTGGCTCACACATTAGTTATGAACTAACCAGGAACAGACTTCCAGGCACTGAACTTTAGAGGTTGACCGATATTATGTAATTTATAAATTATGAATATAGCGGCGCGCAGTCTCACGTGTAAAAACAAACAGCATGTGGTGTCCGTAATTCGCCTCTAGAGCCCGCTCTTGTAATCACAGCAGACCGGAACCCGGAAAAACTATCGGTATGGATTATTGTTGATAGCATGATAGTTCCCGCCATCAACTAGATGAATAGATGAATATATATATATATATATATATATATATATATATATATATATATATATATATATATATATATATATATATATATTTAGTTAAAATATAACTTTCAAAGATTTGTCTCTAGCATTGTTGAGAGGGCCGTTCCTAATGTGGGGGCGTGTCGTATTCAGCCTCCGGGCTGTAGTTTTGGGACCCCTGTTTTACAGTTTATAACCTATAAGGTAATATTGTTCCTGTATAGACGTCCTGTATAGAAAGTGCTCATTTTACATCATTATTAGTGCACCAAAAATATTCTCTTTCCTTCTTACTGTCTTTTTCTCTCGGTGGTCATGTAGCCGTCTGTGATGAACTTGGTGTTGGTTGTATTGTGGTCTTTCGCGATGCCCTTCACCCGGTTTAGACCCATGGCCTCCTGTCTGTCTACCGTCTGGGTTTGTGTCATCATTGTCTGCAAAATGCTCTACCAGCTCAGCATCGTCAAACCGGAGGAGTACTCCAACAACTGTACAGTGGTGAGACTCACACACACCCACACACACCCACACACACACACACACACACACACACACACACAATCTTGTATCTCTCATGGCTTTATCGCTCCTTTATCTGAAAAGCGAACATTCTCTCGTGTACACACCCACATACTCGAGACTCATTGTGTCTGTAAGCTGACTGTGCATTAGATTAATCTCTCTCTCTCTCTCTCTCTCTCTCTCTCTCTCTCTCTCTCTCTCTCATCATACCCACACCCCTAAGCCACTTATAGATTTGAGCTTTAAAGCTGTTTATGGGAAACAGTGAGTCGTTTAGGACTCAGATGTTCAGCAGGTCCTCTGCATGCACTCGTAACATTTACACAACCGAGTACAATTTATCCATTTCATTTATTTATAAAACTCACCAAACGTTTATTTTGGCCTTAATCCCTGCAGACTACTCAAATATTCGCTTGTCTTCCAGCCTCTGACTAATGAGACGAGCCTGAATGCTGATGAGATCCTGAGCTCCACGCTTTACAAAGCACCTGTAGATCCAGCTAACTGGTTTGGCTTCAGGAAGGCCACTACTGCTTTGGGCTACAGTAAGGTACAGATGGTTCTTGTGTCCACCAAATCCACCACATCCATCAATGCAGCTGCTTTTGTCTTGAAACAGATTTACTTTTCCACACTACTTTAATGATGGACCTGTACAAGGAAATGATGAATAATTAATTGATTTGCATCGGTTTGTGGTCTTATATACACTCAAATGAAAAACACTATAGTGCCAAAAGTTTGCGGACACCTGGTCATATGCCATGTGTTTGTGTTTTTTTCTTTAAATGTTTACTCCTAATTTGCTCTTATAATTCCCTCCACTCTTCTGGGAAGATGTTCCACTAGATTTGGGAATGTGCTTATGAACATATGTGGAGATTCCTTCAACCACAGTGGTGTTAGTAAAGTCAGGTACTGATGTAGGTGAGAAGGTGAGGAGGCCTGGGGTGCAGTCAGCGTTCTGAACTCTATAGCAGGCCACTCAAGATCTTACTCTCTAAACCATGTAAAGCAGATCTTCATGGAGCTGGCTTTGTGCACAGGAGCATTGCCATGCTGAAACAGGTTTCCAAGTTCAAGTGAACGCATTATTGTATTAAACCACGGACTTTCTGTAAAATTGTGTGCCTCCAGCTTTGTTGTAACAGTTTGGAGAAGAATAAAAAATTTGTGTGCCAATACTTTTGTCTATAAAGTGTAAATACCAATATAAAAATAATAATATATAAATTGTTGGACCTTCTGATTATTATTTTTTTTTTTGTGGGACACTCTCAGAACCATCTGATGGTGCTGCTGTTACTGGTATTTGAGGTGACCGTGTACCGCCACCAGATCCACCACTTCAAGCAGATCCAGCGCACTCCTCCATTTATCCAGGCTATCTTCCCACAATCCACACGCGACAAACTGGACGAGGGGCTCCTGCCGTGCATCAGATACCTCCTCAACTTCGGCTTTTTCAAGTTTGGCCTTGAGGTCTGGCTCCTTCAGCTCCTACACAACTATTTCTCAGGCTTCCTGATTCAATAGAATGTAAAGTATTTCATATAAACATCCATCCGTGATTGAATGAAGGAACCATGATGGGCGTCTCTGTGATCTCAGAAAGACATGAAACGGTCTGGACACGGATTATTATGATGAAGAGCATGCTTGTGTGATATCTAACGGAATTATCTCTCCTCAGCTCTGCTTCCTGATGACCGTGAATGCGATTGGCCAGCGCATGAACTTTCTGGTGATTATCCACGGATGCTGGTTGGTCGCCATCATGGTGCGGCGGCGCCGCGAAGCCATCGCTCAGATCTGGTCGAAATACTGCATCTTCCTGGTCATCTTCATGATCTATCAGTACATCCTGTGTGTGGGAATGCCTCCTGCTCTCTGTATCGGTTAGTCCGTTTATCTTCTTCAGATCTTCTTCTTAAAGATACACAACAGGTAGAGATCCACAGGCTGCTGTGAAGTGATGTGGATCATACCATGTGTTCATACTCAGGGTGTGTTCAAGGCTTTGTAAAGAAAAGAAAATAATAAAACAATTATAACAATGATATAATATTCGAATAAAAGATGAAAATAAACGACTCGACTGGCATGTTTGAACAGACTACCCCTGGAGATGGAAAAACTCAGTCACCATCAACTCGGCTCTGATTAAATGGATCTACCTGCCCGATTTCTACATGATCCCCAAATCCAAGAACCTCATTGGTGAGTAAATATCTGAGTGCTAGAACAATAAAACACACTGATAGATATACGTCTGGAGCACAGCGTCTCACAAATTCTGCTTTTACGTGGTGGTGTGTGCATGCAGCGGACTTCCTGCTGCTCATGTGCGCCTCGCTGCAGTGGGCGGTTTTCGAGAACGAGAAGAAAGAGGAATGGATGGTGATGGGAGGAGAGAATAAGGACAACCCTGACCCCATGGAGGACATGCTGTTTAACCCAGCACCGAATTTCACCAACTGCAGGTACGGTATCACTGCTCCTCCTCTGAGCGCGGGGCAGCAAGAATCCCGCCCCAGTGGGCCACTGGTTCTTGTTTCAGTTCCTTCTTTTGCATCTTAAAATTATCAATTTTGGTAATTTTTGATCAATAAAAGAGCATTGGAGTTATAGATAATAGGGAAATACACTGGGTTGTTAAAAATATTGGGACAACCGATGTTTCCATCTACTTCTGTGCAATATACAATCACACATTTGTACGTCTTGGGTTGTGGAAGCAGGAAATGTTCAGTTCATTCAAACTGGGAGACCCAATAACTGTTCACCAAGCCAGCTCCATTAAGATCTGCTTTAACACATCAAGATGTGGAAGATCTCCTGCTATAGAGCTCCAACCCTATTGAACAATGAATGTGAACGCTGACTAGACCTCAGGCCTCCTCAACTTCTCACCTACATCAGTACCTGACTTAACTAACACCAGTGTGTCTGAATGAGCACAAAATCTCCATCAAATCTAGTAAAACATCTTCCCAGAAGAGTGAAGGTTATTATAACAGCAAATGGAGACTAAATGTGGAAAAGAAGCACATATCAATCTTATAGTGAGGTGTCCACAAACTTTTTTGTCT
>JBCEWE010000578.1:13343211-13378211 GCA_039877035.1 Silurus lanzhouensis | reverse complement strand
ACACAAATGCCTGCTCACTGTGTGTGTGTGTGTGTGTGTGTGTGTGTGTGTGTGTGTGTGTGGTGTGTGTGTGTGTGTGTAGTACTGCATTCTGGGGATTACTACTTGTTTGAATCAGACAGTGAGGATGAGGAGGTCTTAGAAGAGGAGCAGAAACAGTACAAACAGACTGCATTTCAGGTAAGACACACACTCACACACCTTCTTACACACACACACACAGCAAATAATATTGATTAACAATGTTGATATCGAGTATAGCATATGTATATAAATACACTGTATATATATTGTGTGTGTGTGTGTGTATGTGTGCACGTGTGTGTGTGTGTGTGATATCTGATTGAACAGTTGGCGTACCAGGCATGGGTGACGAGCGCTAAACAGGCACTACGAGAGCGACAACAGAGACAGAAGGAACAGAGACTGGAGCGAGAAAGACACCAGGAGATTTCCCAGACCTCCTCAGATGTCATCGAGGATGAAGATCCGGTTTTTGAGCAGCAGGAATCTCACCTGGAAGAGGAAGCAGAGGAGGAGGAAGTAGTGGAAGTAGAGGAAGGTGAGGAGTCAGGTAGGTGCTCACGTTTTCAAGCTCTCCCACGTGCTTAATGTCTGCTGAAGGAATATTGAATCACATCATCTGCATTCGCAGGTTCCAGCAGTGATACGGTGCAGAGGATCCTGGATGTTCTAAAGTTCCTGTGGGTGCTCTGCTTGGCCATGGTGGACAGCTTCACACTGTGGCTCAACCTGCTCAACAAGCAGCATGTGGATACCTCAACCGTCCTGTGTGAGGAACGCTACCTGCTCATCCACAATATCAGCCAGGTCAGGCACAACCTGACACGACAGAGGCATGCAAGCGAGCCCACGGATGACCAGCTGTCTGAGGACAGCGAAAGCCTCACTCTGGACACGTGTCTGGACGAGACCGATACTGACCTTCTCAACATCAGCCGTACTGCCAGGTGGGGTCGGGTTTGTGTTCTTCTCTTTTTTCAGCTTGCTTTTCTCCCATATACATCGCTCTGGTCTTCATGTTGGTTTAACCTTTTTTGGCTTAAGCCAAGAGAAGATATTTAGATCGGACCATCTGTAGATCAGACCACCTTTTCAGCCATTTGTGGATCCTCACCACACTTTTACCTCCGGTTTTGTTCTTCTGCATTCAGCTCCGATTTGTGTGGGATGTGATCTCTCCTCTTCTCTCCCCTCTTCTTCTCTCCTCTCCTCTCCTCTCCCCTCTTCTTCTCTCCTCTCCTCTCCTCTCCTCTCCCCTCTTCTTCTCTCCTCTCCTCTCCTCTCCTCTCCCCTCTTCTCTCTCCTCTCCTCTCCTCTCCTCTCCCCTCTTCTTCTCTCCTCTCCTCTCCTCTCCTCTCCCCTCTTCTTCTCTCCTCTCCTCTCCTCTCCCCTCTTCTTCTCTCCTCTCCTCTCCTCTCCTCCCCTCTTCTTCTCTCCTCTCCTCTCCTCTCCTCTCCCCTCTTCTTTTCTCCTCTCCTCTCCTCTCCTCTCCTCTCCTCTCCCCTCTTCTTCTCTCCTCTCCTCTCCTCTCCCCTCTTCTTCTCTCCTCTCCTCTCCTCTCCCCTCTTCTTCTCTCTTCTCCTCTCCCCTCTTCTTCTCTCCTCTCCACTCCTCTCCCCTCCTCTTCTCTCCTCTTCTTTCCTCTCCTCTCCCTTTTTCTTCTCTCCTCTCCTCTCCTTTCCACTCCTCTCCTCGGTCTGTAGTGCTGATGAGCTGGATGGTATCACTGAGTTTGAGGAGCTGCGACCCCACAGCGGCATGACTCTGTGCTCACAGCCCACTGTGGACCTGGAGTCAGAAACGCACTCCCCACGGCACCAACGCAAATCCAGAACGGCCAGTGAACTTCTCAAAGACAGGCAGGAGTGACAACACACACACACACAGACGCACACACACACAGACGCACACACACACACACACACACACACACACACACACACACACACACACACACACACACACACACATACACTCACACACACACACGCACACACTCACTCACTCATACTCACACTCACATACACACACTGACGCACAAACACACACTCACACACACACGCACACATTTACTCACTTATACTCACACTCACATACACACATACACACACACACACACACACACACACTTACTCACTCACTCACTCACACTCACATACACACACACACACACACACACACTCTCTCTCACTTACTTACTTACAATCACATACACACACATGCACTCTCACTCACTCAAACACACTCACTCATGCACACACACACACACACACACATTCACTCATGCACACACACTCACATAATTATGGCCCGTGCCGTTTATCTTTCAGGCACTACGTAATCGAGGAGCTGATTGAGAGTCGAGCGTTCTACACCACTCAGAACCGGCCGCTGAAGCTCGTTTTCGCGCTGTGTAACGCTGTGGCTGCGCACTCCGAGCTCGTGTGCTACTTCATTATGGTTCTAAACAACGTGGTCACGGCCTCGGTCATATCGCTGGTGCTGCCCGTCCTTATCTTCCTGTGGGCCATGCTGTCGGTGCCACGGCCCTCAAAGAGGTTCTGGATGACTGCCATCATTTACACGGAGGTGAGGAGCACACAGGGGGTCAGGGTCGATCATGCTGCACTGTGCAGTGACCATTTAGTCAATATTTAAAATGGCTGTAGAACCCAAATCATCAGAAAAGCATCTCAGAAACCACAACATGCTGCAGCTGGAGATAAAAAAAATTGTGGTGTTCTTTTTTGTCCGGTTTTATAGAGTTCATGGAATTTTTAAGTCTTTTATCAGCACAGGATGTGAATAAATAAGACATGTTTTCTATCTGCTTTTTCTAAGGTCATGGTGGTCCTGAAGTACCTCTTCCAGTTCGGTTTCTTCCCCTGGAACAGCGAATATGAGATGAGACTGAACGAGAACAAGCCTTACTTTCCTCCACGGATTCTCGGCCTGGAAAAAACCGACAACTACATCCGCTATGACCTGCTACAGCTCCTGGCCCTTTTCTTCCACCGATCTCTTCTCCAGGTAACCCAAAGATCTCCAAACCGGGACCTCTTAGTTTTTACGTGAACTTGGTACCGTGGTAGTTAAAGTGTCTGTTTTTCTTTTTTTTTTTTTTTTTTTAATCAGCGTTACGGTCTGTGGGATCATGAGGGGCCTCTGGAGGAAGAGAAGGAGAAGAAGAAGAAAGCTGAAGAGGTGACTGAGGACAAAACCCTGGAAGCAGAACCCGAACCGGATGCAAACACAGAAAACCAGACAGAGCCAGAGGAGAACCAACATGCAGAAATCACACCTGAACCTGAAGAGCCCAAGAAAAAAAGCAGATTCCTGCGTTTCCGCAAAAAGAAGTCCGTAGATAAAGGTAATCCATTGGAGAAGTGAAGCTCTGAAACCCCCAGATGACGACATTTCAGGAAAAGGCGAACACAGTGTCGCTGCTCTGTTGCTTTAACGCACTTTGAAGCGGAATTGCTTCACAAGAAATAAAAAGTAGACTTTTCTGTTTTCCCAGACGCCGCCGCAAAAGAAGCCAAGAAGAAGAAGAAGAAGGTCAAAGGTCAGCGAAGAAAGGAAGCCGGCATGAAGCTCAAGGCTTTTGGGGAGAAACTTAAAGGCTTTTTCATCTCTGTGTAAGAGAAAGAAAAGATCTTGTTCATTTCCTCTGCACTGATTGGCCTCGTTTAAAATCCTGCTTCAAAACGAGTGTGTTTAAAAATGTAAAACCCTCATGAGTTCAACCCTTTTTTTTTTTTTCCCTGTCAGCGTGAGGAGCATTTATAAGCCCACACAGACGTTCATCCACAACATCCTGCATACTGAGTACCGAGCGGCTACTGATGTCTACGCTCTGATGTTCCTCACCGACGTGGTGGATTTCATCGTCGTCGTGTTCGGCTTCTGGGCTTTCGGAGTGAGTATGAACGTACTGTGGTAACGAATAAATATACGCCAGTTTCTGTTCATAGGAAACATCAGACTGGAAAAAGGGAGATCTCTGTGAACCGTTGGGAGAAACATCTATAAAAGGTTTCAGAACGTTCAGTTTTTCAGGTTTGGGTTCGATTCATTCGAGGCGAGAAAAAAAAGGCTACATGATTCTAATAATCGCTCTTTAGATTCGCGGTGAGCAGAAAAGCATCTCAGATCACACAACATGATGAAGCTTGAGATGAGAACACAGAAGTCTGAAACAAACAGGAAAAGAAAAAGAGAGAGAAAGAACGAATACTTGTCACGTACTTTAGAGCAGAGTGAAATTCTTTCGTCTCATATCCCAGCGATGTTAGGAAGCTGGGGTCAGAGCACAGGCTCAGACATGATACAGTGCCCCCTGGAGGACAGAGGGTTAAGGGCCTTGCTCAAGGGCCCCAACAATGTCAGCTTGGTGAGACTAGGGCTTGAACCCCCGACCTTCTGATCAGTATTCCAGAACTTTATCACCTCCCTTAAACGTCTATAATCACATTTCTGCTGCGATGTGATTGGCAGACTGGGTAATTACATGTCTGAATGAGTGTAACGGTCTTCCCGTTAAAGTGGCTGGCGATTATAGAATCTGCATTAAACTTTTAACGTTATTGTATTTATACACACGATTCAAACACACACACACCCTTTTATCTCTTCCAACATTCACTGAAACAGAGAACGATCGTCAGAACAGGTGTGTGATCCTTACCACTCTCTTCCTCTGGCTCCGCCCTTCAGTAACAATCAGCTGCTAGACCACGCCCCCGTTTCCACACTGCACCAATACTTCCTCTTTCCAGAAATGGGTGTGGCCAAGTTATCGAACTGTAACCTTAAATATTATCGGCTGTTCTGTTCGCCTGCCTGCTACACTATAATATCAGTATTGATGAGATTAAGAGAGGGGCTCGTGTGTGTGTGTGTGTGTGTGTGTGTGTGTGTGTGTGTGTGTGTGTGTGTGTGTGTGTGTGTGTGTGTGTGATTTCTGTCCCAGAAACATTCAGCTGCTACAGATATCGCCAGCACACTTTCAGACGACCAGGTTCCCGAAGCGTTCCTCGTCATGCTCCTCATTCAGTTCAGCACCATGGTCATCGACCGCGCTCTCTACCTGCGCAAAGCCGTGCTCGGAAAACTCATCTTCCAGGTCATCCTAGTGCTGGGCATCCACATCTGGATGTTCTTCATTCTCCCTGCAGTCACTGAGAGGTAAGATGTTGACATATGGACTGAGGGACACTTGTAGATTTGTAGAAATGTGGCTGAAAAAAGTAAATTTTTATGCTATAATATACAGTTGAGGTGTTTACTGAGAAAAATAGAAGAGATATGAGGACATCCACACTCATATCTTCTGTAAAATCAAAGGGAGGTTTGTTAGATTTTTACCCAGAGTCGATGATCAAAGGTAAAAATAATTCAGGAAGACATTTCCCAGAGGATTTGTGTGATCTGATGTAAACAGGATGAAATTACACTTAATATTTGCAAAAAGCGACCCTCAGGAACCTCAAGAAAAACTGCAGCTCTCCTTTTTAATGCCACTTATCTTCTCATCTCTTCTCTTCATCTGTCCAGGATGTTCAGCCAGAATTTCGTGGCCCAGCTCTGGTACTTTGTCAAGTGCATCTACTTCACTCTGTCTGCGTACCAGATCCGCTGCGGCTACCCGACTCGCATCCTTGGAAACTTCCTCACGAAGAAGTTCAACCACCTCAACCTCTTCCTCTTTCAAGGGTCAGATTTTACATCAATATACCTGTATGTTTTTACCTGTGGAAGCTGAGGAGCTTCACTGTGCTCACAGCCACACTGGTGAAGTTCAGCTGATTACGTTTTTTATTTCAGCTTCCCTTTAGGAGACATGTGGTCCCACAGATTCTCATTACCGGGATTAGATTTGGTCCAAATGTGCCATAGACAGCAATCTGATTAAATATGACTAGACGTGAAATGTTGGCTAAATAGAATTGTCCTGTAATTAGGTTTCAAAGTCAGTAATATAAAATAGCAACCAAAGCCACTTGGGTGTATGGAGGATTTGCTGTTTGTTAGTGTAGAGCAGTGGTTTTCCTGCCATTCCTCACTTCAGGTGTACCTGTTCTCCATCAACCTAGAACATGGTAACATAATACATGAAGTGTAAAAAATCTTTTAAATATCAAGTTCTAAATAAACATTAAATAGCATTAAGTGCAAAAATAGAGAAAATGTAGTTGTGTTGGGTAACCTAACTAATGTTGTTTTGATTTATTTGTGTTAAAGACCTAATTGTTTGCTGGTGGTTGCTTTAAGTGATTGAACTTTTTATTAAAAATCATAAATAAAGATTAATGAAAAACACAAAAAATAATATAAATCCTGTGTTCGTCTGTGTACATCCAGCTGTAATGCCTTTATTCCCCACTAGAGGGCCACACACACCCCACACATTTAGGATGGATGGATGGATAATTTTGTAGCAATCATGGATTAATGAATAGACGAATGGATAATTAGGGAGCAAACATGAATGGATAGATGGATGGATGGATGGATGGATGGATGGATGGATGGATGGATGGATAATTGGGAAGCGATGGATGGATGGATGGATGGATGGATGGATGGATGGATAATTGGGAAGCGATGGATGGATGGATGGGTGGATGGATGGATGGATGGATGGATGGATAGATGGATGGATGATTGGGTAGCGATGGATGGATGGATAATTGGGTAACGATGGATGGATGGATGGATGATTGGGTAGCGATGGATGGATGGATGGATAATTGTTTAGTCATGGATGAATGAATAGATGGATAGTTCTGTAACAATTTTGGATGGATGGATGAATCTTGGATGGATGAATAGATGCATTTTGTCTTTCTTCTTGTTATTGAGGTATTAAAACTGTTGTGTGCCTCTGTGTTTCTCCCAGGTTCCGTTTGGTTCCATTCCTGGTGGAGCTGCGGGCCGTAATGGACTGGGTCTGGACCGACACCACTCTGTCTCTCTCCAACTGGATGTGTGTGGAGGACATTTATGCAAACATCTTCATCATAAAGTGCAGTCGAGAGACTGAGAAGGTACAGACACACATCAGTGTTTGGACTCAGCGATGGATTTGAGGTCGTGTTGTAGAATCATTCTGGGGTTTTTTCGTTTTTTTTAGAAATATCCTCAACCAAAGGGTCAGAAAAAGAAGAAGATAGTGAAGTATGGAATGGGTGGAATCATCATCTTTTTCCTCATCTGCATCATCTGGTTTCCACTACTCTTCATCTCTTTGGTCAGATCAGTTGTGGGGGTGGTCAACCATCCAGTAGATGTAACTGTGGCATTCAAGTTGGGAGGTTATGAGGTAATGAAGACTTCATTAACACAAACACCATAACAGTCACTGACAACTCCATCATAACCATCACCTCCACCCACACATCCACCATCACCTCCACCATAATATTCATCATCACATTCATCACCCCCATCATAACATTCATTACCTCCACCATAACATTCATCATCTCCAACCACACATCCACCATCACCTCCACCATTACATTCATCATCTCCACCCACACATCCACCATCACATTCATCACCTCCACCCACACATCCACCATCACCTCCTCCATCACCTCCACCCACACATCCACCATCACCTCCTCCATCACCTCCACCCACACATCCTCCATCACCTCCACCATAATATTCATCATCACATTCATCACCTCCACCCACACATCCACCCACACATCCACCATCACTTCCACCATCACATTCATCACCTCCACCCACACATCCACCATCACATTCATCACCTCCACCCACACATCCACCATCACCTCCTCCATCACCTCCACCCACACATCCACCATCACCTCCTCCATCACCTCCACCATAATATTCATCACATTCATCACCTCCACCCACACATCCACCCACACATCCACCATCACTTCCACCATCACATTCATCACCTCCACCCACACATCCACCATAACATTCATCACCTCCACCGACACATCCACCATAATATTCATCATCACATTCATCACCTCCACCCACACATCCACCATCACCTCCTTCATCACCTCCACCCACACATCCACCATCACCTCCACCATAATATTCATCATAACATTCATCACCTCCACCATAACATTCATCACCTCCACCATAATATCCATCACCTTCACTATCAGTTACCAACTCCTTCACCATCACCTCCACCATCACACCCCAGCCTAATGTTCACCACAAGATTCTCCAACATATAAAACCTACACTCCGACACCTCAACATTGTCAGATGAACCCTCATCAGCACACACTATCATTCCGCAAAAAAGAAGACCTGAAGGTCGCACTCCAAACCCTAAAGTTCCACATGATTGTGCACTAATGCTCTTGAGTTTGTTAGATGATCGGGTCTGAATATTTTATGTGTTGCTCATCCAAAAAAAAATGCCCTGATTCCCCCGACTCTTCTTTCAGCCCCTGTTTACGATGAGTGTTCAGCAACCGTCTATCCACCCTTTCACCGAAAAGGATTACGATCGTCTCACTGAGCAGTTTAAAAGTAACGCCGTGAGTATCTTCATTCCTCCACCTCTGTGTGACTCAGACTCAGGTTTTAACTGCTGCATGTTCTTACAGGTGGCCATGCAGTTCATAACGCTGTACAGCTACGAGGACATCGTTACAGCCAACATTGAAGGCAGCTCCGGCTCGGTGTGGAGAATCAGCCCCCCCAGCAGACAGGAACTGATCAAAGAGCTGCTGAACAGTCCGGCAGACATAACGCTACGTCTGGCCTGGAACTTCCAGAGGTCAGCGTGAGAGCACTTGGAGCTTCTCTTTGGCTTACCTGCTTCTGCTTCTACACGTATTTCACTTTGTGTCTGTGTGTTAAAGGGACTTGGGGAAAGGGGGGACGGTGGAAAACACTTATGACAAGCACTCCATTAATTTGGAACCTGGAGACCCTGTGAGAGCAGACCTCGCCTCGCTGCTGCTCGGGAATCGCACGAAGCCCGTGTAAGTGTTTCCTGATTCGTGAGACACGTTTCCATTTTCGCTCGCAGGATTTTTCAGTTCATTACCTGCTTCCTTTTGTTTCTCCGTTATCAGCCGAGTCTCTCACATATTCCCCAACTACATCAGAGCCCCGAACGGAGCCGAGGCCAAACCTGTCAACCAGCTGTACCAGGGTAAGATGACCATGCTTCTCAAAGACAAACGGATGGAGAGATGAAGGAATGGATGGAGAAGGACTTTGAAGAATAGATTAAATTAAAGAAAGAGATGAATAGATGCTTCTTTTTTTAGATACTTTGCTTTAATAGATGAATTTATATGTAGAATAAATGATTAACAGCATTCATGGATGAATGAATGAAGAATTCTGTTGGTTGTGATAAATGATGCAGATGAATGTTTTTATATAAGCTGGATGGATGGATGGATGGATTGATTCCTCATGAATACACATTATGAGCTTCTGCTTGGACCATGTGCACATCTTGCTGTTTTTGTGGTAGGAGATGAGGAGGGCTATCAGGACGTGACGCTCTCTCTGATGAGGGATGGATCCCTGAACGGCACAGGAGCTCAGGAGTGGTGGGACATCAGTATCGCAGACTGCGACGTGTCTGCAGGAGCCTGCGGGGTTTTACCCATGGTCATCTTTAATGATAAAGTCAGCCCACCCAGCCTGGGCTTCTTGGCTGGATATGGGTAAGAAGCTCCAGTCTGGAGAAAGGTCTGAATGCAGTCTTCATTAAATCCAGCTCCTTGAGAAACATGGTGCAGCTAAGAAGATTCAGGAGTTCTGGAGTAGGAGAAATTCTAACGTGCAGCAGAATAAATTCTGAACACCAAGCCACCTCTGATATTAAACCATGTATTAAGATGCTTTTGTAAGCTCTTGTATGTTAATATTAACGAGTCTTCTCGTTCCCGTCTGCAGGATCATGGGTCTGTACGTTTCCGTCGTGCTGGTGATCGGCAAGTTTGTGCGCGGTTTCTTCAGCGAGATCTCCCACTCCATCATGTTCGAGGAGCTTCCGTGCGTCGACCGCATCCTCAAGCTGTGCACGGACATCTTCCTGGTACGCGAGACGGGCGAACTGGAGCTCGAGGAAGAGCTCTACTCCAAAATCATCTTCCTCTACCGATCTCCAGAGACTATGATCAAATGGACCCGGGAGAAGGACAACTAGCGTCGCGTTCTTTACAGACTGCCCTCAGCGTGGAGCGGCTCGGTGCAGGAACGTCCTGTGCTCATGTCCTTCTCTTTAGGCCTGTTAGGACCCTGCTGGATGTGCAGAACTTCAGGGCGAATTCTCCGCTGTGAACGTGATGGCGTTTAAATGAATTGCAGATGTTCTTCCTGAACTGCACGGGGCGGTGTTTGTGTTTGTGACGAACAAGAAGTCAGGTTGTGAAATCTGACCTTTAGTGAGGAAACACTACGGTAATGTAACGATAGTCAACTGCTGGGAGAGAACAAAGAACACACACTAAAACTGTTTACATAAAGAACGCACCATGCAGGAAAACTTACTTACAAATGGTTATTTTTGGGAGAAAATGTATGACTTGAAGTTGGTGCAGGAAAAGAAACGGCTGTACGTTAGAGCAGTGTTCCTGAAACGTTCCCCTCTTTAGTTTTGCACTGTAGTTAGAACACCGGTAGTGTGAGAACAACGTCCTCAAATCACTCGTGTGGTTCCTCGTCAGCGACGTCGCCTCGCCGCTCCAGTGCAAAACTAAAGCAGGAAACGCGAACCTGTTTCTTCTGAATGACTACCGGGGGGAGGGGAGGGGGATAGAGAGAGATATATAGAACACATTTTTATGCCAAACTGTTTATTTAAATTACACCTTTTTTGACATTTTTACAAAAACAGTACACGAACCATTTCATTTTCAATAACAGGAGGGTTTTACTGCGCAGGTTATTCGCCTTTATATTTATTCACACGGGCCTCGTTTTCTAAAAATGATCTTGAAATGCTGATTTTATTTTAATTGCCCACATACAGATAAATAATTTAAATCCATGATCCACATCTGTATGCTGATTCCTGCTTTCTGTTCCTCTTCAGAAAGCATTTCCCTGAAATAGTGCATGAACTGACTTGCAGTAAATCAATAAAGCATGAATTTATAAATGATGCTGCTCATGCAGAAATGGGGGTTGCTTTTTTTTTTTTTTTTATTCACTTCGATAAAAAATAAAAAATTTATTAAAATGGACGTTGATTTGTATGTAAATAAAAGGTTCTGTGCGGCTCGGCGTTTGCTGAAGCGGACCGTCGCTATTCGTCGTCTTCTAACAGGAACTCGCCGATTTCCTTCTTCATCGCGGCCCTACGGAGGTTCACATGACAGTCTTTGTAGGTCATAATCGGTTACATGAGTGACTCAAGTCAAATAATTATATACATAAATATATATTAGGTTTTTTATGAAGCTGTTTTTTTACCTTCTCTGGCGTTTCTCTGCCTCGGATGTTATATACGGTGGCAGCGAGTCCACCGCCGTCTGCAAAGCAAATTCACTGTTTAGGCACGAAATCATTAACGTACACTGGCGTATTCAGGGCAAATATGGGATTTATAGTGGGAAAAATGTAAAGAATTGGGAGCGGCAGGGAATTTTCAGAGTTCAAAACGTATACATTTTATGTTTAATTTTGAAGAAAAAAACATTTCTAATAAGGAAGAAAACTGCATGTAATACAACGTTGTATTACGGACAATATGGGATAAAAAAGGGGAGGGGCAGAAAAGGGAGGTGCAGGGAATTTCCGAGTTGTAAAAAGTTTAAAATATAAATCTTTGAAAACGATGATCTGGTGATTCTGGGCTAAAATAAGTATTTCCTTCCAGGCAAAATGCAAAACAAGTGACTTCTGTTCGGTTTTCTTCCTTGATTGAAGAAAGAAGAAAAGAAAAGAAGCCATACATTTTTGAGTTTTAAATACAAAACTCAAAAAATTGAGTTTTTTTCATAGAAAATTTTGTTTTAAACTAAGAAATTCCCTGCTTATCCCCTTCCAATTATTTTTTTTACCCCCATATTGGCCATAATACGCCGTCATAGGAACGGCTCTAGGAACCAGTGGTAGCGAATCAGTAGCGCTCTGGCTCAACCCCAACCAATCACATGCTCCTTCAGAAGTCACATGATATTGATGATTCAGAAGTTTAGTTTAGTTTGTGAATAAATCAGCATTTCTCTTTCCCAAACACCACTACATCCCCGGGAGCATCAGGAAAGTTCCTGGATCAGAACAGAGGAAAAGCAGACTTCTGGACTCACCAGGTCTTTAATGGTCAGTCTGCAGCTGTAACACAGGAGGTTCTTCAGGTCTGTAGCTGCAGGAACCCTGAGTGTCAGGGAGAGAGTTTGAGTGATGTAACATTTAGAACATCTACAGTGTGTGAGACCACTCCACCCAAACCCACACGCTGAGTCACTACAGAAATAAACCCTGAGATGTGCATGAAGGTACAGTTCAGCTGTAACATCACCCTGCTGGAAGAACCTGGGATGAAACTGACACTCACTCACCTGGATGTGGAGCAGCAACCACCATCCCTACATGCTTGTTCCTTCCCCTGACAACAGCCTGCATCATTATGTTTCTTTTCCTCTAGCGGACCTCTGGAGAGCTTCTTCGACAGCAGCGTGGCACGAAACGCAGAAGCATCATCTACAGAAGCACAGCGTTACTATTATTAGTAGTGTTAGGAAATGGATTCACACCATCTTTACTATCAACTTACCAAAATACACATTATACAGAGAGGAATGTAATTTCCATAGTCAGTGGGTTTTCTGGATTGTGATTGGCTAGAAGGAGTTCAGGTGTGAATATTGGATTGTGATTGGCTGGAAGGAGCATAATAATTAAGGCACTACTTTATCTGTGTGTGTGATTCGGAGCCGCAGGATTGTAGCTATAATGAGATGTATATAAAAAATTTTTTTTTTATCCATTCATTCAGTTTCGCTCTGCAAACATCAAGAACAGCTTGACCTTCTCAGTGCTGAGATGTGAGCATGGTAGAAGGTGATCTTCATCTCCACATCGTGCATCAACGTCCTGGAACACCTCACACCTACACCTGGATTATAATCATATACAGTATATATATTGTGAAGTAACGTGGTGCGACTCGCCTGTGATTTTGGTGTCGAGGGCACAGAGGCAGAGGAGGCACTTAGGAGCAGGTTCCGTGGTGGAGCTTTGAGGAGGACACGCTGTGTGGAGCTTCTCACTCGTTCTAGGGTGAAACCAGGGGTCAGAATTCTTACACAGGGAAACAACATACATTTTGAAGCCAGGTGTAACAGGTGTTGTCCATGCGGGTGTTGGGTACCTGTACACCGTGCTGACAGTGGAGGGAAAATCGGCCTGGAGTTTGACCACGAAACTCTCCGTCAGTCGCTGGATACTCGCTTTATCAGCGGCCTGATACAGAAAAAAAAAGCCACAGCATGAAACGATGGTGAAGCCTGAAAGCTCAGATCATTTCTTCTTCTTTCTATAGACAAACATACATTATAGGGCCAAAAGTTTGTGGACATGCGAGTGTAAGATTGGTATGCAAATCTTTTTCTTCTGGGAAGATGTTCCACTAGATTTCGAGGAGATTTTGTGCTGATTCAGAGAGGTGTTAGTAAAGTCAGGTACTGATGTAGGTGAGAGGTAGAATGATCACAGTCAGGCTTAATAGATTTAATGAACATTGGATGTAAAGGTGTTGAAAAAAGGTTTTGAGTTTTATAGCAGGAGATCTTCCACTCCAACCCATGGAAAGCAGATCTTCATGGAGCTGGCTTTGTGCACAGGAACATAGTCAAGTGAAGGGAAAAATTTCATTCTTCAGCATCCAAAGACGTCAAATACAATTGTGTGCCTCCAAGTTTGTGTGAGGAAGAACCACATCTGGTTGGAAAAGTCAGGTGTCCCAATGTTGCCCTTTTTTTAAGCGGATTCATCAGGATGAAGTCTTCAGTCAGTGCTGGTACATGTCGATGTCTCCCGGTTTGTACCGTACAGGAGTTATCATTAACGACGTCGTCCTTCTGTGGCTCAGTGGAGCAAAAAGCGGTCTGTGGAGCCTTTGAGCTTCATTGTTCTCCGTGTCTCCACCGTCTCCGCTTCACTGCCTCGCTAGTTTGATCAATGCGGACGATTAAACTTCACGGCTGAAACAGTGCAACAGTCTGAAATAACACTGTATTAAAAGGTTTACTAATAAAAATCTAATAAATGAATAAAGGCAATCCAGAATCCTGAGTGACCCTCACCTTGGTGTCCAGCCCTGGGATGAAGACAGACTGAACTTCGAACAGCCGGTTATAGAAACCGATCTCTTTCGAGGAATATTCCCTCATGGGGCGCAGCATCACCACGTCGCCGTACCGAGAGTCTGAAAAAGCCTGGAAAAGAGACGGATATTCATCACATCTTCGTACCCGTCTGAGGTCAGAACGAGCAGATATGCGTTTCACCCGAGGGCTGGGCGATGGTTCTGAGGGCTCGGAGCACACAACCGCAGTGATAACGCCAAATGTTAACATGTAAGATACACACGCACTAAAGTATTGGGACACTCGAACTAGGAGACCCAAAATCTAGAGAAACATCTAGAGGATGTAGGGGAGCTTATTATAACAGCCAATGGAGACTACATTTGGAATGGGACAGTTAAAAAAAAAAAAGCAATCTTATGGTCAGGTGTCCACAAACTTTTGGCTGTAGAATACATACAGGTGCATCTTAATTAATTAGAATATCATTAAAAAGTTGATTTATTCCAGTAATTAAATTCAAAAAGTGAAACTTTATAGTATATTTTATAGATTCAGATTGAGAGACTGATATATTTTAAGTGTTTATTTTGTGTGTGTGTGTGTGTGTGTGTGTTCACCGTATCGGCTGCCAGAGCCGCCCCTCGTCCCAGAGACACATTCGTGAGCACCTTGATGGCCAGACGTGTACAGCTGTCTCCCATCATCACCTTGGAGTAGCCATGTATCCGGGCAGTGTGCAGTATTAGGTGCTGTCTACACACACACACACACACACACACACACACACTTTAGATTACCAGCTTTAGCTGTCTTCTAGAACCTGGAGAAAGTCCAAAGCCTCTCTCTCACACACACTCAATCACTTTGTGTTTTCTCATTAAACTTTGCAAGCACTTGGACTTATTGACTGAAACTGATCTCAGGTCTCTCTCACACACACACACACACACACACACACACACACACACACACACACACACACACACACACACACACACACACACACACACACACACACACACACACACACACACACACACTCACAAACACACACACACACACACACACACACACACACACACACACACACACACGTCAAGGCCCTGCTTTTCCCTGATGACTCAATATGAATGAGAGACACAGACGGAGAGACGTGTGGAATTGTAGACAGCAATAAAGGTGATAAAATGAAAAATGGACAAAGCCCTGCTTCGCTATTGTGAGCCTCGGAGGTCGTTCTTCTGCGGCTCGAATGTTCACTGGAGGGTTTACAGAAGCCGAATTAAACAGGACGATCCCAGGAATAATCTCTAAACCTCACAAAGCCCATTTACTCGCTTCCAGCTGCGACACCCAGGGGGCCAAGCACTAAGAGTCAGTCATGTTTAAAGGCTATTAAAGTGATAGATGGAGGAGATGCACTTGTTAAGAATACATTATCATCATCATCATCATCATCATTATTATTATTACTACAGACAATAAAATCAACCTTTATAGTGGAGAGAAATGGTGAGGCTTCTTAAACATTTATATTGAAAATAGCACAATTTTAATACTTTTTACAATACTCATATTCACACTCAGAAAATGACACACTTATTTTATGTAAATATAAATTATGTGCAATAATAATAATTGTTAAATGTGCAATAACTTGTACAAATATCATTATAGTCTGACTTTTTTTTGCACCATCTGTTTCACTGCTGCTTCACGTTTCATTTCACTTACGACGTGGTATCAAAAAAAGGTCCCAGAATAGTTTTGTAACATGCCAACAGATGGCAGCACAAGGCTGCATGCACAGTCACAGGAAGCACCGACATTCATAGCGAGTTTCTCGCCTGATTTGGCTCCTACGGACTTCACCCTCTTTGCCGTTTTGACAATGTTGCGAATCGCAGAAGGAGCTCGACGCGCTTCGAAAAGAAGACTTCCAGGACACCTTCCAGAAGAACGCTGGGAGCTGCATTGCTGTGTAAGGGGCCTGTTTTGAAGGTGATGGTGTGGAAATGTAGATAAATAAAGTACTTTCTAGTAACTAAAGCGAGTCTCAATACTTTTTTATACCAACTCGTGTGTGTGTGTGTGTGTGTATATATATATATATATATATATAAACTTAGCGTATATTTGTTTATTTATTAGACTTTACTTCAACCTATAGGATCAATAATGTATTCCGATTCTGATAAATGTGCATTTTGTATGCAAGGTTATAATGATCCAGTGCTATATTATGAGAGAGCGAGCGAGAGAGAGAGAGAAGGAGAAAGAGAAGGAAAGAAAGAGAATATTTGTGGGCATCTGAGCCACTTCTGTACTAATGAAGAAGCTGTTGGTGTTAACTCCAGGTGCCGTTTTTCATTCTATTTCTCATTTCCAATTTGTCAAATTCATTTTCTGCCTTGAGCCATTTATAAAAGAAAAAAAAAACAATCCCCGTATTCACCACATGTGAAACTCCATGGAGCTCAGTAATGTTATTAGGAAATGTGTAATAGCCTTCTGAGTCTGGATGTTACCATGGTTACCAGTGTACTGATTTATTAGTATAATGAACAGTGATTTCATGGTGCAGTAGAGCTCACCCTCACCCTCACCTCAGTGTGTTCAGCATGTCCTGTTGAGCTGTTAAGGTTTTTAAAGAGGAGAAGAGTTCCTCTAAAGCCAGCGTGTGCTCAGGTTTGTAGGTGGAGGCCTGCAGGCTGAGTCGTGCCACAGCATCCTGAGATTCCTCCAGCGGAGGCTCCTCGTGAGCCCGGATCAGTTCAGTGAGTATGTGCTGATCCACTGCTGCTTTGTAGCTGGAGCCGACCTGCTCACGACTACACACACTCTCGAGCACCGACTCGGGCAAAGTAAAGATCTGAGAGACAACCGTAAAGACGACAGAGAAGCTGTTAGAGCAGATCGAACCCAGGCTCAGCTCGAATAAAAACACATCATTGTAGATATTTCTGCTCCTACCTGCTCCAGCGGGACGATGTGGTACGGGAATCCGGTCGTCCTGAAGATGTTCTCCAGCTGAACTGCAGCCTTCTCTCTTTCCTCAGGAGTCTGACCACACACACCAGCCTCTACACCAGAAAAAACCCTGAGTCACCTTCATGCTAAGAGAATAATGTGATCGATTGGATCAGTATTGTGACTGTATTTACCGTCTATGTAAATAACGCCGGGCAGAAATCTTAACTTTTTGGGTGCGTCGCGGCTTAAACCCTGCAAACAGAGCGGAAATGTGTCTCGTTTTATTTACTGTGTAACAGAAATCATGCCGTATTCGACACGTGTGTGAAATACGTTTTAAAACTTCAGGCTTCACTGACATTCAATAGAGGACATCTGCTATCTTTATGATTAATTTTATGAAAAGCTGAAGGCTCCGATCATGGATAAACGACCGCTTACCTCCTGAACTTGTGCGAGCATGCAGCTGGATGCCGGCCCTCCAGAAACCGCCAGCAGCACCTACAAGAACGACGGCACCTCGTTTAAAAGAGTCGAGTCGAATTCATGGAATAATATTTGCTTTATATCTAGGCTTGCCTTCTCTTTGGGAAAGATGACACGATTCTTCCCCAGCATGGCCCGAAATTTATGTATGAAGTACTCTTTGAAACAAACCCTAAAAAAACACACAGACACAAAAGCTTATACTAACAGTAACTTCTGAGCAAATAAGCATATTTTCAGTTCCTGCATTAAATGGAGACAAAAAGAAAAGGAGTTTTCTGTTTCCTAAAGCTCTTAACCTGTTGTGATCAGGGGATCAGGAAAGATGGGATGATTTGGATCATATTTACCTACAGAAGGCATCTCCAACACGAATGAGGAGAGCCGCAGTAGCCTCTTTACACTTCATGCATTTCTTTGATACCCTGAAAGTTGAACACAAAACATCTTCATCACACATACATACACACATACACTATATATATAATTTTTTTGCATTTTTAAAACTCTTGTTTTGTGCATGTACAGAAACACTGCTGTTTTTACGACAGTCTAGCTATATGGATTCTTCAGGTGATTTATATCCAGCTTCAAGAATTTTCCATAAACTGAGAAAATCACGACAATTCCCCGTATCGAGGGAGCGAATGAATGAAGGATGGAAAGAATGAAGGCACTTGTTCAAGTAGGCTGAAAAAATTTTAACAGTTAAATAGATCATATCTTTACAAATTAAATATTAAACATAAAGCGTGGTCACACATTTGCATAACTGTACTACCCAAACAGATGTAAACTAATTCATTACATTTTTCCATTTATTTTATTTCATCAATTTAATTTGTGACAATTACATTTCATTTATTATAATAAAATTAATCAATATACTAAAAAGTGTATTGTTTTGAGGTATTTTAATCTATTTTATTTTTATAAATTTTTTTATTAAATATTACTTTACATATTATTTAACCAAGCAGGAATTTTATTTAAAATTGTAGACGGTTGATGTTTACAAATATTGATAACAAGAAATAAACAATTTTATGTTTTGCATTGCATACACACACACACACACACACACACACACATATATATATATATATATATATTATATATATATACAGAGAGTGAGTGTTTGTGTTTGTGTGTGTGTGTGTGTGTGTGTGTGTGTGCTATAAGATAAACAAGATTTATATCTTTAAGATCATTAAAATTCAACAAAATGTATGTAAATAAACTCACGCCGGCAAAGACTTTTGCTCTAGAAGGCTGTCGTACTCTTCGTCAACCTGACACATGACTAAAACCTCTTTTTATATCATTAGTAATACACTATAATCTCGACCATTCCCAAATACAAATAAAAACAACTTAAAATACACAATAAAACAGTGTAAACATGTCACGCTTCTTCCCACGCCGTTACCGCTTCCTGTCTCGGTCGGCGCACTTTGATGACGCACCACCTCCCATGTGACGTATAAAGTCGCTCGGTTCAGCTGTTAAATCTATCGGTTATGGGAGTTTTAATTCACTCGAGCTGAAACCCAGAGATTTGTTGTAGTAAATCAGTCTTTTGAGCAGTCGTGGTTTATTAATAGCTAATATGCTGCTATTCGTTTGCCTGAAAAAGAGAGTGTCTATTGTTTGAGAGTGTTATGCTGTTGCAAAGGATTGTGGGTAGTGTAGTTGTAAATAGCGGGTTTATCGCTTAGGAACACGGTGGTAAAACTACAATCCCCATGCAGCACTTGGGCTGAAAGACGCTCTTGGTGAAGGTTTGCTGAAAGCATCGCTGGTAATGTTTACTTCTTTGCAGCGACTGTGTGACTGTGTGTGTTTTCCGTGTTGGAGGAACAGATGCGCCGTGTAACGCCGTTAATTTGTCTTCTCGGCTCGGGTTGTAAGAAACGGAACTGTCCGGTTTGACAGCGCGCCGGTGAGCAAAGCGGAGGAACAAGAAGAAGGAAGAAGAAAAGGAGAAGCTGCATCTGAAGCAGCAGCAACAGCAGAGAGAGAGAGAGAGAGAGAGAGAGAGAGAGAGAGAGAGAGAGAGAGGAAGCCTCCAGCGTTTCATGATGGCGATGTTCCGCAGTTTTGTTTCGGCTGCACAACTCAGACAACCTCATCCTCAGCCTCAGCTGCAGCACGGAGAGAGTCTGGAGAGCCAGTTCTCCTGCCCCATCTGCCTGGAGGTCTATCACAAGCCTGTCAGCATCGCCAGCTGTGCACATACGTGAGTAACACCTGGATTCATCTCCTCTGACACCCTTCTTCTTTCCTCTTTGTGGTCATTTATCTGATGAAACCAATAATAAGCACACTGACATTTCAGCTGCTCACAAACATCACCATCATCATCATCATCATCATCATCACCAGCAAAACCATCATCATTTTCCATGTGTGCATTTATTTCAGAAACATATTTATCTGAATGTATAATTATACAGCAGCTCAACTTTATTAGAATCGAATCAAACCCATGTTTTATACCAAATAAGGAGGAAAAAACAGAATCATGGAGCCTCCAAAGACCAGGAACCGAACCTTCTTCCTCCATCCTCTTTGTGTCTCAGCTGTTCTGACTGTTTCTTTGTGTTCATGGAGCTTCAGTCTATTAGTCAGGGTTTTAAAAAAAAAAACAAGAAAAAAAAAGTAAACGCTCTACAATTTGTTCTTCAGTCCTTTCCGATTAATTTCGTTCTATATTTATTTTAAATGATTATGATGATGATGATTATTGTGTTTGTAAGACAGTGATGGATCTCAGAGCTCCAGGGATCCTACAGTGTGTGAGCATGAGGAGGACATGGAACAAAGCGTGCGTGAAACGTGCACGTGACATGTTTACGAGCATCGGTTCTGGTCTGGGGTCGTGGTGTCGTGGTGGGGGGGCGGTGTGTCCGTGGTGTCCAGGGGTCGTGGTGTTGGGTGGGTCCGTGGTGTCGGAGGAGGTCGGGTGGGTCGGGGGGGTTTCGTGGTGTAGGGTGGGTTGTTGGTGTCGGGGGTCGGGGGGTCGTGGTGTCCAGGGGTCGTGGTGTCGGGGGAGGGGGGGTGGCGGGGTATGGGGGGTCGTGGTGTCGGGGGGGGGGGGGGTCGTGGTGTCCTGGGGTCGTGGTGTCCAGGGGTCGTGGTGTTGGGGTTTTGACAAAGACGGGGAGAAAAGTGACATGCGGCACATGCGGTTTATAAAACAGTATCGTATCGCAGAGGTGAAATGTAGCAAAGTATTTTTTATTATTGTTATTTATCGTCCTCATTTACACTGATGTTTTATGTTTGACATGTTTAATGTTTGCAGAATTTGCAGTGGTGTAAAATAAATAAATAAATCGAGCCGTGCAAAATGACGGGTTCGCAGGTCCAATTCACGTTCTTCGAGTTCCTCTTTTTATTCTGGGCTGAAAGCTGTAAATAAAATACCGCAAAAAAACAACACAAAGCCCCGCCCCATTGAGACCCCGCCCACTTTTTGTCCTCCATTTACATTGAAGGCATTTGGCAGACGCCATCATCCAGCGCGACTTACATTTATCTCAGTTATACATCTGAGCAATTGATGTTTGCTGGCCTTGTTTAAGGACCAGGTGATGGATCCTGATGGTAAGATGGTGGTGAGACCTACTGTGTTGTATGGTTTAAAGACAGGAGGTGAAGCTGGAGATGAAGATGTGGCGATTTGGCGTGGATGGCCAGGATTAGAAACAAGTTAATTTGAGATCATCCATTGAGATGGTTTGGTTATGTGCAGAGGAGGGACATGGGGTACATCAGTAGAAGAATGTTGAGGATGAAGGAAAAGTGGAGTGGATATAGTGAGAGAAGACATGAGTGATCTGGACACGGTTGATCTGCTGTGGAGACCCCTGACAGGAGCCGGAAGAAGTAGAAGAAACAGCACCTGATTTATTGGAGGTGATTCGGGTTCCTCTGGTGTAGTGAGAGGTTTGTTTGGTGAGAGAGTGAGATGTTTTCTTCACCGTACTCTAATCTCCCTTCTTTTTTTTTTTTATTCTGAAAAATTAAGAAAGAGAGAAAAACTGCATGATTTATCGATGGTTTTGCATGTTGGGGTATTTTATTCAGTAACAGTCTTTGCTAATTTTATTGTTTTTAATTTTACATAATTAATTATTCAGCCTCTTCATCTCGAATATTGTGGATATTAAAGGATATAAATTAATATTTCTGTATGTATCTGTTGGGGATCAACAGTTCTGAAATGTTGTTAAATAATCCTGGTATTAATCATTACACATCACCATCAGACATGAAAACGATGTTCTTTGACTGCGCTTAGGGTTAAAAAGGCATGATGTTACTGACCGCGCACACACACACACACACACACACACACACATACACATATACACACACACACACACACACACACACACACACACACACACACACACACACACAGACCCCAATCTCACACTGATTACAGGAAGCCCACATCACATCTAATTATAGCTTAAATTCTAATATGCACACTGTGAGGGTAACTTCTTTATAACACACACACACACACACACACACACACACACACACACACACACACACACACACACACACAAACAAACAAACAAGGGAAGGTTTATGCAGGCTTTTTTTAGACTTGTGACAGAAATCAACATCTGCCCTTTGACTTCCATTCGAATGTTTTTTTTATTACAAGGGTTTGTTTGTGTGTGTGTGTGTGTGTGTGTGTGTGTGTGTGTGTGTGTGTGTGTGTGTGTGTGTTGGGGGGGGGGGCGGCAATCAGTCTCAATGATGGAGGTGTGGCCTCTGCATTAATCTTGGTGAAGGAGGTGTGGCCTATGTGCATCTGTCAAAGAATGGAGGTGTGGCCTCTGCACACCAGTCTCAATGATTGAGGCATGTTCTATGTGTATAAATTTTAGTGAAGTGGGTGTGGCCTTTGCATCAGCCTTAGTGAAGAAGGCGTGGCCTCTGCGCTTTAGTCTCTATGAAGGAGCCGTGGCCTGTGCGCTTCAGTTACAGTAAAGGAGGCGTGTTTTTTATGAGCGATGTGGCATCAGTGAAAGAGGTGTGGCTTTTGTATCAGTCTTAGTGCCAGAGGTGTGGCTAAATAAAGGAGGTGTGGCCTGTGTGCATCAGACTTAGTGAAGAACATTTATTCCTACGAACTCTATGGCCTGCTCTCTGTAGCTTCACACCTCGTCTTCATTGGGCCTTTGTGTCTCTCAGGGTTTCTCTCCCTCCTTCACGTCTTCAGTGTAGGAGTTTAAACAGCCTGCTCTGCTGGAATAACAGATATGTTCTTGTGTCAGCACAAAGCCGTAGCTGAATCACAGACCTGATATCTTCATATCCCATTAAAAAGCATGACCGGATTAAAGAATCCAATTATGTCTGAAAACGGCTGAGTGTTCTCCAGCGGCTTTCACCATCACGCTCTGTTCACTAGCAACAAGCATTCCGTCCCACTGACCCCCGAACCGTCCCTCGGGTTTCCACCATCACGTCATGGCTCCAACTGAGGTCTTAATGAAAGCTCTTCATATGCTGTTCTAATGAGCTCCACTCTTCTGGGAAGATTTTGTGGTGCCAATTCATCTACAAGGGTGTTAGTAAAGCCAGGTACTGATGAGGAGGTGAGGAGGACTTGGGTGCAGTCAGGGTTCACATTCACCCGAAAAAGGTGTTCCAGCAGGAGATCTTCCACTCCAACCCATGGTCATCTTCATGGAGTTGGTTACTGCCAAGTACCTACTGGATTACCTTCCTTCTTGTCCATCAGTCTTTCTGTCTCTCTTTATCTATCCCAACCCCCAGAGACACACACACACACACACACACACACCACACACACACACACACACACACACACACTCCAAATGCCAAAGGCTTGAGTTGGATTTGAGATCTCCAAGCCCTGGCCTAATCCCCTCCTCTTCTTCATCCTCTTTCTCCTCCTTCTCCTCCTCCTCTCCCGAAACGATCTGCATCATAACTCACTTACACACACTCCGGGTAACATTTTGTCCGACTTTAATTACACACATGCCCACGCTGATGTTCCTCATCCAGGATCACGGCTTCCGGATCCCGTCTGATCGTTTATGGCATTATTGCAGTACAGGATTAAATCGCTGCTTTGCTATAAAACTGTCTAGTTTCATCCACCATCCATCTTCAGAACGATGCCATTTGCAGATTCCCAGATAACGATATCATGACCCTGCTTTCAGACTTCTCTTAAATTTAGGAGACTTGGGAAGCCGCTGTCCTTGTGCTGAAACGCTCTTTATTTCTAGAACATTAAAATCCCTGCCTGCTGAGAAAACCACCCTCAAAATAACACACTGGGCGAGTGCCACTATATACTGCATGTGCTCAATATTACTATATAAAGACTCTGGGTTACAGATCAGAACGTCGGGGGTTTAAGTCCCAGTATCACCATTTTTGGACTTTTGAGCAAGGACCTTAACCCTCTCCAGGGGCGCTGTATCATGGCTGACCAATGGCTTTCTAATATCAGTGGGATATGTGAAGAAAGAATTTTATTTTGCTGTAAAATAACATGACAAGTAAAAAAGCACCTTTACCCTTTTACATTTATATTATCCATCGTCAGTGTTTCAAGTGGATTGTGATTGGCTGGAAGGAGTTCAGGTGTGAATAGTGGATTGTGATTGGCTGGAAGGAGTTCAGGTGTGAATAGTGGATTGTGATTGGCTGGAAGGAGTTTAGGTGTGAATAGTGGCTTGTGATTGGCTGGAAGGAGTTCAGGTGTGAATAGTGGATTGTGATTGGCTGGAAGGAGTTCAGGAGTAAATAGTGGATTGTGATTGGCTGGAAGGAGTTCAGGTGTGAATAGTGGATTGTGATTGGCTGGAAGGAGTTCAGGTGTGAATAGTGGATTGTGATTGGCTGGAAGGAGTTCAGGTGTGAATAGTGGCTTGTGATTGGCTGGAAGGAGTTCAGGTGTGAATAGTGGATTGTGATTGGCTGGAAGGAGTTCAGGTGTGAATAGTGGATTGTGATTGGCTGGAAGGAGTTCAGGTGTGAATAGTGGATTGTGATTGGCTGGAAGGAGTTTAGGTGTGAATAGTGGATTGTGATTGGCTGGAAGGAGTTCAGGTGTAAATGGTGGATTGTGATTGGCTGTAAGGAGTTCAGGAGTGAATAGTGGATTGTGATTGGCTGGAAGGAGTTCAGGTGTAAATGGTGGATTGTGATTGGCTGTAAGGAGTTCAGGAGTGAATAGTGGATTGTGATTGGCTGGAAGGAGTTCAGGTGTAAATGGTGGATTGTGATTGGCTGGAAGGAGTTCAGGTGTAAATGGTGGATTGTGATTGGCCGGAAGGAGTTCAGGTGTGAATGGTGGTTTGCATTTGTCAGTTAAATCTAAACGAATGCGCTGCTCATAAACACCTGTAACCATGGTTACACCCAGTTCCATCCAGAGTGAAACAGCAATTGTACACATTTCCTAATGACCTCACTGACCTTCATGGAGGAGTTTTTTATGTGGAGGATCTTTTATGCTGAATACAGGGATTTTATAAATAATAAAACAGCTTGAGGCAGACTGGAGAAGAAAATGAGAAACAGCACCAGGAGTTAACTCCAACAGCTTCATTATTGGTAGAGACGCAGCACACAATAAATAAAGAATTAAATGTGGCACTATTTAACCTGTGTGTGAGATCCGGAGCAGCAGAATTGTAGATGTCAGAAGCCGGATATTCATTCAGTTTCACTCTGTAAACATCAATAACAGCTTAAAGTCCTCAGTGCTGAGATGTGAGCATGGTAGAAGGTGATAATCCACAGCTAGGTGCGAGATCTTACACCATTTTAATGTGACCATCTTCATCTCCACATCGTGCACCAACGTCCTGTAACACCTCACACCTACACCTGGATTATAAGAACATACTGTATATAGTTTATATTATGGAGATTATGTGGAACTCGGATTTTTAGGCTTCTTATCTTTATATTATATTTATAACTGAGAATCTAACGCTAGCTAAAGCCATCGAAGCGTCCTGATCTCAGAATAAAAGCTCTCTCTCTCTTTCTCTCTCTCTCCCCCCTCTCTCTCTCTCTTTCTCTCTCTCTTTTTCCTCTATCTCTCTCTCTCTCTTCCCTCTCTCTCTCTCTCTCTCTCTCTCTCTCTCTCTCTCTCTCTCTCTCTTCCCCCCCTCTCTCCCCCTCTCTCTCTCTCCCCTCTCTCTCTCTCTCTCTCTCTCTCTCTATATATATATATATATTATTTTATTTTTTTTTTTTTTTTTTTTTTTTTTTTTTTAATTATTATTATTATTATTATTTTTTTTTTTTTACTATTCCATTCGTTTTATTTTTTTAGATTTTTCTTCTCACTGAAAGTTATTTTCAGGCACCCACCAGGCCTCCCACTCTCTCCCGTATCTCAGGTTTGGGTTGTGTCGGAGAAGAAGCCATTTTCCACCAAGACTTTTTCAACATTGGGGGGGGGGGGACCTGTGCAGTGGTCGAGGCAGAGGGTCAGAACAGTGCATGAATTATTCATGATGCCAAAATGAGATGGCGAAAGTGTGAAAGGAGCCTGCGAGAGTTAAAAAGAGAGGAGATGCTGATGAAGGAGCGTGCAGGGTGATGGTTATTTGGTCACGGCACAGATTATCTCCGACCCAAACGAGGCTTTTTATATAACTTTGAAGCCCGACTTTATCCGTCGCGTCGAGCGAAACAATCCCGGGCTCGGCTCGTCTAATTAACTTAATTTGTTTGGGGGAAAAAAAAAAGAAAGAGATCGTATTTTGCAGAATGAGGAATAGGAGAAGGAGCGGGAGGGGGGGGGGTGAGGCGAGACCAGACCAGAACGAGACAAGACTCTCTGGCATCTGCTGCGCTGCTTTCCCCGGATGGTGCATCAGCGAGGTTCTAAAAAGCTATTCTCCGTCTGTGCGAACGCAGCAGATGAAAGCCTCAGTGAGCACTAAATTAATCATCAGCGCAGAAGTTGAACCTCATTTGGAGTCTAGCATGGAGCGTAAACACGCTTGTCTGTTTATCTGTTTATCTGTTTATCGGCTTTGCTAATGCCTGTAATTAATTTATCATGTTCGGAGAGATGAAGGCCGGAGTGGCTGTGACATGAGGAGAAATCAAGCATTCTGCTGACGAAGCACCTTACAGGAACACCTGTACCTACAGAAACACTGGTACCTGTTCATGCAGATACATATACTGTATGGCCAAATGTTTGTGGACACCTGACCTTAAGATTAGACATTTAAATCCCCATTTCCTGTTATAACAACCTCCACTCCTCTGGGAAGATGTTCTTCAAACGTTTGTTTATATTCATTGAAATACAAAGGTGTTCGTAAACTCAGGTACTGATGTCCTGGGGTGCAGTCAGCATTCACATTCATCCAAAGGTGTTCAGTAGGGTTGGAGGTCTATAGCAGAAGATCTTCCACTCCTGGCTTTGTGCACAGCAGCATTGTCATGGTGGAACAGGTTCGGATCTCCTAGTTTAGGAGGGAAAATTTCACACTCCAGCATCCAAAGACTTTGAATCCACAGTTCGCAGAAAAACCAAGCATGACTGGGAAAGTCACGTGTCCCGATACTTTTGCTCATATGGTCTCCTCTCATTTTGGACTTCCTGTCCTACTTATACACACGCACGCACACACACACACACACACACACACACACCACACACACACACACACACCGTCGTTATTCTCGATTCAGCATCAGAGCCCTTTGTTGTTGTGTTTCGAAATACAGGAACGTGTCATACTTTGTGTGTGAGCGTTTTCGCTCCGTGTAGAAGGTCTATTCCTGTCTCTCGTCTCTGACACGAGGTGCACACAGAAATCCTGGCTTCAAATTAGGGTTTTTTTTCTTCATGTCTCTGCCTGTCAGCTTTACTCTCACTAAGAGAAATTTTTTTTTTTTTTTGCTGACTGTGCTTCAGTGTGATGCAGTTTCCTGGTGTGTTCATTATTCTCCCAGTGTGCAGTGTGTGAGACACGTGTGTGTGAGACGCGTGTGTGTGTTGGGGGATGGTTGGAATAGTCTTCCACGGTCGGTTCAGTGTGCAAAAACTCGAGTTGGTTTCACTTTGATTAATTGGTTAAACCAAGGAGGAACAAATATCATTAAACCTCAGTTTTGATGATAAATTAGGACTGTTATTTCAAACAGAGCAACTTACAGTTACTTTATGTATACAGCTGAACAATTAAGGGTTAAGGGCCTTGCTCAGGGGCCCAGCAGTGGCTGCTTGGTGGTGCTGTTATTTGAACCTATGATCTTCCTTAAGCGAATCCTACTCACCACATGGCGACTGGCAAACAAGCGCTGAGAACCAATCAGGAACTGCGAGACGTACAGAGTTCTTACCAGTGGGAGATCACTCACTGCTCCAAGCAGATTTAAAGATACATGACAGTGGTGTGGATGATGGACACTTGGGAACCATGACAACGCATTCGTGCGAATAAAGGAAATCTTCTTTTTCTTTTCCTTTCGGCATCTCCCACTAGGGGGCGCCACAGCGGATCATCCGTCTCCATCCCCCCCTGTCCTCTACATCTGCCTCTTTCACACCAACTACCTGCATGTCTTCCCTCACCACATCCATGAACTTCCTCCTTGTTCTTCCTCTTTTCCTCCTTCCTGGTGTCTCCATCCTCAGCATTCTCCTACTGATATACCCCATGTCCCTCCTCTGCACATGTCCAAACCATCTCAATCTCACCTCCCTCACCTTGTCTCCAAAACGTCCTACATGCGCTGTCCCTCTACTAAACTCATTTCTAATCCTGTCCATCGTCGTCACTCCCAACAAACATCTCAACATCTTCAGCTCTGCTACCTCCAGCTCCACCTCCTGTCTTTTACTCATTGCCACTGTCTCTAATCCATACAACATCTCAGGTCTCACCACAGTCCTATAAACTTTCCCTTTCACTCTCACAGATACTCTTCTATCACAAATCACTCCTGCTATCACTCTTCTCCACCCACTCCACCCTGCCTGCACTCTTTTCTTCACTTCTCTAACACTCTAAAGGAAATAAATGAAATAAAAAAACGAATAATATACCTACAAAAATAAAATGGCTAAAAGTAAAATAAAAAATATGAAAATGAATATAAAATGGAATTAAACAAACAAAAATAGTGTTAAAATAAAAGAAAGAATAATATAATGTTGAATATAAAATGGAATATAAATAAATAAACAACAAAGCATAAAAGTAGCAATATAAAGAAGACTATACTGTGGTATCAAAATAAATAAATAAATGGATCGAAATAATAAAAATTAAGAATATTTTCAAACGGAATCTAAAATGGCATAAATAAATAAATAGGAACATATTTAGGAATAAAAATGTATTAGAGAAATGAAAGCGAGTATAATAAAATAGAATATTGTTAATGTAAAAGTGCACGCTGTTCACTTTAATACTGGGAAAGTCCAAGTTTTGGTCCTTATTTCCCCTTTATTTTTGGTCTGTATTTGTGTTTTGTGCTGTATGATGATGTTCATAACACAATGGGTGGGTGTGTGTGTGTGTGTGTGTGTGTGTGTGTGTGTGTGTGTGTGTGTGTGTGTGTGTGTGTTCGTGTGTGTTCGCGCTTTACAATGTACCCTTTTTCTTTCCATATTATCACAAAATATACAGTGGTAGCTGGTCTGGCACTTTCACTTGGTGCTTGGCAGAGATCTCTCTCTCTCTCTCTCTCTCTCTCTCTCTCTCTTTCTCTCTCTCTCTCTCTCTCTCTCTCTCTCTTTCTCTCTCTCTCTCTCTCTCTCTCTCTCTCTTTCTCTCTCTCTTTCTCTCTCTCTCTCTCTCTCTCTCTCTCTTTTGCCATTCTGCCTTATCGCATTTCACCTCCTCCCTGCGTGCACTCTGTAAATGTAGGACATGTAGTTAAGCACAGCAAGTGTGTAGATGAGAGTGTGTGTGTGTGTGTGTGTGTGTGTGTGTGTGTGTGTGTGTGTGTGTGTGTGTGTGTGTGTGTGTACAGGCTGTGTCCGTCAGTTAATCTCTCCCCTCTCCGACTTTATGATGAATACGTTGCAGTAAATGGATTGTAGGTGAAATATTGTGATGTGATGTAGTCTCGCCGCTGCTGCTTCCAAAGTGATAGTAACTGTTACTAACCAAAGTGTTAGTAACAGTAGCATTATTATGGTATTAGTGTTATTACATTCACGTGTTATAATTGTTTGTTTGTTTACGTCAGCCTGTACGGTGTTCGCTGTTCGCCCCTTGTGTATGTGGGGGGGACACCTACAAGTGAGAAATTACACCCCATTATACAATAAAAACAGCAGATAACAATGGCCTCCATGTCTTTGTCTGGAGAGGAGATGATTGGGTTCTTAATAGACCTATCGGTTTACTTTGTGGGTGGTTCCTATTTTTTAACTCCATAGGTATGACAAGGCAGGAGAGGACAGGATGGTAGAGGACAGAGGAGGGTAAGGTAGGACAGGACAAAGCAGGATAAGGTAGGGCAGGGTAAGGTAGAGCAAGGTAGGGTAAGGTAGGGCAGGGTAAGGTAGGGTAGGGTAAGGCAGGGTAAGGTAGGGTAAGGTAGGACAGGGCAAGGCAGGGTAAGGTAGGACAGGGCAAGGCAGGGTAAGGTAGGACAGGGCAAGGCAGGGTAAGGTAGGGCAGGGTAAGGCAGGGTAAGGTAGGTCAGGGTAAGGTAGGACAGGGCAAGGAAGGGTAAGGTAGGGTAAGATAGGGCAGGGTAAGGTTGGGTTAGGTAGGACAGGGCAAGGCAGGGTAAGGTAGGACAGGGCAAGGCAGGGTAAGGTAGGACAGGGTAAGGTAGGGTAAGGTAGGGCCGGGTAAGGCAGGGTAAGGTAGGACAGGGAAAGACAGGGTAAGACAATGTAAGGTATGTAAGGTAGGACAGGGCAAGGCAGGGTAAGGTAGGGTAAGATAGGGCAGGGTAAGGTAGGGTAAGGTAGGACAGGGCAAGGAAGGGTAAGGTAGGGTAAGATAGGGCAGGGTAAGGTTGGGTTAGGTAGGACAGGGCAAGGCAGGGTAAGGTAGGACAGGGAACGACAGGGTAAGACAATGTAAGGTATGTAAGGTAGGACAGGGCAAGGCAGGGTAAGGTAGGGTAAGATAGGGCAGGGTAAGGTAGGGTTAGGTAGGACAGGGCAAGGCAGGGTAAGACAATGTAAGGTATTTAAGGTAGGACAGGGTAAGGGAGGGTAAGATATGGCAGGGTAAGGTAGGGTTAGGTAGGACAGGGCAAGGCAGGGTAAGACAATGTAAGGTAGGACAGGGCAAGGCAGGGTAAGGTAGGGTAAGATAGGGCAGGGTAAGGTAGGGTTAGGTAGGACAGGGCAAGGCAGGGTAAGGTAGGGTAAGATAGGGCAGGGTAAGGTAGGGTTAGGTAGGACAGGGAAAGACAGGGCAAGGCAGGGTAAGGTAGGGCAGGGTAAGGTAGGGTAAGGTAGGACAGGGAAAGACAGGGTAGGACCGGTTCAGTTTACAGTTTATACAGAATCAACAAAGTGCTACATAAGACAATATGTCATTTCAACCATATATATTTGGCACAGTACACAGTGACATTGGACAACGTTCCTCCAGGACTCTGGTGCTACTTAAAACAACATAAAGCGACATAACAGAACACAGAGCTAAGAACTAAAGTCCTCGCCCACATAAAGTGCATTGTGTACAACTGAGTGCAAACAGTGCAGACAAACAACACAAGACAAGTGTGGGGCAGATACACAAAACACAAAATAGCACCGGTCAGTAAACTTACTGTATAATGTGTTATACAGTACAAGTGCAAAAAAGAGAACAATTAACAAGCGTGTAAACATAAACACATTGTTGTGCAGCAATGGAGAAGTGCAGCAGAAGCAGCAATGGAGAAGTGCAGAACAGCATGTAAAGTGTGTGTGTGTGTGTGTGTGTGTGTGTGTGTGTGTGTGTGTGTGTGTGTGTGTGTGTGTGTGTGTGTGTGTGTGTGTGTGTGTGTGTGTGTGTGTGTGTGTGTGTGTGTGTGTGTGTGTGTCCTCGTCCACAATGGTTAGCTTTGCGGATGCAGCGTGTGGTGTAAATGTCCGTGATAGAGGGGAGAGAGACTCAGATGATCTTCTCAGCTGTCCTCACGATCCTCTGTAGGGTCTTGCACTCTGAGACGGTGCATTTCCCAAACCAGGCAGTGGTGCAGCTGCTCAGGATGCTCTCGATCGTCCCTCTGGAGAACATGGTCAGGATGGGGGGGAGGGAGATGGGCTTTCCTCAGCCTTCTAAGTAAGTAGAGGTGCTGCTAGGTTTTCTTAGTGATGGAGCTGGTGTTGAGCGACCAGGTGAATTTCTCCGCCAGATTAACACCAAGGAATTTGCTGCTCTTGACGATCTCCAAGGAGAATCAATTGATTAACAGTGGAGAATGGCTAATTATCTCCTAAAGTCAACAACCATCTCTTTAGTTAAGTCAACATTCAGAGATGGGTTGTTGCTCCACACCAGGCTGTTAGCTGTTGCACCTCCTCTCTGTATGCTGACTCATCGTTCTTGCTGATGAGACCCACCACGGTCGTGTCATGAGTGAACTTGATGATGTGGTTCGAGCTGTGCATTGCTACACAGTCGTGGGTCAGCAGAGTGAACAGCAGTGGGCTGAGCATACGGCCCTGAGGGGCTTCAGTGCTCAGTGTGGTAGTGCTGGAGATTCTGTTCCCGATCAGGAAGAAGTCTAGGATCCAGTTGCAGAGGGAGATGTTCCGGCCCAGTGGGTTTAGCATCTTAAACAAGTGCTAAGGGATGATTGTGTTGAATGCTGAACTGAAGTCTATGAACAGCATTCGTATGTATGTGTCATTATTGTCCAGGTGGGTGAGGGCCAGATGGAGGGTTTGACGATATGCAAACTGCATGGGGTCCAATAAAGGTGGTAGCTGGGTCGCAAAATGCCTCATGACGAGCCTCTTTAAGAACTTCATCACGATGAGCGCGAGTGCGTCGGGACGATAGTCATTAAAGCAGCAGACCTTAGACTTCTTTGGCACTGGGACAATAATCGTTGTCTGGAGGCACGTAGGAACAACGGCAATGCTCAGGGAGATGTTGGTGAATACATCTGCACATTTCCTGAGCTTCCATACAGCTCACACAGTGCCTCCTAAGCATTAGCGATGGGGGGAATTTACCCTCTGATAATGCAGTGTTGAATTCCCTGGGTAAATAAAATGGCGCGATGAGCAATTGCAAACTCTGTCGCCGAGCCAAGTCTCCGTGAAAACAAAGACTCAACAGTCACTAAACTCCCGCCACGTGGTCCGCTGGAGTCGGATGTAAATCCAATTTATTGTCCAGGGAGCAGACGTTTGAAAGTAGAATGGACGAAAGAGCCAGCCGGCTAGGGTTAGCCTTTAGCTTAGCATGGACACACGCACACTTCCGCTTCCTTGAGCACCACTTCCGACGCCCCCTCTCCCGGTCACCGGCATGGGGGCCTGGTCCCAAAGGTTATTTAGTGCTTCATCGTGCAGATTGGTGCATGATTTCTGTACTGCAGCAGCGTCTGGTGGTCGTATACATGAGCACAGCTGTCTCCGATGGCCATGTACCAGGTTAAAGACACGAAAAGCACCATTTTGGAGCTGGAGAGGCCGATGTGTGCTACTGCCATCTCATAAGTGCTACATAAAACAATATGTAATGAATATACCTGCATTAGATTGAATATAACTACATCATAACATTTTTTTGTATTTATTTCTTTTAGGAGTTGAAACACTTTAGCGAAAGACGTCTGCTGAAATACTTCACACTTTCTTTTGAGAGGTTTTGGGTTCGGGGGTTGGGTGAGACTGAGTTTTTGCACTCGCAGGGTGTCTGTGTGGGTGTGCGTGTGGGTCTGTATTAGTTAGAGTTAATAGAGAATGTGTGCACGTGTGTCGACGTGAGGTGAACACGTGCAGTCACGTTTCAACCCATAACACTGAAGTGTAGTGATGTGTCATTCATGTTGAGCGAATTTGTATATGACTCAGGACTAAAGAGTCGTCTCCGAGAGCGATCAGTGTGCAAACGTTCTGTACAGGAAGCAGAAACGAGCGATGCGGACCAGAAGGTTCAGGAAATGAACTAATAATTTGTGCTTCCTGCACAAAGCCGAAACAAATTGAGTGCTGAGTGTTTAATTTCGGTTTGTCATCATTTTCTGCTTTGTTGCGTTATCGTTTAGTCAGAAAATGATCAAAAGTTTGCGAATCCTGAAGATCGGTGGAACATACACTCCAGGCTTCCCTCGTCGTCATTCCTTCCTCTGTTCTGTATTCTATATTAGATGCTGCATAATAAATGAATACATATATTTTATGGGTGCCTGAACACAATTCGCCAATGATCGTGTTAAGTTTGATCGGCGGTCTCTATAAAGGCAGATCGAGAAGAGTCGATCAGATGACCAATTTTTTACGCACTGCTAAAAATGGCTTCACCGGTCTAACAATTCTACTGAGTTTGTGAAAAGGACAATACATTTAGCAATCTGCAACGTGTGGACCTAGAAAATTCCACGAGGCAGTAAGCAGCCAGAACACTGCCAACCCCATCAGACATTTGAAGTTTAGTCACGTAAAGGAATAATGAATGAATACATATATTTTATGGGTGCCTGAACACAATTCGCCAATGATCGTGTTAAGTTTGATCGGCGGTCTCTATAAAGGCAGATCGAGAAGAGTCGATCAGATGACCAATTTTTTACGCACTGCTAAAAATGGCTTCACCGGTCTAACAATTCTACTGAGTTTGTGAAAAGGACAATACATTTAGCAATCTGCAACGTGTGGACCTAGAAAATTCCACGAGGCAGTAAGCAGCCAGAACACTGCCAACCCCATCAGACATTTGAAGTTTAGTCACGTAAAGGAATATGAGCAGTTTTCAAAGTTGGCTAGCGCCAAGAGAGAGAGGGGCGCTTCAGCAACTCGCTTAGCTGTAGGTCACAAAGTCAGCAATCCTACTGCAAGGACAGTAAGAAGCATAAAGAAATATTTGACAAAATAATGAAATTCATATGTCTCTTTCTATTGTGGAAGACGAAGCTTTCCTGCAACTCGTGTCCTACTTGGATTCACGTTACACAAGTGGTTCTCAAAGTGTGCGGTGCGGCCCTCTAGTGGTGAATAAAAACATGACATTATATATATATATATATATGTCATGTTTT
>JBCEWE010000578.1:13247170-13339014 GCA_039877035.1 Silurus lanzhouensis | reverse complement strand
TGTGTGTGTGTGTGTGTGTGTGTGTGTGTGTGTGTGTAGGACTACAGCATTGATGAAGAGGCCGCACTGCAAGCAGCACTGGCCCTCTCTCTGTCTGAGAACTAAGAATCCCGCCCCAATAGCCTCCACCAATCACCGATCACCAATCCGACCACCGCAACCAATCACCATCACTTACCCCAACTTCTGTAACCAATCAGATTTCTCTCCAGCTTCTTCATGCTGCAGACATGAAAAACACCCCAGAGCGTCAACAGACCTTTTTTTGGAATCTCCTCAAACCTCATTTCACCAGGTAGACCTCACGGCTGCTTCTGTTCCTGGTGTTACAGTTGCATGGCGTTGATCACATGACTCCCAGAGATGTTTTGCAGATCGTGGTGGAGCACGCTCAATAAGAACAACGTCACATTGTGTAACTGCTTCCTCGCTGTATAATAAGAACAAGCTTCAGTCGAGGTTTGAGGATGAAGAGAAGAAATAAAAACTCTATTCCACCATCACCATCGGATTAATTCCCCCCCCCAATTCTGTTCAAACACGGACAGATGGCAGGACGAGAGCATCGTTCCAGGCTCGGATGATGCCGACCGGCCCGCACCGACGTCCTTGTTCCCATGGCGACCGTATAAACGACCGACACCTCAGACACGGACGGTCTCCTTTTGGTTGAATGCGTGTGAGAGAGGATCATCCAGGATGAAGGATGGTTGTATCTACCTTGTGGGAATGACTTTTTTTTTTTTTTTTTTTTTTTTTTTGGGCAATACTCGTACAGCAGAGCGACAGAATGATGATGATGATGATGAGTTCACACCGTCACCAAAACCAGTAAAATCACGCCATCGCTTAACGACGCCTCCTGTCCCTTTCTTTTTCCTTTTCGTTTAGCTCGTCCCGAACGCTCGCGTTTTTTTCTACACAACGGAATTCGAGCTCCAACGTTCTTTTATAGTTCTCCGACAGGATGCTAGTACTGCTTTGATCTTCGCTCTCTACCGGTTTTCCTTGCGACAATAATATTTTTTACGAGGCATCAGATTAGAATAAAAATCTATTTTTGGAAAAATGCTTTCCTTCAAAACGGTGCACTAAAATCCTGCGAAAGCGAAACGTGCGGTCGTGCTGATGAGCTTCTCGGAGGTGAAGAACAGACCCGTGAATAGGTGTTCGCTAGTGTTCTCTTCTCCGAGGGAAAGCCGGCGTGAAGCGTAGCGTCATTCAGAACCCGTACGTTTAATATGTGCATGATGTGTGTATTAGATTGCAGTGTTTATCACCAGCAGGGGGCGTGACGTGTGGACTGGATATCGGACTGGGAGGACGATTCAAACCGGATTACTCTCAATAGTGATGGATATTTTATTGATGTGTTGTGTGCTGATGTTCTGACGTTTCTTTCTTCAGCAGAACGTAATGCAATCTCAAAGGTCTTTCAAAAGAAGCCCAGCTGTTCTTCGGAAGGCAGGAACTGGGTCTTGAATATTTCTGATGAGCTGGACAAAAAGTTTGTGGACACCTGACCTTGCTGTGTGAACATCCCATTCCACATTCTGAATTTGCTGTTATAATAACCTCCACCCTTATAGGAAGATGTTCCACTAGATTTTATGGAGATTTTTTTTTGCTCATTCAGCTACAAGGGTCTCAATAAAGTCGGGGACTGATGTAGGTGAGAAGGTGAGGAGGCCTGGTGTGCAGTCAGCATTCACGTTCATCCCAAAGGTGTTTTAATGGGGTTAGAGCTCTATAGCAGGAGATCTTCCACATCGTCCAAACCCCGTACAAAGCAGATCTTCACGGTGCTTGCACACGGTTCGGGTCTCCAAATCCGATCCCAAAGACGTCCTACTCAAATTTGCGTCTTCATATCTCTGTATAAGAACAACATCAAGAATACTTTTGGCCACACTATAGTAGGGTTTAAAGCCAACATGGGAATTGAAGGAAAAAGCGTTCGGAAAACATCCGGCTGTGTTTCTTCATCAAATCCGTCTGATATTTGTAATATATTTAATTTAGCCGTTTTTTGATCACGTAAACAATTTATCCTGTGTGTTTATCGCAATCATTTATCGTATCGTTCGTATCTTCTGATGGTGATGTTCTGTTATATTTAGAGAAGAAACCGGCAGGTGACAACATCCAGGGTCTCGTGTGTGTGTGTGTGTGTGTGTGTGGTGTGTGTGTGTGTGTGTGTGTGTGTATGAGATGCGATTAGATTTTTTCTTTCGCAAATAGTTTTCAATCATCGAGTGCATAATCATTGTTATTTCCTGGTTCTTGTACAGCACACACACACACACACACACACACACACACACACACAGGGGAAATCGTATCTTCTGCTTTCGTGTGCCCGAGTCTCACGTATAAAAGTTTTAACTTCGCTCATTGTCACGAAGCGGTTCTACAGATTTTCTCCCGGTATTTCAGTTCGCCTGTGTGCACTGTAACGTGGGCATGTGCCGATCCATAATGTCGAGGGAGGGATTTTGAGTTTAAAGAGAGAACAAAAAGGAATATTTTGACACTCCTGAAGTAGGAAGTACTTTTTACATCCATGTATGAAATACGTGATTCGTGTAGGTATTCGTTTATTTGATGACGTCACTGTAACGCTAGAAAAATTCAATGAATTGAAGCAAAATCCTGACAACGCTGCAGTCCATCGACCTGGTTTCTGTCTGCTTTAATTATATACGAGTGATGCGCGGTGATGGATATAAGGAAGTCTACACACCTCTGATAAAACTGCATGGTTTTGTGATGTGGTGAAAAATTAAAGCGATGAGACCAAAGAACTGAGTGTTCAATAAAATAATAAAAAAATGTGCAATAAACTGGTTGCGTAAAAGTATGACGTTCTGAAATGAAATATCCTTCACCTTTCATCAATAAAGTCATTGTGATTAAAGATCAGGATTTCTCTGGAGGATTTTCTCAGCATCATCTTGGACCTCTGAAGGCTTGGTCCAGTAAAGAGCTTTAAAAAAAACAAAAAATCTGAACGGTATTGATCAGCAGAGAGGTACAAAAGAATCTTCAAATTATCTGATGTACCGTGTTATCGACAAGAAAAATTCCCTAGAACAGGACGTCCCTTTGATGTTGCCGAAAGTCCTGCGGCACATAATGGTCACTATGGGGTAAAGGGGTGGAGCAGATGGGTAGTCAAAAGCCATTTCTCAGGGATCTGGGAGAATGGCTTCTGGTCTAAGTAACCTTCTGGAGATCATTCTGAAAGAATGATGTTTAGAACAAAAACACTGTACACATGGTGAAGCATGGTGGTGGAAGTGTGCTGAATCACTGAGTTACCACTTCCATGGGGTTTAAAACAGGAGGATGAAGCACGGTGGTGGCGGCATTATCGCAATATGTATATCTGCTTCTCTTTAGCTTGGACTGGGGCATTATTAAGATAAGATAGATGTAACCATGACTAGCTTGAAATACTGGAGTAAAGCCAGTAGATGTCTGTTAGACAGCTGAAGAAGAAGGAAAAAACATTAAAATTTAGCAAGGATTTGGAACAGCCGTGAAATGATCTGAATATGGCTGTGCACACGAGATCCCCAGATAGATCAACAGATCATGACTGGGATGAGTGGGGAAAAAAATGGATGAACAAAGTGCTGGATTAAGGTAGTGGTTTAAGGCTCAGTGGTTAAAGCATTGGATGTTGGATCAGAAGGTCATGAGTTCAAATCTCAGCACCATCCAGCTGCACCCTTAATGACCCTCAACTGCTCAGATGTAATTCTCTCTGGATAACGGCGTCTGCCGAATAATGCAAATGTAAAAAAAATTATTTTACAGAAAGTTGTGTAGACTTTTTTATACACCACACCTGCCAGATTTGTTGCTTATTTTTAGCTGCCGCATTTGTGTCATTGTGCAACCCTGAGACCAGGTGAAGGAAACGCAGTGATCAGGAAAGGAACTGTAATATATTCGGCACATGCCTACTGCTGAGCGTGAAGCGTTTTGAGTTACGATCCATTTCCGATCTTGAATAATAATCATAATAATAATAATGATGATGATGATGATGATGGCATTTGGTGTGTTTGTGTGCAGTGATGTGTGTGTTTGGCTTTCTGAGGGCCGTATGGGTTTATAACGAAGCTTCTGCCGGTCCCATGACTGTTTTATGAGAATCGTTTTTCTCCTGATGAAACAGAGAGAAGAAGAATTCAGAAGATTAGGACTTTTTATCTTTTTTTTCTTTTTCCCTCTCCAATGACCTGCGACTGCGACCTGTGAGCCCCCACCCCCAAATACCCCCCCCCCCTTTTACACTATTTTGTAAGTGTTTGTTAAATACCATGTGCAGATAATCTTCATGTTCACTGCTGTAGCATAACGTAGGGGTTTTTGAACTTTATATATATATATATATATATATATATATATATAATGCACCACTTTTTGCTTTTAATATATTATTTCCCCTGGTTCTCTTTGAGGAAAAACAATTTCCATACCTGTATGTATGTGTATATATATATATATGTGTGTGTTTGTGTGTGTGTGTGTGTGTGTGTGTGTGTGTGTGTGTGTGTGTGTCCTGCATCATGGCCCTGAAGTTCATGCAGGCTGAGGCATGAGCTGGAGAAATGAATCAATCTCCTCCAGGGCTCGACGTGATGAAGGACAGTGGACTATATGGAAGGCAGTGGATCTTTGAGGACACATCTCACGCCCTTGCTCAGGAGAGACGAGATGTTTTTCTGTAGCTGTTTGTAGGAGCTTGATATTTTTTTTCTTTCTTTAATTTTGAGGGGGGACACACAATACAAGGACACCTCACAACATAGCAGCTCCATCACTGATCCAATGACGTGTGTGTGTGTGTGTGTGTGTGTGTGTGTGTGTGTGTGTGTAAGAGAGAAAGACAGCACTATCTCAATGGAAATACACATTCATGATGTAATAATACGGACTGTTTAAAAGTAATAATGAGGATCGATGTGGAGTTTCAGAGCTGTAACGCTGTCCAAGGATTAAGAGGTTTTACTTCTATGATGGATTTGTAGCAGTTTTATTTTTTTCCCTACAATAAAAACCACTGAACCATCATCCTGCTTTCACAGTCTGGTTTGTTAAACCCGTCAGGCTGAAGGTTGAACCTGACGTGCTGTGGAACCTGTAGGTTATACCCAAACATATGTGGACACCTGAACATCAGATTGCTATGTGCCTCTTTTTGAACATCCCATACCACATTAAATCTCCATTCACTGCTCTTACATTTATCTTATTCATACAACTGAGCAGGTGTGGGGTTAAGGGGTTTTCCTCAGGGGTCCAGTTTGGTGTGGGATTTCAACTCATGACCTTTCGGTGCCAAAGTCCAATCCCTTAACCACTAAACTACCACCTCACCAGAGAGCTATATCAGGAGATCTTCCACTCTAACCCATGGAAAGCGTATCTTCATGGAGCTGGACATTAACATGCTAGAACACGTTTGGGTCTCCAAGTTCAAGTGACGGACCGATTTAATGCCACAGCATCTAAAGACAGCCTGTGTGTGTGTGTGTGTGTGTGTGCTCACAGTTTGGGGAAGATCCATATATTGGTGGAAGAGTGTTTGGTGGGTCTCCCAATACTTTTGGTGATATAGTGTAAGTATATGAATGAATTAAAGGTGTTCTTCTTTGGCAGAAAGATGAAGGATGCTACTGAGCATGTGCAGACTGTGGCCTGGTCTACGCTTCTACAGATTTTTTAGAAAACGTTATTTTAACTCCTGTTGTTCGTACAAAATCTATTTTCTTTTTCTAAATAATATAAATATAAAATAAAAACACAAATACGTCCTGAAAGCACTTACATGTGTGTGTAGGTGGCACTATTACATCACTTACAAATAACACACACACTGGGCATGTAAAGCATAATGATAGAGATAATGCAGTGTGTGTGTGTGTGTGTGTGTGTGTGTGTGTGTGTGTGTGTGTGTGTGTCCACACATAAAGAGGAGAAGTACATGGTTTCAGGGTGCACTTTTATTTAGTTCGGCATAATGACCGCCTCTGAATACACTCCTGACAATCTCCTAAAGTGGGGAGACTCTTTTGCACAGAAGAATGGGGGCCACAGTAGCCCTGTGGGGGGGGGCAGGAGAGCCTGGAGACAATTGCTGGTTGCCCCGGGCAATAACTGGCTTTAGAGGGGCCTGAGCTGGAAGCTGACAAGGAGGTCTGAGAAAACACACCGCGTCCTGGGAGATCTCAGGCTGCGCAGAAACATGCAGACGCTCCGAAAACCACATGGCAGGAACACCAGGGTCTGGACGCGTCCTCCTGACATGAGCAGGTGGCTGAGGAGATGAGTGACTGCCCCAGGACACGGTGCAGGCCGTCAGTGACCATGAAGCAGACATTAGATTGCAAATGAGAGGCAATAGACGATGGTGTATTTTATCAAGCAGGTGCTTTGTGTTGGGTATAAACTGTGTGTGTGTGTGTGTGTGTGTGTGTGTGTGTGTGTGTGTGTGTGTTGTGTGTGTGTGTTTGTGTTCATGCTCTGCAAGATTCAGAATTAATTTTTTTCTTTAAACCTCCTCAATTTTTTTTTCAGGAGTATTTGATCAACCAAGGCATGTTCACTTCTTTTACTATACTGGATGCTATTTTAGAATTCACTATATGACCAAAAGTATGTGCACCCCTGGCTATCTCACACACACACACACACACACACACACACACACTGCATTATCTCTATCATTATGCTATACATACATATATATATATATATATATATATATATATATATATATATATATATATATATATATATATATATATGTTTGTTTTGGAAGCACAAAATCCTACAGAAAGACCCCTCACACACACACACACACACTTTTAGTTTCTCTCTCAGGTTTCTTGAGTGACGCTATTCAGAGATGAGACCTGACTGAATGCTAATCAGGTGCTGGTTTGGTTTAATTGGCGCAGCCAACGACATCGTCTCTTCTTCTCCACCCTGACCTTCTGTAGGAGGTTAGCTCAGGGTGTGTATTCATACACACTATAGGCACTTTCTCTACAAGGGTTTGTCAGGGTGAAGTGTTTTACACAGTAATGAGAGGAACAGGTGGAAGAACTTCTTCTTTTTCAAATGTTGAATCTCCAAAACAAAAAAAAGACACAAAGACGCATTGAATTGGGGTTAAAGAGATCTTAAAAAAGAGAAGAAAAAAAGACGGGGAAAGAAATCTGTATGCCTGTCTTTAAATTAGAACACAATTATAGGGAATGTATTATATTATCAAATATACAATGATTAGATAGATAGATAGATAGATAGATAGATAGATAGATAGATAGATAGATAGATAGATAGATAGATAAGCAAATATAAATATACATATAATAATGAAACTAATTAAGAATGATAGATAAAATAGATTTTATAAGCTAACAAACCGGTTTGGTGTCATATTCACTCTGTACCGCTAGAGGGCAGTGCAATATGCTTAGCACCCCGCTAACAAGCGCACACACTCCTGAATGTAATTCTTCTGTAAATAATTGAATGTCAGTGGCATAGAATCAGTCCTTCAGGCCTTTTTACACAGTACATTTCTTAGTATCTGAAAATAAAAAAAGAATTATTTTGCATTTTCTGTTCCGTGAGCTCAGTGCTGAGTGATTTACACACCTAGGGAAAGTGAAGTGTGCGTTTGACGAGCCGGGGTCAACACTACAGGCGCCTGCCCCAGAGCGGTGCCACTACTTGACCTCTGGGGTTAAAGGCCACAGCATGGAAAGCAAAGTTCGGGCGGCGGATTGCATCCATCCAGCAACGGAAAACCGACTTGACAAAGTAAGATGGAAAAACAGGGTGGGGCGGATGGAACTGGAACAGGCCTGGAAATGTTAGTGCTGAACGCTGCACCTGTTCAGAGGCTGTTTTCCACAACAAGTGGACAGATATAAGCAGCAACCTCCAAAACCCACCCCCCACACCCCATTCCTCACCCCCATGCCCCTGGTGGCATGGTTTGGGTAACAAGTGCAATGCATTGCATTCATTAGGTGTGTGTCAGCAAGCCGCTGCCAGAGCTTGATATATATATATATATATATATATATATATATATATATATATATATATATATATATATATACACACACACATACACACACACACAGCCAAAACTCACTGTGGAAAATATTTCACCGGCTACAAGGTCGACCCCCGAAATACCCCTTTTAGGTCGGATAGCATCCGCCGCTCAGCCTAAATATAGTCCAACTTTGTCTTCACTGGGCTAAAAGTGGCAACTGGATCGTAATCATTTGCCACGACGCAATGGAGATGCAACAGTTCGCTTATTATAAATACACGACCCTGTATTTATAGTCAGAGCAGATTGTATTAATAACCCAGAAATGGGAGCACTGGAGATCTTGTGAAGCCCATTGATTATTTTTGAACATCTCATGTCTCATCACATGCTTTGGGACGTAATTATGATTAGTCCACTATGGGATTCGTTAGAGCGGGGAAGGTTCTCAACTTTGACCTACGAGCTAATTGGAATCTCAAATTCTGCTCATTTTATTCCATTTTTCGATGGATATTTCTCAGCTTTTTTTTTTACAACTGCGACGCAAATTATTCATAAATATGCCATGACATTTAACGATGCGGTTATTTATACAGCCAGTCCCAGAGTTACGATGGCTCGACTTACGATCTTTCGATCTTACGATGACGATAGTGATATGACAAAACTGTAAAAAGGTATTTTAATTTCCACGCGCCGGTCAAACGTAGCAGCGAATGTGTTACGATGCCGATTTTACCTCTCATTTCCTCCTTGTTCCACACACATGTACTGTATGTAATGTAAATTTCATACATTACGGTAGTGTAAATTGTGAGAACGAGTCACGAGAATGCATCTCCATCGTATATCAGGGACCACCTGTATATAGTTTTAATCCTTTCTCCTTACAGCTTTATGCAGGTGTCATGCAGCCTTATGAATAGTAGTTTTAATTTCAGGTCAATTACAATTTATTGGACTATTAAGGATAAATTTCATCAGCTTTACAGTAAACCGGAGTAAAAACTAATATGTTGTAACGCACTGCGCTCCAGGGCTGTAATCTACAGAAAAAATAGCTCAGGGGTCCACTGTGGAACCAGAGGCTGTGAAGTTACTTGCCTCAGTGGAAACTGAGTTCCAAGTCTCTGTGCCAGGAGAGAGAGAGAGAGAGAGAGAGAGAGAGAGAGAGAGAGAGAGAGAGAGAGAGAGAGAGAGAGAGAGAGAGAGAGATGGAAGCCCTAGTTTGCTCCTTCTGAACTGCTCTGAGTCAGAAATAGACTTTCTGCCTCTATTTTTGCCTGAGTGTAAAGTTTAGGGAGGGTGATCATGCCTGTCTCAGGCTGGTTAGGGTATATTTTTAGGCTCATTCTCTCTTTTGTGGAGTCACTGGAGATAGTGGCTATAGATAGGAGCCTGGGACATCAGGTGATGCAAAGCTATGAGTGACTGGATGTGTGTGTATGTATATTTATATATATATATACAATATATAAACAAAAGTTTGTGACGAAAAGTTTGGTATGTGCCTCTTTTTGAACGTCCGTATTCCACATTGAGTCTTCATGTGCTCCATAAGCTCCACTTTTCTGAGAAGATGTTCCACTAGATTTTGTGGGTGACACAAGGATGTTAGTAAAGTCAGGTACTGGTGTAGGTGAGGTGAGGAGGCCTGGGGGTGTGGTCAGTTTCAAAAATGCATTATGTTAATCCGGGTTGTCATTTACATTTATGGTATTTGGCAGTCGTCCTTTTCCAAAACAATTTATATTGGTCTCATTCATACAATTGAGCAGTTATGGGGTTAAGGGCCTTGTTCAGGGGCCCCAGAAGTGGCAGCTTGGTGTGGCTGGGATTTGAACTCTTCATGGAGCTGGATTTGTGCACAGGGGTATTGTTCTGCTGGAACAGGTTTGGGTCTCCTAGTTTAAATGTAATGCTTCTATAAAGAGATGTTCTATAAAATTCTATGTCTCCAACTTTGGTAACAGTTTGTGGAAGAAGCACATGTGGGTGGAAAAGTCAGGTGTTGCAGGGGTTATGTTCATGTTGTGAATATAAGTTATAGGGACAGGAAATCATGAGCATCTCTAGCATTGGCCATGTTTAGCTCCTTGTTTATTCTTGTTTTAAGCCTCAACCTGAAGGTCGATGATGATAAATCTCATTTGAAAATGACTGTATTCCCAAAATGGTATGTGTGTGTATATAAGTGACGCTCCAGGCTCCGGCAAGACGCATTCCTCTTACGATCCGGTCTGGTCAGTGGATCACAGGTGACGGAGTCTCTCTGAGTTCTGAGTGGAATTTAGAAGAATGCACTGTGTGTACGTTCAGAGTCTCAAAGGTGAAGGATGCTCAGGTCAGGATCTGCCTGAGGAATCTGTCTGTCTGGTGCCTGAGGTGTCACAGATCTGGTCAAATCACAGGGAGCCTTGCAGACGGAGCCTGACCCCTGACCCTTCATCTTTACACTGAGACATGCCCTTTGGTACACAATACTATAGTACTTGTCTGAGGGGTTTGAGCTGCACTAACATATGGACTTGGGCTATGGGTCTTGAGATGCTTTTTATTTAACACTGTGGCAAAGAATACTATATTCTGTATATAGATAGATATACACTTACTAGATAGGAAACACTTACTGGTTGATGATCTTTTCTTTTTCCATGTCGGCATCTCAGTTTTTTTACATGATGAAGGATTGAATGTTCACCTGAACACTCGATCTTTACATTCTTCTGCTGTGAAACTCAGCACATCAACACATCAACACATCGGCCTGCTCCTGTAGGACAAGTGTGTTTGCCGTGACAGGTGGCTCGATCGTCCCAGCAGTGTGTGTGTGTGTGTGTGTGTGTGTGTGTGTGTGTGTGTGTGTGTGTGTAAAACATTCTGTGGCTCCACTGCTCTGTCTGTGTGAACTAAATCAGGAGGCTCAGTGGCTCCAACCTGCATTTCAGCCGTGACTCACATTCTACAGGAGAAAAGGGCATTTCTGTTAGAAACAAGAGACACCTTCATTTCTCTCTCTCTCTCTCTCTCTCTCTCTCTCTCTCTCTCTCTCTCTCTCTCTCTCTCTCTCTCTCTCTCTCTCTTTTGTGGTCTCCTTCCTTTTCCAATCTGCCTACTTGTTTCTTCTCTGCTTCTGTTTTTTTTGTCTCTCTCTTCCTCTCTTCATTTGTCTTTTAGGTTTGTCTTTTCTCTTTCAGCACATCTGGAAAATATTCAGTCTTCACTTTTTCCACGTTTTGTTACGTCACAGCTTTATTCCAAAACGGATCAAATTCATTAATTTCCTCAAAATTCTACAAACAAAACCCCACAATGCCAAAGTGAAAGAAGTTTGTTTGAAATCTTTGCAAATTTATAAAAAATAAAAAAAGAAAGAAAATCATAAGTTTTCACAGCCGTTGTTCAATACTTTGTTAAAGCTCCTTCAGCACCAGTTACAGCCTCAAGTCTGATTGAGTTTGATGCTACAAGCTTGACACGTATTTTTGGGCAGTTTCTCCCCTTCTTCTCCGCAGAACCTCTGAAGCTCCATCAGGTTGGATGGGGAACGTCGGTGCACAGCCCTTTTCCGATCTCTCCAGAGATGTTCAATCATGTTTGAGTCTGGTCTCTGACTGGGCCACTTGAGGACATTCACAGAATCCCGTAGCCACTCCTTCATTATCCTTCATTACCGGCTTCAATGTGGAAAACTGAAGCACTGTGAAAACTTTCCAGATGCACTGTTCACTTTCTTTTTCCTTCCTTCTTTCCTTCTTTCCTTCCTAACTTCCTTCCTTTTCTAATTTCCTTCCTCCCTTCTTTTTTTTTTATTTCTTCTGTAATATCTCTTTATTCCTTTTGTCCTTTTTGAATTTTTCTCCTTCCTTCTTTCTTCCTTCCTTCCATCATCATTCCTTTTCCCTTCTTCCTTCAATACTTTTTCCTTTTTCTCCTTCTTCCTCCATCCTTCCTTCCTTCCTTCCTTCCTTCCTACATTCATTCATTCATACATTTTTCCGTTCATTTATTATTTTATTCTTTTTCATTCCTTCCTTTTCTTATTTCTCTTTTCTGTTATTTCTTCATTCCTTCCTTTTATCCTTTCTTCTTTTCCCCTCCCTCCTTCATTCCTTTTCTTCTTTTTCTCTTTTTTTCCATCCTTACTTCCTTCCTTCCTCCCTTTTTCATTCCTCTTTTCTCATTTTTCTCCATTCCTTCCTTTTATCCTTCCTTCTTTTCCCCTCCTTACTTCATTCTTTTTCTTCTTTTTTTCCTTCCTTCCTTCCTTGCAATACTTTTATATTTTTCTTCTCTTACTTCTATGCTCGTTTCCTTTATACTCACCTCTCTTCATTTCTCACCTGGTCCCCCAACACACACACACACACACACACACACACACACACACACACACACACACACACACATATAAATAAATATATATATTTTCCATGCTCCACTGCTAACGGGAAACACTGTGGGGTTTTATTTAGACTTGTAAAATTCTCCCTGTGCACAGTCGTCCCCCAAATAGACAGATTAATTAGCAAAGGAAAAAGGAGAGGCGCGAAGCACAGCCCGTGGTCATGGCGTGTGAGGTCGTGGCTCTCTGCCTTCCAAATTAAGAAATGTACAATGCTACATTGGGTTGTAACATTGTACAACCCAATGTAGCAGTGTACAACCCAATGTAACATTGTACAACCCAATGTAGCAGTGTACAACCCAATGTAGCAGTGTACAACCCAATGTAGCAGTGTTGTGTTCACCTGTATCACTTCTGTATATTTAATGCTTCATAACAGCCAAAATGGTGAAAAAATAAAATTTCTAGTGAAAAGTATCGGGACCCCTGACTTTTCCACCCATGTGTGCTTCTTCTTCTTGGAGGCACACAATTGTATAGAAGGTCGCTTAACTGTACCTGTTCCAGCATGACAAGGCCCCTGTGCACAAAGCCAGCTCCATGAAGATATGCTTTACATAAACAAATGTTTGTGGACATCTGAGCATAATATTTGTATGTTCCTCTTTTTGAACATCCAAATTCCACATTAGTCCTTATTTCCTGTTATAATAAGATGCATCTTTCTGGGGAGATGTTCCACTGAATTTTGTTGGGAACTATTATTTAGCCACAAGGGTGTTAGTAAAGTCAGGATGTAGGTGAGGTGAGGAGGCCTGGGGTGCAGTCAGTGTTCAAGTTCTTTGTTTATTAGGAACTCTATAGCAGGAGATCTTCATTAGGTTTGTGCACAGAACAGGTTTGGGTCTACTGTTCTGAGTGAACGAAAAATTTCGTTCATACTACATATGGATGGAAAAATCAGGTGTCCCAATACTTTTGGGCATAACATTGTATGAGCCCAAAGTCCCCCAAAAAAAAGTCTCCAAAAAAAATTCCCCCTAAAAAAAGTCCTCAAATGAATCTGCAATTTGTGTTTTTTACTCTTTAACTGATCTGTACTCAGTTTTGTAGGGTCCTTACTTTTACATCTGTACAACCTTAAATCATCACAAACTTGAAGAAAAAATATCTAATTTTATTCAAAAACATTTCTTATACAAAATCCTGAACAGAAGACCAGGTCCAAGAGTTCTAGAATCTGAAGTAACCCTGTGCTGCATGCAGGACATTTAACACACCTAACAAATGTTCTAACCAACAATATCAGTTCCTGAAAAATGGATTAGTACAGAGCAGAATTCCAGGAGGAGGACCTGAGAGAGTCCAGGGCCTGATGGTGTGATGAAGACTACTAGGACGTTGGGCAGCAGCCAGCTTCTTCATGTTTGGACAGAAGAGATATTCTGGAGAATGTCTTGGAGCAGCACCTGCACTGATATTTCTTCACGTCTGAGTGCGTCTGCAGGTGAGCGCGCAGGTTTGAGCGATCTGCAAACGCGCGACTACAGTGAGGACACGAGAACGGCTTCTCACCTGGAACAAGAGGACATCAGTACATTAGATAGATAGATAGATAGATAGATAGATAGATAGATAGATAGATAGATAGATAGATAGATAGATAGATAGATAGATAGATAGATAGATAGACTGAGACAATTGTACTTTTAAATTGTGTGTGTGTGTGTGTGTGTGTGTGTGTGTGTGTGTGTGTGTATGTGTGTGTATGTGTGTATTTCTGTGTATGTGTTTATATACATGTGAGTGTGTCTGTATGTGTGAATATGTGTATGTGTGTGTATGTTTGTGTGTTTATATACCTGTGTGTGTATGTGTGTGTGCGTTTATATAACTGTGTGTATATGTGTGTGTGTGTGTGTGTGTGTGTGTGTGTGTGTGTGTGTGTGTGTGTTTATATACCTGTGTGTGTATGTGTGTGTGTTTATATACCTGTGTGTGTAAATGTGTGTGTGTGTGTTTATATACCTGTGTGTGTTTATGTGTGTATATGTGTGTGTGTGTGTGTGTGTGTGTGTGTGTGTGTGTGTTTATATACCTGTGTGTGCGTATGTGTGCGTATGTGTGTGTATGTGTGTATGTGTTCATGTATGTGTGTGTGTGTGTGTGTGTGTGTGTGTTTATATACCTCTGTGTGTGTGTGTGTATATGTGTATGTGTATGTGTGTGTATATGTGTGTGTTTATATACGTGTGTTTATATACGTGTGTGTATGTGTGTGAATGTGTGTATATGTGTCTGTGTGTGTGTTTATATACGTGTGTGTGTGTGTGTGTGTGTGTGTGTATATGTGTATGTGTATGTGTGTGTATATGTGTGTGTTTATATACGTGTGTTTATATACGTGTGTGTATGTGTGTGAATGTGTGTATATGTGTCTGTGTGTGTTTATATATGTGTGTGTGTGTGTATATATGTGTGTATTTCTGTATATGTGTTTATATACCTGTGTGTGTGTGTGTGTGTGTGTGTGTGTGTGTGTGTGTGTGTGTGTGTATGTGTGTGTGTGTGTGGTGTGTATGTGTATGTGTGTGTGTGTGTTTATATACCTGTGTGTGCGTATGTGTGTGTATGTGTTTATATATATGTGTGTGTGTGTGTGTGTGTGTGTGTGTGTGTGTGTGTGTGTGTGTGTGTGTGTGTGTTTATATACCTGTGTGTGTGAATGTGTGTATATGTGTCTGTGTGTGTGTTTATATACCTGTGTGTGTGTGTGTGTGTGTGTGTGTGTGTGTGTGTGTGTGTGTGTGTGTGTGTGTGTGTGTATATATGTGTGTATTTCTGTATTTGTTTATATACCTGTGTGTGTGTGTGTGTGTGTGTGTGTGTGTGTGTGTGTGTGTGTGTGTGTGTGTGTGTGTGTGTGTATATGTGTATGTGTGTGTATGTATGTGTGTATATGTGTGTGTGTGTGTGTGTGTGTGTGTGTGTGTGTGTGTGTGTGTGTGTGTGTGTGTGTGTGTTTATATACCTGTGTGTGTGCGTATGTGTCCCTGAAGCAGCCAGGGCCTGGAGAAGGCTTTCCCACACAGTTTACACACACAGGGCAGTGTATGTGTGCGTATGTGCATCTTCAGGGCTCCGAGACTCACGTACTCTTTATCACAGTACTTGCAGCTGAAGTATTTCTGACACGGCCACTCGCACTGCAGCTGCCTGTGTTTGGCCAAACCTGAGAAGGTGAAGTAAGTTTTGTGACAGTCTAAACATTCAAAGTGCTCCTGGATGTTGCCCTTCGAGGCGAATCCTAACAGGGAGACTTTAACGTCAGACACCAAAGCTCTGTCGTTATAAAGATGCTGAGGTGCTGCAGGGTCCGAGGCTCTCAAGGGGCTCTGGGTCATAGGCAGGGCATTGGCATGTCCTTCTATAGGAGGTCTGGAGTGATGTAAAGGCTGCGGCTCCAACACGCCGCAAATGGAGCTCACTAGCCTTACGGCTGGATTCAGTAGACAAGACCTGGAGATCAGACTCTCATCAGAGGAAGGAGAGGTGAGTGATGAACATGAGGACAGCACAGGAATCACGTGCGTATGAGGATCTGTAAAATAATCAACAACACGTCTCAGTAACATTTTAATTGTGTTTTAGATTTTGACTGCCCATAAAAACAAATGACATTTTCCATGATTCATGATAAAAACACGTGTCATAGAACACACTGAGTGTGGGAAAGTAGCATGGGAAGATGTTCCACTAGATGTTAATGGAGATTTTGTGGAGATGCATTAAGCTACAAGAGTCAAATTAAATTCTGATGTAGGTGAGCAAGTGAGGAGGGTCAGGGTGCAATAATGTTTAGATCTCTATAGCAGGTGATCTTTCACTCCAACCTATGGAAGGCAGATCTTCATGGAACTGGATTAATGTACAAAGAGCATTGTCATGCTGGAACAGGTTTGTTTTGGGAAACGTTCATGCAACTGCATCCAAAGACATCCCGGTTTGTTCTGTGGAAGGGGAAACACATATGGCTGGAAAAGTCAGGGGCCCCAAAATATACACTAGTGGAACTTTTTCCCAGTGTGGAGTGGAGGTTATTATTAACAGTAAATTTGGACTAAATTCAACTCATTTCAATTCATTTGTATTTGTAGAAAACTTTTAAACAAAGGACATTGTCTCAAAGCAGCTTTACACAGATAACGTTGTATAAAAGTTTAGAGTTTGTTCCTTATAATTGTAAGTTTATCTCTAATGAATGAGCCAGTGGTGACTGTGGAGAAGAAAAAGCTTCCTGAGACTTTATGATGAAGAAACCTTGTGAAGAACCAGATTAAAAAAGGGGAACCTCAGTTTTATTACATTTCCATCACTGTTGAGGTGCTGTTCAGTGATGGAGATTTAAAAACAAAATCGTTCATGCAACCTTGTGGTCCTTATGGAACGGGAAGTTCAAAAAACTGATCTTACGGTCAGGTGTACACAATTTTGAGTCACTGAAGTCTTAAAGCTGTAATATGAATTAATTGATCTGTAGTAAGTCTTTTTTTTATACACAGATACAATCTAAGAGAGCTTCCCAAACGATTTTATTCCCAGCCCAGCTGCTTAATTGCAAATAAGTTCATTGCTGAACACTAAAGCATGTCCTTTTCTCCGAGGAGGTTAAGGAGCTTGTTTGTTTAAGAGAACGTCTGTGAACAAAACCCACAGATTTCAGGCGAATCATGCCCTAGCGAACCCCCTTCTCCATCTTTAATGGGACCCTTCAGATCTCCAAAACAAAGGCTGAAAATAAAAGGCTTCTCTTTTTGGGAGAGATTCTGCACCTGCTGAACACCGACAATGTTTGCTGAACTTCTGCAGCAGAGCATCACCAATCCAGCAGCTCATCAATCTAACAGGCTGTCCACATACACACTGACTTTTAAAGCGGTTCGGATTTGCTTTAAGAAAGACAGTAGAAGGATTCTTGCCAATCGAGAAAGAAAAAGTCACTAATAATATGTGTAATGGTTACAGAGATGGTGCTGAAGTCCAGGCAGGAACTCAGTACATTCTAGATGATCTTATTCCAAGTATTGCAATTCTTTTAGAGCAGCAAGATCATCAAAATGCTCTGACTGCTTTGGTCTACAGTCTACATAAATCCATTGTTCCTCCATTACGCTGTGAAGGGAAATCTGAAAATCACTCACCACCACTGTGGGCATCCAGCGTGCCGTAGTTGGGCTTCTTGTGGCTGAGATGTTTTTTCACCAGGAACGATCGAGGCATCTTTATATTCAATAGTAAGCTTTTAGAAACTGTTTCCGAGCAGTTGCGGCTCCTGGCTCAGCATGCCAGCATGAGAAGGAGCACCGATTACGGCCAGAGACAGAGATGGCACGTTTAAATAAGTCCAGTTGATGCTTGAGGGCAGTCTCGCAGGGAATCAGGTGCAGGGGGCAAGCTGCTCATTAGCATAAACATCCCAGAGAGCCAATAAGAATAAAAGAACAAGTGGAAGAGGGGCGGAGTTATGTTTCGAGCCACATACCCCAGCAAAACAGGTGCATGTGGGCCTGAGGGATCAAAATAGCAAAACACAGGCACATGTGGCAAAGTGTTATGGTGGTGTTACAGTGCAGGGGGTAACGAGGCTTCTGGGGCTTTTACATTCAAACTGGTGGCTTTATAACGATCAGCGTGTGCACAATTATTAAATGGAAATATGTTTGTGTTATTTATTTATTTTCTATTATTAATGTTTGGCTACAAATATTCAATTGTAAGTAATTAGATATAATAATAATAATAATAATAATAATAATAATAATAATAATAATAATGATTATTATACAATAAAACTATGAACATAATTCTAATAATTATATATTCTTAATATATAAATATATTTTAGATATTAAATATTGTTATATATTTTAGTAAATATTTACTAATATATTTTATATTATATATTAATAAATATTATATAATTATATTATATTATTATAATTATTTATTAATTAATATTAATATATTATAATATTTACTAATATTTTTTTACTGATACATGCAGTTTAATCTCAATATTAAATAAATATCGAATAATAAATCATTAAATCTACTAGAGGTCGAGCGATAGTGGATTTTACCGATACCGATAACTAGGTTGGATCGTACTTGTCGATAACCAAGTAATGAACCAATTTTTTTAATGGATAATGAAAAACAAACCAAAGAATTGTACTGAATGATGAAAACGTGCTAAATAAAATAAATATAAATATGCTCATTAATAAATATAATTATATAATTAATAAATTATAAATAATAAATATAATATAGAGCTCTCTGTGCAGCGTGCAGTCTTACATGTAAAAAACATACAGCACCTGCCCTTAGTAATTCGCCTCTAGAGGCCGCTCTCGTAACGACATCGGACCAGAGCCCGGAAAAACTATCCGCATGGATTTTTGCCGATAGTTCCAGCGATTAATTATCGGTGGTGATGAATCTATTAATCTTCTACTTTCAAATATTGTTCGAGTGTTAGCTTGTGTCCTGCAAGCCACCTTCCCATCAAGATGTTAACTCCAAAACTATTGCAAAAGTTCCCACAAATGTGTGTGTTGATTTGCTTTTACTGTCCAGTTCAATGGTTTTTAACTCTGACTTTTTTATGATTCCTTCTTCTTCCATCTTCTCAGGAAGAGCTTAAAGGTTTCTTCCAGATAAACATTGTTCTGTAGAATGGACCCTTATTGAACTAGACATAAATAAACAGAGACTAATGATGTTTTGAAGCTCCGTACCATCACACTTCATCCTCCATGTCTAACAGTAGGTGTCTAACTTTGAGGAACCAGAACAAACATTTTACCTACTCAAAGATGTATAAAAATCCTACTTGATAAACCAAAGACTGCAATTAAATTATCACTGAAACACCGACTCGCACGCTAGCAAAGCAAACTCAATGGCTCCATCTAGCGGACATTTTCTTCACTTTACAATCCAACACCAATCCCAAATAAATTGTGTACTCTATACTGTGTGTGTGTGTGTGTGTGTGTGTGTGTGTGTGTGTGTGTGTGTGTGTGTGTGATACACAGAGCGTTATAAAACCTCCACCAGCTCGCTTTCTTACAGTGAATCCTGGTGTCCACATAATGTAAAAGAAAATACGATTCACCAGACCAACTTCTTGCATTGCTCGATGTTGGAGGTCTGATGTGCACTGTAGGAGCTAAACATCAAGATGTAATGCTCTGTGTGTTCTGACTTTTTTCAACCAGAGTCAGCATCAGCTTTTCACCAGTTTGTGCTACTTTCTGTGAGCTCTTTATTCACATCATTGAGTCTTAGGGATCCATCATCCTGTCCTTGGTTCTCTGGTTCTCCTTCCTTGGAGCACTTTTGGTAGGTACTAACTCCAGGAACCTCCTGGAACACCTGCTGTTTTGGAGAAGATCGATCAGATCAGATCAGATCAGATCAGATCAGATCAGATCAGATCCTACACTTCACAATCCGGTATGTTTAGAAGATTGCACTCAGCTTGCTTCCAAAACATCAACTTTGAGAGCTGACTGTTCACTAGCTGCTTAATAAAGTGCTGAATATGAAATTATATTCCGTTTAAAAGGAATTGGATTTTTTTTATATTTGCAATTGTGTTTCTCATATGTGGACTCATACGTTGTGACATCATCCAAACACAATTGCACACAAACGCACAGTGTTTTACGAGTTATGAGCATTTCTTATATAAATAGCAATATTAATGACCACGTTTGCTTTCTCCATTTCTCTGTGTCACGTGTGTGACCTGCCAAAAGTCTAAAAGAATCGCAGTTCCTTTTGCATTTGAATTTCCAAAGCCTTTCTACTGAAAGCTGTTAATTGAGTGTCAGGGGTGAGATTATAATATTGGGCGTGTTTGTATTGGGAAGTGACGTCACACACAGTCAACAGCCAACAGGGGAAATGGCAGTAATAGACGATTTTGCAATTGGAGCAGGGTGTATGTAATTCATCATGAAACTTCCTTATTTTAAGGATTACAACCTGAACATACTTAAGAGCCTCAATAACAGCGCCACTGTGTGGTGAAATTATGCATGAACACCAAATGCATGGTCACTGAGTACCAAAGTAATTCGATGGTAATGAGATCCGACACCAAAGACATCAGAGAGACAGAGAAACACACTTTATGGTGTAATGAGTAGCACTTCCAGGAGTTTTTCATTTTTCCACCAATGAGCTTTGGCCTTTAACAAAAAATAAAGTGAATTATATATATATATTATAACACCTGAGCATATCCACGTTGAGTCCCCATTTGCTTTTATAATAACTAGGGGTGTGAAGATATCTATTTTTTTGATAACTATATATTTTGCTTGTTATTGTGCTGGTAGATTAAGGACAATGTTTGATATTTTCATATTCTGTGTGGTGGTCAGTTCACAGCAGGGATACGTTTACATTGACATTTTATGCGCTTTTTTTTTCATAAAGCCATGAAGCGTGCATCATCTTCAATTCTTACATTTAATCAGGCACTCAGAATAAGACAGTTTGACTGTTTCCAAAGAAATAAAATCAGTATCAACCAAATGCATCTTTGCAATGCAGAGAATCTGCAGCTGAACTGGTATTTAGAAGTTTTATGGAGCTCAGTTAGACATTTACTGCAGTTACAAGTGCATACATGATGTTTTGATATTTTCAAACAAAAATATTTGAAAATAAAATAATGTTTAAATTGTGAAATTAAAACCGCCGCAAACGCCACTGTTAATTAGTGAGTCATTGCGATTGAACCGAATCATTTAAACGGGTGATTCATTCACGAATCGAATCACCATCGTGTTGCTCAGAGCTGCAAAATAGTGCTGTGGCTTTGTTTGGATTTATTTTTGTTGGTGAAATCGAGCAAAAACGGGCCATGTGGTGTCGAAAACGTGACTTTACGTCTCAACTTCTTGTTGTATAACTAATAAAATCTGTCACATTTGTAATGCTGTTTTTTTTCCTGTGATAGTGCTTAACTATGAAATAATAAATGTACACATTTCTGCCTTCATATCTTGAATTTTGTGATTGTTTTTAATGTATTCACACGCAATAACTTACAAGACTTCATCACGTGACGTATGCGTTCACTCTATACTTAAAATATTATCGAGAGATAGCGCGAGAGAACACGCCCCTACCATAACCTCCACTCTTCTGAGATGTTCCACTAGATTTTGTGGAGATTTGTGCTCATTGTTGCACAAGTGTGTTAGTAAAGTCAGGTCCTGGTTTAGGTAAAAAGGTGAGGAGGCCTGAAGTGCAGTCAGTCAGTGTTCACATTCATTCCAAAAGGTGTTCAATATGGTTGGAGTTCTATAGCAGGAGATCTTCCACAGCATGATCTTGGAGCTGGTGCTTTTCTACACGGTCATGTCAGAACAGGTTTGGATGTCTAGTTGAAGGGACATTTTTATTCCACCACATCCAAAAGCATCAAATACAATTGTGTGCCTCCTCATTTCTGATAACAGGGTGGGGGAGAACCACACGTGGCTGGAAAAGTCACGTCTCAGGATTTTTGTTGGTTTCGTTTATTTTAAGCATCATTTCAGCCAACTTTTGGTGACACTAAAGTTCTTCATGGGAACACAGGGTGTTCCACTAATGGTTGCTCAGTGATACACTGGTGCTTGTGCTTAAAAGTTCCTGACATCTTCAACAATCATTACATCCAAAAGAGAAGTCAATCTTGAGCTAGAAAATAAAACACTAGTCATCCATGACACTTAGCCTTTGGTTATTCAGTAAAGGACACGGATGAAACCGTATTGCTGGCCAGCTCCAAAATAACTTTTAATGGCATAGCCAAGATCAATAAGCTAACTTTTCCTAAAAAAAAAAGAAAAGAAAAAAAAAGCTACACAGTAAAACATTTAATATAAAAAAAGTGAAATTCACATACAACTTAAATGTCTATACAGAAATATTCGCTCAAACGGTACAGAAAATGACGACATAAAATATACCTAAAAATTATAAAAAAATAAAATAAAAATTGGGGGGGAATAAACACTTCTTAAAACTTTATTGATTGTTAAACATTGTACCTCAGTGCTTTGAAAACCATGCAGAAAAGTTCATCCATTAACAAATACAAAAAAAAAAAAAAAAAAAAGGCGATTTCTTTAGCAGGTCTTCGTTTTTGGACTGTTTGGGACCGTGGCGTCCCGATACTATTCATAAGCCAACATGGAAACTAAAACTGTCCCGTATTTACAGCTCATCCCACCATGTGCTTCATCATGCCTCACCAGACTATTTCCCCCAAAAGCGCTCCTCCTGATCTCCTCCTTAGTCCTCTCCACCTCCGTACATGTCGGCTAATTTCTTGAAACGCGGTCCCCATTCGCCGAGGCAGTTGTAGTCCTGATCTCCTGAGCTGGAGGAGTTCAGGGAGCTGAGAGATCCCGCCTCTGATCCACCACCTTCATAATCGAACACCAGCAGGGAATCGTATGGAGGAGCAGTGGGGTCGTTATCTGCCGCCTTCAGGTTCTATGGAAACGTAAATGTAATAAGCATGAGGCCAAGAGACGATTATACTTTTAAACCAAATGAGTTTTCTGAACCGTGTCATATCGGTCCAGCCATAGTAGAAAAAAATGTCATGATGCACTTTGTAATGGTTGGCTTTATATTATGAATAATTTGTTTGAAGAAAAATCTGTAAGTGTATAATTTTTTATTTTCTGGAGCAATCGATATTCATGCGTGTATAAGACCACCTCATCATAAAAAAAAATAAATCTTACATCATCGATAAAGGTGCCGATCTCCTCTGGATTTGCAGGCCGTTGACGATATTGTGGAGCAGGCATGAAGGTGGGAGCAACATCGTTACGGAACACATCGGGACGGTTGTCCAGGCCCCTGTGCAGAACACTTAGATCATAGTCCTGTAAGTGAAGAAAAATAAATAAATAATACAATGAGAGCACTGCCAAGTTTAAAAAAAAAAAAAAAGCCTTTTAATCTATCTATATAAAAATAAATGAATCAAATACCTGATCATCCTCTCCACCACCCTCTTCATCATAACAGTACACGTTGTCACGGAGATCGTCATCATTTAACAGGGGCTGCTCCTTCTTAGTGCTCTTTCTTCTTAAGAACAGGAGCAGTAGGAGGACCAGCACTGAAGAGAGAAAGTAAGGGCATATAACATCATTAAACATCCACACCAAAGTTATTAATGTTTAAAACCCCAAATATGATCATAAATAAATAAATAGCAACTTACACAACAGAGCCAAGATGGCCCCCAAAATTCCAAGCACCCCGGTGAGACCGAATCCAGCTACCCTTGTGTCTTGGCAGGTAGAGTCGGTTCCTGTGCATTCGCATATAGTGACTTCGACGCTGTTGTCTTGCGAGAGGTCGTGGTTGTCGAACACCCTCAGAACGACGTTGTAAACGCCATAGTCGAGTTGAGGCTTCGGTTTGAGTGTAAGTATGATCCCCGTTTCTGCATCGACAGAAGAGGAAGAAGCAGCCGGGACATTAGAGGGACAGGTTTGCAAGTTCAAAATATATTTTAACAAAACTGCAAGCTGTGCAGAAACTCAAACTCTAAACCAAACTAAAGCCACAATCTTTCATTAATACACGTTTATAAACCACCATCATGTGACGAGAGTAGGATACTATAAGTCTATGGGTAGACAACAGTGGAACAATTTATTACTTATTAACCTGTTAAACAAAATAAAGTTGCTAATTTTTTTATTATAATTCCTATTATAGGTTTTAATATCCAAATGGTCGTTGCCTTTATATTTCTATTGAGAAGATCAGAAAACCTTTACAACCGCTGTGTTGGTAACAATAGAACTAAAATATGCCGGGCTGTTTTATTTTTTATTGCGCATTTATTCTTAAATGTTTCTGATCATCAAGCTAATTTTATTACACAAAGAGAACCAGAGTAAATCCAAAAATGCAAGTTTTAAGATTTCATTTAAAAGGGAAAAACATTTACAGTCCAAACTTGCCTGACCCTGTATGAAAAAGTAATCCTGCAAAGGAACCAGTCTCATCACAGCCAATAATGGCACAACTAGTTATTAGGTTTAGTGGCAATTACCCTTCATGAAGGTTTGAACCTTATTTCTTTTCTTTTTTTTTCTCCAACAGCACAAATGTAAGAATGTCTCACTAAGCACGTGTTGTAAATTCAGATTGTACATCAACAGCTAATAGCACAATATTCAGAAACAGCATCTAAATGTTTCTCCCCGAGTCTCTTTAGAAGTTCACAAAAATATGGATTTTCTTGGGTTTCATGAAAAGTAATTAAATAGAATAAAAAAAAAAATAAAAAAAAAACCTACTAGAATCATTCATAATGGCAGTCCAATTGTTATTGCTTTCTCCTTCCAGCTTGACACTAAAAGGAGCTCCAAACTGAGGCCCATCCTTATCAGTCACCGACAGGTACACTGGAGGCGTCTCCTTATTACATAACATGATGGCCCTCTCTGTAATTACTGGCGCGTTATCATTTACATCCTCCAACTCGATTACAAGGGTACCAGTGCCAGTTGCTGGAACTTCATCTGCAAAACACATGCAAAATACTCATTAGGAAACCAAAAAACAAAAATAAAACTGTTGAGGATGTGGTGGGAGTGGATGTGGGTGTTTTTACCGTTATCAATAGCTAGAATTAGAGCTCTGTATTTGCCATCTTTCACAAAATGAGATTCCCGGTCCATGGGACTCTTGACTTTAATTAGTCCGGTGTCTTTATTGACATTCAGATATCCAGCAGGATCGGTGCTTATACGGTAGCTGAAACACACACACCATCATAATAAGTTACTATCCAGGCTCCCGAGAGAAACCCATACAAATATACAACAAGAAGGTCTAAACCCGAGAAAGCACATACGTCACTATCTGCTTCTTCCCGATGTCCGGATCGGTGGCAGTGTACACGGTCAGTTCGCTATCCACTGGTGTATTTTCGGGTTTAGAAATGAACTTCTCTGGCGGGTCGAACACTGGAGCCTCGTTTACGTCCAGCACGTTCACGATGACCGTGGCAGTTGAGGTAGGCAAAGGTTTGGCAAACGGAACCGTGTTTTCTACAGCCACTACCAGCGTGTATTTGTTGTTTTTCTCAAAGTCCAATGCCTGTGAAATGATGTACACGGTACAATTAAGACGTTACAGTTATTATTGAAGACCTCTGATGCCACTTAATTTAGAAGCATGTTGTACCTTGGCGGTTGTAATGATGCCTTCTTGTTGGTTTGGTCCCGTGGCAATAGTGAAAAATCCACCTGTGTTACCACTGACGAACTTAAACGTTGCTGCCCAGGCATCAGACTGTACCTCATCTTCGTCAGTCACTGGCATTTTCACTACCAAAGCTCCCACTTTATCCTCTGGGACAGACACGGTGTACTGGAAAACCAAAATCAAGCATTTATAATAGTAAACAATGTAACTGAACACAAACTTAAACACGTAAACAGTCATTTCCTTACCGAATTTTGCTCAAATTGAGGTGCGTTGTCATTGCTGTCTGTTACGGTAATAACAGCTTTCCCCATGACCGGGCGACCGTCCCCCCGCATATCTGCTGCTTGAATCTCCAGCGTGTATTGAGGATATTTCTAAAAGATAAGGGTTCAATAAAAAGTTGAGACTAGTTTTGTAACGTGCCAACAGATGGCAGCACAAGGCAGCACCCAAAATTTTTAATAATCCCACTAAGATTTCAAAAAGGTACAAATAATGGTTTACACTATTAGTAGAGATAAAATTCTGCTAAAGAATTATTTAATAAATAATCCATCTTGCTTGATCAGAAATTTCTACCAGTCAGACTAGTGACAGTGAGGCTGGATGTAAATATGGAAAGAGAGAAATCTGTGCCCGTACCTCTCTGTCAAGACCATCAGCATTCACTCGAATCGCCCCAGTGATGGGGTTGACTGCAAACATGTTTGGATTTGGCTCTGCTGGAAGCTGACTGATGATGGTGTACCGGATATCGGAGTTGTCGTTGTTCGGCTCGTCTGCATCGGTGGCATTGACAGTCATGAACTCAAATCCTTTGATAGGAGAGCAAGAAGACATTGTGATTAAGTAAAGTTGTAGACTATACAGCCAAAAGAATGTGGACACCCAACCATGATATTCACATGGACTGAGATTATAGATAGTGTTAGAAAGGTTTTATTAATTACCTATTTTTGAAGCTTCTGGTACACTTCCAATAAATGGATTTTGGGTAAAGACAGGAGAGTTATCATTCTGGTCGATTACCTCGACTATAACCTCCATTTCGGGTTCTTTAATGCCATCAGAAACAGACCTGGCATGTGCTTGCAGCTGGAGTCAACAAGAACAAAAACATGGTAAACTACCAAAACCCTCAAAAAACAATGTAACTGTACACTAATCTCTTCTGTGAGCATCTACCTCAGAGTAGTACAACTTTTAACCAAACACATACAAAGGAAAATGTCTCACCACATATTTATCTCTCGCTTCTCTGTCTAGAGGCTTTGACACAAAAAGCATTCCAGTGTATTTGTCTATTGTGAAAAGTCCCGCTGGAGGCTGGTTTGCTCCTTCACCTGTGATTTCATACACCATCTGTGTTTCTTTGGCATGGCTGGACTTAATCTGGGCACAAGATATGACTTGTTATAGATAAGACAAAGGAAAAATATCGCAAATTATTGATCAGCTCTACATACCTGCACCATTGACTTAGGAAAAGGGCCTCGGTCATTCTCTGAGATTTTGATGGGAGGAATCACCCACTCTCTCTTTCTCCTCCGCAACCCACTTGCTCTTGGAAACTCCATATACAAGAGATCTGATGTGGGTTCAGGCTATAGAAAGATGATAAATTAGTGTCAACCTAAGAGCATTCGCTACTAGTCCAGCTGTAACATACACCAGTTTTAATTATTATAATGTAATGTGATTTCATTTTGAAATATGTCTCACACAAGAAAACACATCCAAACAAATGACTAGACAAATTACACAGTTCAAAACATTTCCATGATAAAGTAGTTCTGAGATTTGTCCAGCAGAGGTCAGGCTACAGAAGAGTGTGTACCTGCACTGGCTCAATTGCCACATCGTCTTCCAGCAGCCCATGTTGATGGCCAGCTCGACGCAGATGTTCCACGATCACCGATGAGGTGTGTTTCTTTCCATTGGAGTCCCAAGCATGGACAGAGAACATTTTATGGCCATCATGAAGAGTGATCGATCTCTTCAGCTTTACGGTGCCATCCGTAGCTACGTGAAACCGCTTATCGGAGGAGTCGAAGACTGTCTGCGTTCTTCCATTGCAGTCATTAAAAACAACTGAACGGGAAACAAGAGAGAATAAACCGCTATTATTTAATCACTAACAAAATGTTCTCAGACTGGAGACAAATTCTGAAACCTTGGGGAATCTTGTCTGAAACACTGGATCTACAAATTATATCCAAACTTTGAAGTAGTTATAAATTTCAAGCGGAACATTAAAACAGGAAAACAAAACCTGAGCAACACAAACACAGTCTTTGTCTAAACCTCAGTAAAACAAAACCACAGGATAATGTTTGTGCATTATAAAACAGGATTTGATGGGGACTCTATAGGACAAGGCAGAGATCAACACATTAAGTATTAAGAGCAACCAGAACGTTCTGTAATGAGGATGTGTTAAATGAATAACATCCTCATTACAGAAACTAACAATCAATAAAATAAACATTAAAAATTGCTATCAGGAAGACACCTAAACAAGACACGGATGTGGGAGAGTTTGGGGGATTTCGTCATGACCATAATCAAACTGTGCAAAAGGAAAATAATAAACCCAGCAGTTCATACCAATGGTTTTCAAAGTGGGGTCCAGGAATGACAGAGGTTCAAAGTATCACCAGGAATTTATTTATATAAAATTAGTTTTAAAAATCTCAAAACTTGTGTATAGTTCTTGTTATCAACCTGATTATAAAGATTCTACTTAACTTGTCAATTGAACCAAATGGTTTGATTGGACTTAAACAGCTCATATCTAGGATTCGTTAACTTGGACCTGATACATTGTGTGTGTGAAAAATTCAGGACCATTGTTCCCATTTAAATGATGCTCATGAAATATTCCATAAATCAGATTTAGATTATATACTTATAAAAAAAAAAAAAAAACAGATCTCCATAATGATGGTCAGCAAGCTTCCACTTAGAAAGTAAAATCAATTTCAAGCCTAAACACATGAGATTAAAGCAGTTTCGGTATGAGGGAGAAGTAATTTGATACAAAAAAAAAATGAAAGCGACCTCAGTGGAAAGCACCTGAACATATCTGCTCAGGTTTGATCACCATAAGCTTTTAGAAAGAAAAGAAAAAAAAAACCTCACCTGGTCATGTTCTAGCTTGTATATCACACCCAGAGAAACTGGCTGAATCACCCAAGCAGACATTAACATCCAGATCACTACAGAAGCACTTGATCTATTCTAATACAAATTGAGTAGCACCTTGAAGGAGCCTGGTGTTTTCAGGTAATTTAGGAGAAAACTATTCTTATTCAAGATGAACAGTAGGAACGAGCAGCTGGGTGTTTCGACTCATTATAAACTGGGAACGGAATCCTAACACACGGAGTTCACAAGCAAGGATACAGTCCTTATCACACAAAACAGCTCAGAGCTCTACTCAAGGTAACAATACAGAGTCACTACAACCCATTTATCTCAAATCAAGTGGCCTTCAAGCATGAAACCGAGCAAGCTTGTAGACATACTCTACAAGTTAAACAGGTCTACTCACTCCAACCAGTACCTCGGATTACACAGTGTTACACCAATAAGCGTTTTTAAAACACAAACTACAATTACATATAAAGAAAATACCCACATTTAACTTAAGAGCAAAGTCTCTTTTTCTACATGTCCCTCAAAAGTATATCAAAAACCTTCATCAAGTTAGAAACTAACCAAGAATTATTTTTTAAATAATAATTCAATAAGAATGTAAATGTTACCTGTGCCGAGTCTCGTGCCCCTGTGCAGGTGTTCTCTGTGAACTCTAAAGAGGAAAAGATCAGACGCAAAGCCTGGAGAACATGGCGTCGATTCTCCAGATCCACAGCAAAGGACCTTTAGTAGAGGGAAAAACGATCGCGTTTGGTTTGTTTCTTTTGGAATCTTTTTTTCCTTTAATTATTTTATGAGAGAAAACGAGAAACAAAATCATATCCCGAGTCACTTTTCAGAACTTCTTGGACAGATTGGAGGATGAAAAAGCGACAATTTCGAATAAAAGCGTAAATGGCATAAGGCCAAGAGGAAAAAATACATACAGATGAGGACAAAAAATACGTAAATGCACATAGAAGTATCTACCTGGAGTAAAAGAAACACAACTCCCAAACGTAGGTCCCATTTAGACTCCATTCGTGGTCGAGAAGAAAGAATAGTGAAGGTAATCCTTTTAATCGGAGAGCCCGAAAACCGCGCTGCCTCCTGCCCCGAGATTATTATTTAAACTTGTCGGTGTCGATTTGAGGAAACGAGCTTCAGCAGGTAGTTTCGGCTGTGACGCGGACGCGGCCGCAGCCAGGTGACCTCGCCCATCCGCCCGCGCGCTCCAAATATGGACACTACTGCCGTGTCAAAGCCCCGCCCCCAGCCAGGTGAACTCACCGAGAAAAACACTGCAAACAAGATCAAGTTTATTTCATAGGAACACGATTACATCAACTAATTATAATAACATAAATAATAATAATGATAATTATAAAGAGAAGAGCGACTTCATACCTCTATCACGAGCTGCTCCTTTTCCAAGCTGGTCTATGGTTCAGGAAGTTTTAAGATCCTCACCTTTGTCGAAACACAAACACACACAAGGAAATGATCAGAGAGATGAATCATAATCAACCTTTAGACTACATGTCTGAATATTAGCACATTCAGACACTGTGTGTGTGTGTGTGTGTGGAGATTAAAAAGTCACCACCTATGGCTGAAACCAGGTGCAGTGAATTTATACTTCACTTTGTGTGCAGATGTGTGTGTAAGTCAGGCTAAAAGAGGACATGTGAAACATCTGCAGGCTGTAAGGTTCAGGGCTGGAAGAGGCGTTCACACGTCATGATGTAAAAAGCCTGCAGGGAGTCACTCTGCTGTACTGATCTGTGTGGTGTTTGTGTGTTTCATCAGTTCTATTCATGAATCTTTATTTCTGATGTTTAACGAAAGACTGGTATTAGAACAGGTTATACGTGTGTGTTTATTTATTTATCTGCTAAATAAAAAGAAGCTTTACTTTGAAAGTTTAAAACTAACAGGAACAGGAGACGACTTTCCCAGCACATATATTGGACGCTCTTTACTTGAAGCTTATTAATGATTTCTTTTATTACTCATCACCTGCAATACAGACTGGTTTGACATGCATTAATAATGCAGCAGTATTTATGTGCTGCTTCCACTTCATAGTATTGAAGAAAAATCTAGTACAGTATCTAGCTTTGTATTTAATAGTATAGATCTCCTAAATATGCATTTATGTATGTATATGTATGTTCAGTATGTATGCATGTACAGTATATATGTATGTATGTATGGTATGTATGTATGTATGCATGCATGTATGTACAGTATGTATATATGTATGTATGTATGTACAGTATGTATAGTATGAATGTATGGTATGTATGTATGCATGTATGTACAGTATGTATAGTATGCATGTATGTATAGTATACATGTATGTACAGTATGTATAGTATGTATGTATGCATGTACAGTATGTAAAGTATGTATGCATGTTTGTACAGTATGTATATATGTATAGTATGTATGTACAGTATATATGTATGTATGTATGTATAGTATGAATGTATGGTATGTATGTATGCATGTATGTACAGTATGTATAGTATGCATGTATGTATAGTATACATGTATGTACAGTACGTATATATGTATGTATGTACAGTATGTATGCATGTTTGTACAGTATGTATATATGTATAGTATGCATGTACGTACATACTATACGTACAGTACATGTATAGTATGTATGTACAGTATGTATGCATGTATGTACAGTATGCATGTATGTATCCAGTGTAAATAAGTAGTCTACAGAAAACTGGACATGCATATAACTAATAACTAAACATAAACTAAAAAAAAGTTTGGAGCAGCATCAAGAGCAAATAATTTAGTTAGAAAAGCTCAAATCTGTACTCCCACACTCCTATTTTCATTTCTGATCTTGTTATCAGGTTCTTGATGAGCTGGATGAGGTGTGGCACAGGTGTGGTTTTGTTTTGTTTTTGGTGCAGGAGTGTGGTGGTACTGGAGCTTCATATATATATATATATATATATATAAATAAAATTTACTTATCAATGCATTGAAATAGAAAAAGAGGCTGAAATATAAAACCCATGAGAGGAACTGAAACCGACTATCATTATTATTATTATTATTATTCCTCCAGTCTGATCATGTGTTTTCAATGTGACCACACACACACACACACACACACACACAGAGCACTTATTATCAACACTAAAGAGAAAAGTAGGGCAAAACCTACAGTAAAATATAAAACATTAAATATTAAGAAATCTCAGAAATTAACACAGACCCCTAACACCCCCCCCCCCCACCCCCACACACACACACACACACACACACACACCCCCAAGCTTCGGCCGCCATATTGCTTTCTCTAGCTAGCTACTTTACCTCATTTGGCACATTTTTCCCAAAAAATCCGAATATTGCAAATCTCGTTCGCTTTTTCGTTCAGCAAATAATTTTAACAGCGAATTTTGCTTCAAAATCACACAATCTGACCCGAATTTCACTTATTTTATGGCTGAGCTTAGCCGTGCTAGTTACATAATTTACCTTTACATACAGAAACGCTAAATTCTAAGTTCAATTTTTTTTATCTATTTTTCTTTAGTTCATATATAAAAACATATATAAAGTTATTTAAAACACTTTACTTAATTATAACTTCAGTCAGCTTCGAAAGTGCTAAAAGTATTTTCCTTTTTTTTTTCTTCTTCTTCTTAGCTGTTGCACCTGTAACCCAAATTTACCTCAGGGGAATTTTCAGGGTTGCCAAGTCTGTACAAACCGCACACTCACCCAAAAAAAAACAACACATGGAGGACGGTGAAAGTATTTCAGGAAAATTTATAAGAAAAACATGCCAAAGAAAATGTTTGATATTTACAAAACATATATATATATATAGTAGCAAATAAATAGTTTTATATTACATGAATGCAGCTAATTATAAGAGTTATATGGAGATAGGACATAGATTTATATGTTTTAAAGAACAGATCTTTACATAATCTCCAGTGAAACGCAATAAATTCAGTAAAACAAACAAACAAACAAAAAAATGAAATAAAAGAAATCAATCAGTTTTTTAAAATGTATGAAATATAAAAATACCGTAAAATATTTTTTAAAAGGAACATAAAGACGCCTGTCATTAGTTTTTTAGAGGTTCGTGGAGATATAGGTTTATGAATTAAAATTGGGCGTTTTGGGCATTTAAAATGCAGCATGACGATGCAGAAGCTCTTGGATCTCCTCAAGGAACTCTGGTTTCCACCTCCAGACCATAAACATGGCAGCTGGTAGATTGACTGCACTAACTTTCCCCTCAGTGTGGATGTGATCCATCCGGAATCGTCCTTGCTTTGTTCTCTTGACAGGTTTCATATTCGCTGTAAACCTGATTTGGATCATTTATTTCCTGAAGATGGATTTATGATCAAATTAAGAGAAATCTAAAAAAAATAAAAATAAAAATGGTCACTTTCATCGTCATTTCTCATTTCATGTGCCAAATTCCAGACAAAGTCTTTCTTGACAAAACCATCTATAATATCTACATCTATGACTTGACTTGACTATTAACCTACAAGTGTACACAAGCAGACCAGGCATGATGTACTGTATATTGTCAGTAGAATAATATTCATCGGGAGGGGGGTCTAACGAGAGAATCCTTCCGGCTGCTGTGTAATGTAATGTAATCTCCTTTTGTCATTCTTCAAAAAAGTCCATGGTGCGTGTTAGTCTGTGTTATCGTATGAAATCTGAGAAATCTTTCTGAGTGCTACTCCAAAATGGCTTTCTTGTAAACGGCGTGACATCACACTGCATAGCCAGGACAGTTTCGCTCTGATTATAAGAAATGCAGATAAGCTAAAGTGTGTATTTTTTATAAGTTTGGATGTGCAATATTTAAATATAAAATGTTTTCCTGTGTAGGATTACACTCTTAAAAAGCATTTTTTCCAGTTGTGCACCTGATATAGTAACTAAATCATTCTCCTAGAATTCTCTATTCTTTTGGAAATAGTGTGCTTTTCAATAGAACGATGGAATGAATACTAACACACACAATGTACTTGGCTTTGCTAATTACCAGTCTCGAATTCCTCTGTCCAACAGCAGGAAGAGACGAGGGAGGATTGGGTTAATCATTTGTTTGGATTTTGTGTATCTCTGGTTGTAGATTAGCCCCAGAGGACAAATACCCCAGTGGGGTTAAACAGTAGGTTTAAATAGTACGTTTGTGAGAACATGTGACCATGAGGAGGGATTGTGAACTGCATTTGCACAGTTTTCCCAAACTGAACCACAAGGTCAGTGAATAGATGCTGGGGGTGAGATCTTCACTTCAGAACTGACAATCATGTCATGTTTTTTGTTGTTGATATATATATATATCTCAGCTATGTCTGAAATATTATCTGGAATTTTGATATAAAGTGAACCTTGGTTTGGTGCCTCTTTATCAACTTGGGATGTGTAAACATGGTTTGTGTGCCAGGGAGGAATCCTGGTTTTAGAGAACATGTTCTTTCAGTTAAGATTACCACTGAACTCCAGCAAAAGGCATATATATAAAAAAAAAAAAAAAACACACATAGTAATACATCGAGTCATGCTTCCAGTTCGAGAAATGAAAGCACATTTTAACCATAAGCCAGATACGATCATTTCCCCTGACGTAATTGTTTACCTTGATACCTGTGACACCACACCTTACAGACAAGAGTGTTTATTGATTTGATAGTCACTTCATGAATTAATGAATATCTCGATGTTAATGTGTGTATTGCTGATAGTTAATTTAACATCAATCCTGAGCTCATGGTTTTTTTTTTTCCCCAAAATATCTCCCTTCATCTGTTTGTTCATCCAGGTTCCACAGTTTCATCCTACCGTTCCCCAAATCTTAGGTGAATTGGTAGGTAAAAAACAACAACAACAAAAAAATTCCCTGGCATCCTGTGTTTTGTTGTAGATTGGAAATACTGGAATTCTCATTATATGCTTAAAAACACACTTATGAATTGAACAAATGTATTTAATATATATTATAATATATATTCTCCTGTATTTAAGGTCTCTTATGGTTATAATTATATAACAGGGCTTTTGAAGTGACTGCACCACCCTTCGGAGGCCTGTGTTTTTAGGCTTAGAACAAGGTGAGTGTTTTGTACACAGCAGGGAAAGAAAAAGGCGTTGATTATGTGATGAAAGGCAGGTTGGTTTCGAAAGGCAGGGGCAAAGGCAGCTTTCATGCAGGACCTTGCTCTCAGTCGCCACCTTTAGTGTGGTCTAATAATGATTAACCTGCCTTATTTCTTTTTGAAAAGTAAACATTGGGTGTTGGACGGAGACTGGGTGAAGAGTAAACGATACACGAACTCGAGATTAATTCAAAATTGGATAAAATCCAAAGCAACGTGTAATGTTGGTTAAAGCCGCAACTTAGACGAATTTTTAATGTGTTGTTCGGTAATTTTTTTACTTTCGCTCATTGTTCTAAGTGTTCACTGAAGTGCCTTTACCATAAAACATATGGGACATATGGGAAATGGACTTGTTTTGACCATGAATGATAGATGTGGTCTGTATTGTGGTTGGAGAACAAGTCATGAGAAATTTCGGGAGTGAGTGTTGAGAGAGTGCTGTGAACTAGGCGAGGCTATGTAGCTCACTGTAGGGGGAAGGGAGCTTATCTCTTCATGGACAAACCAGTTCTGTATTGCACCATCAAAGCTCCCTACTTTATCCACTTCAAAGTTACACACTGTGCTTTTGACGAAGCTGCCCCACTCAGAGCGAGATGAACAACCACGAGGGCAAATGCTGCTTATTACATGATGCTTTTTACCAAGCATAATGCACTGCATGGTGTATGCTCAATAATGGGTCTGGACTTTAATGTACACTGATGATAAGGACTAAAATGCTGCCCTCAGCCAATATCCCTCCCCTTCTAGCAGCTAAAATGCAACCATCAGCCAATATCCGTCTCCTCCTCCAAATGATTGACCCACAGCCTTTAAAAGCCCATCACAGACGCAAAGCTGCTTTTAGATTCCATGAAATGTTTATGCTTACGCAACTTTAAGAATCATCTTTGCTTGCGGTATCAAGTTCCCGATCAGCGTCATCAGGAAGATGCAACTTAAATCATGCTCTAGAAGCAGCTGACACCAGGCGGGTTTCATAGCCAGAAGACATGTCCGATCTTGTCTTGCCCTATTTCTTGATGCTTTTGTTCCATGGAATGTGTAAAACCTCCCGGCTCATGCCGATCCAAAGTATACTGCTCCATGGCTGGAGGCTTGTGGTGGTCTGTGACTGTAGAGATGGAACTCTTACCACTCAGTACTGCATGCCACTTTTATTCAATCTTGTGGCCTCAATCAGACTCAATTTCTGTATCAACTTCCATTCTTCTGCCCTTGGTGATACCATGGTTGGTATTAGATGTCACAGAAATGGGCAGTGAAATGTACAAAAGATTAAAAGAAACACACACACACACTCACACACACAACCCGCTTAGAAATGTCCAACAAATATGAGCTTTTCAGGATGATCAGTTAGGAGAACAAACCCTTTTCTCACTTTATCAGAACGCATTTCCGATGTTCAAGTGAACTTCTCATGTGTGTCTTTTTGTTGTTGGAATATTTGTGCAGGAGTCGCACGTCGTCACATTCTTTTTTTGTGCCATCGACATGTTTTCTCTCACTTCAAGCTTGTGTTGACACAAAATATTTTCTCTTGACACTGCTCTTTGTTCATCAGGGCAAACTGATCTCTATTGGTATTGTGTTTCCTGGTCACTCACGGACAGAAGGTGTAGAGGGGGTTGCTGATAATGGCAGCCTCGGGGGGTTGGATGGCCCGCATTTAGCCCCTGAGCAAACCTACCACACCCGAAAATCTCTCACCAGGCCAGTTTGTCTCTTACCTTAACAGCTATCGTCAACAAAGTCAGTGTTCTGTGTGATCTGCATTCCGAGCAAGACTTACACCTACAATGGAGTACAATGGGTTCAGTAGTCAGACATTGTTTAAATCAGTAAGAAAACGTTTCTGATTGTTCAATTTATTACATAGAAGAAATAAATAAATAAAAACCCAACAAGCACAAACTATCCACCAAAGACAGCAGCCTGGTTGTGATCTTACAAACAGCATGAATGCAAATGACATGGTAAAGGCGTATCATCAGGCTGTGTATAAGCAGGTATTTCAGGCTGAAGCAGGCTCAAGGGCACAATGGAGTGTCAGGATCGGTTGTTGCTGAGTGTTAAAGCACCGTTTCACAGCCAATTTGAAAGGCAGATAATCTGAAAGGCAAAAAAAAAAAAAGCTCTAACTACAAATGTTGTGGTGTTTACTGAGAAACAGTGTCCTACAGTTCACCTTAAAATCAGTTTTCCAAAAAAATTAAAAAATCCCTCCAAGTTTACTGTCATTCTGACAATTCACATATTCCAAGAAAATCCCAATTTATCTAAAGTCTAATCTTCATGTCTTTGCACTTCATGTCTTCTGCATACTGTTCACGGATGAACGACGCCCACACCTCTGACTTCCTGTCCGTCTTTGTATGAAGCGCAAAATCTATAAGAAAAGAAACTAAACTAAAGCACAAATGTGAAAACAGTGACACATTGTAGAGTTGCAGAACCGGCGTTTCGGCGTGTTAAAGCAGGCACCAGACGCAGCGGCGGCAAGGAAAACACACAAGCTGAAACATGAGTGTACAGCAAAGTAAACTCAAAGAGCAGGGGATTTTACAGAATACTTTATAAAGGGGATTTATGCATGTACAGAAAAAACGAAACTTTAATTTGTATTGTATTTAGTGCCATCAATGCCATCAGTTCAAAATCTGGTTTGATATCATCACAGATCCTTCATATACACTTCATGAACATCTCATTCCACAATTACTTTTCATTTGCTGTTATAAGAAGCTTCACTCTTCTGTGAAGATGTTCCACTAGATTTTGAGAAGATTTGTGCTCATATACTATTCTCATTAGTGAAGTTAGGTACTGATGTAGGTGTGAAGATGAGGAGGCCTGGGGTGCAGTCAGTGTTCACATTCATTAATCAATAGGGTTGAGGTCAGAGCTCTATACCAGGTGATCTTCCACATCTTCCAACCCATGAAGATAAAGCATATCTTCATGGAGCTGGCTTTGTGCGCATGGGGGCCTTGTCAAGCTGGAAATCTCATATTACAACATCCAAAGATCTTCTATACAATTGTGTGCCTCCAACTTTGAAGTAACAGTTTGTGGAAAACCAATTTTTTAATGTTTCATTCTTCCTGTATGAAATGCTTAAATGCTTGATGAATAATCTGTCTGCAACAATTCCAATATATGTGTGTCATTGAGAGATCGAGTGAGAGAGAGCGAGGGAGGGAGAGAGAATGAATCACTTATTTATCAGTCTAAATGATCATGGGACTTTCCGGCCTTCAATAGAATTTTGTTGTAAAAGAAATTATTAGGGGAAGTGACACAATTTGTATGTAGTTCAATTGTTTCCACTTTCAATTTAAAAAAAAGCATTTCTGTTTTAAAAATACTGTTATACTGTTGTGTTATAACTGTTATATACTGCAAAAAAGGGACAAAAAATTATTTAATGCCAGTACATTTAATTATTTTTATGTGGCTTATAATAAATAGATAGACTATAAAAAGGCCTTTTCAAAATGTGCATTTAAATGTATATTAATAATTTATTATCGATTCCAATTCAATTCAATACAATTTTTGAAAATCAGCTTTATTGAAATGAAAAGTATATAAATATACGTTTATACGTCATGAATTAGTCCCTACAAGTTTATCCCTATAAATGTATTCATTTATTTGGTTATTTGATTATTTCTTCTTCTAGCACTAAAAATGGAGACAGGTTTTCTGTTAGGTTTATATATAAGGTTTTATATATATAATGTGTATGTATATATGTGTGTGTGTGTGTGTGTGTGTGTGTGTGTGTGTGTGTGTGTGTGTGTGTGTACTCCAATCAGCCATAACATTATGACCACCTGCACAATATTGTGTTGGTCCCCTTTTGCTAAAACATTCGTGACCCGTCCAGCGTTAACATCATGAACTTCTTCAGCAGTTTGAGCAACAGGAGCTCGTCTGTTGGATCGGATCACACGGACCAGCCTTCACTCCCCACGTGCATCAATGATCCGGTTCACCACTGTTCCTTCCTTGGAGCACTTTTGATAAATTCTGACCACTGCAGACCAGAAACATCCCACAAGAGCTGCAGTTTTGGAGATGTTCTGATCCAGTCGTCTAGACATCACAATTTATCAAACTTGCTCAAATCCTTATGCCATTTTTTCTGCTTCTAACATCAACTTTGAGCACAAATTGTTTACCTGCTCCCTAATAAATAAATCCAGTAGCTCCAGTCACTCTGTAAAATTAAGTTCCATCACTGGCCCCAACAAAGAAGCTCCGTACCATCACACTTCATCCTCCATGTCTGACAGTAGGTGTCTAACATTGAGGAACCAGAACAAACCTTTTACCTACTCAAAGACGTATAAAATCCTACTTGATAAAACAAAGACTGCAATTAAATTATTACTAAAACACCGACTCGTACGCTTACAAATACAACTCAATGGCGCCATCTAGCGGACATTTTCTTCACTTTACAATACAACACCAATCGTAAATAAATGATGTACTGTACTGTTACTCGAGTGAAAGTAAAGAAGTTTTGTCTCCGACATGTATTTAAGTAAAAAGTAGTTATAACTTCTACCTGTTTTAGTGTCACGTTGGTAACTGGAATTCACATCATATTAATATTAGGGCTGTCAATCAAATTAAATATTTAATCACAACTTAATCGCACATTTCTATCTGTTCTAAATGTACCATATATTAATACTTCCTGTTTTAATACTTTAAGCAACATGGACATTGAGAAATATAGATGCAACATAGAGCATGAACACAATAAATTCTTGTAAACGTTTTAAAGTAATAATAGTGGTTTATTATCAAATCATCAGGACACCAAACGGAACCTTTGCTATGTTTCCACACGGACAGTTAATGAGGTGATACCGGAGAAACTGCACCTCTTCAAGTCAAGAAGCTTTTATCAAAATAATACCGATTTATGGTATAAATAATACTGATTTATGTTTTCATTCCGATTACAGAATCAAATATTTATTTTTCGATGTGAATGTGGGTAATGTAAAAGACATTTCGAGTTTTCCACACATATATTTATTATGTCTGTGAGGTAAATATTCACTGAGATTCAGTTTGTGTGTTTGTGAAGAGAGACGACATGGCAGAGAGCGCCCCCTGTCGGTTTACTTTATTATAAGTGAATACAAATAAATTAGACATTTTACAGATTCGAATGATGCTTTGTTTTTATCTGTACAATAAAAAAGAATGTTTGTTTCGCCATTATGAGGGAAAAACCCACAAAACACCACCCAGAGGGTTTATTGTGTGAATTATGGTGGATTTGGTGTTTGATTTGAGACTTGGCGCAGAAATAAAATAAATGTTTACTGATTAAAAATATATTTGGGTGAAGTTTATTTATTTATTTTATATCTAAGTAAAGAAAGAAGGTCGTGAATGAATGTATGTTGGCCTGAACATCTATATATATATATATATAAAGAACACAAGCAGAGAAAAGATGATGATGATGATGATGATGATCAGGAATGTCTCTGTTCTCAATCATGTTTACATCACTGACTCCCTCTGTCTCATCCACGTTAACTTTACTCCTTGTTGCCTTCTAGATGAATTAAAACTAAAGTAACGAGCTGTTTTTAAAAATGTAAGAAGTAAAAAGTACAGATATTTGTGTAAAAATGTATTGTCTGAAAAATAAATAATGAAGTACTGATACCAAAAAGTACTTAATTACTTTCCACCTCTGGTCAGTTCACAGCAGGGACATGAACCTTTTCCTATACGTTTACATTGATTTTGACATTTTATGGGCTTTTTTTTTCATAAAGCCATAAAATGTGCATCATCAATTCTTACATTTAATCAGGCATTTAGAATAAGACATTTTGCCTGTTTTCAAGCAAATAAAATCAGTATCAACAAAATGCATCTTTGTGATGCAGAGAATCTGCAGCAAATAACTACAGATATTTGAAATAAAAAAAACAAACAAAAAAAACCCAATAAAAATACTTAAATTGTGAAATTAAAACCACCACAAGTGCCAATGTTAATAAGTGAGTCATTGCAAAAAGCTACACAGTAAAACATTTAATTTAAAATAAAGTGAAATTTACATATACAACTTAAATGTCTATACAGAAATATTCGATCAAACGGTACAGAAAATGACGACATAAAATCTACCTAAAAATCATAAAAATAAAATAAAAATAAAAATGGGGGGAAAAAACACTTCATAAAACGTTATTGATTGTTAAACATTGTACCTCAGTGCTTTAAAAAGTAAAGTTCATCCATTAACAAATACATAAAAAAAAAAAGGCGATTTCTTTAGCAGGTCTGTACTTCTCCACCTCCATACATGTCGGCTAATTTCTTGAAACGCGGTCTCCATTCGCCAAGGCAGTTGTAGTCCTGATCTCCTGAGCTGGAGGAGTTCAGGGAGCTGAGAGATCCCACCTCTGATCCACCACCTTCATAATCGAACACCAGCAGGGAATCGTATGGAGGAGCAGTGGGGTCGTTATCCGCCGTCTTCAGGTTCTATGGAAACGTAAATGTAATGAGCATGAAGCCAAGAGACGATTATACTTTTAAACCAAATGAGTTTTCTGAACCGTGTCATATGGGTCCAGTTAAAGTGGACATCAAAATGTAAGGAATTGGTGAGTTTTCCAAAACTTTAGTAAAACATGCCAATTTCCTTGCATTTTGATGTCCACTTTAAGAGCACTAAGAAGGAGCAGCCCCTGATAAATGATGACGATCTCCGCAATAACGTGTACTGTTATGATGAAGAGGGTGGTGGAGAGGAAATAAAATACTTGATCATCCTCTCCACCACCCTCTTCATCATAACAGTACACGTTGTCGCGGAGATCGTCGTCATTTAACAGGGGCTGCTCCTTCTTAGTGCTCTTTCTTCTTAAGAACAGGAGCAGTAGGAGGACCAGCACTGAAGAGAGAAAGTAAGAGCATATAACATCATTAAACATCCACACCAAAGTTATTAGTGTTTAAAACCCCAAATATGAAAAATAATAAATAAATAAATAATGGCAAATCACTCAAAAGAGCCAAATTCCAAGCACCTTGGGGAGGCCGAATCCGGCTAGGCAGAGACACTTCCTGTGCATTCGCATATAGTGACGTCGACGCTGTTGTCTTGCGAGAGGTCGTGGTTGTCGAACACCCTCAGAACGACGTTGTAAACGCCATAGTCGAGTTGAGGCTTCGGTTTGAGTGTAAGTATGATCCCCGTTTCTGCATCGACAGAAGAGGAAGAAGCAGCCGGGACATTAGAGGGACAGGTTTGCAAGTTCAAAATATATTTCTACAAAACTGCAAGCTGTGCAGAAACTCAAACTCTAAACCAAACTAAAGCCACAATCATTCATTAATACACGTTTATAAACCAGTGTTGAAGCACGATCATGTGACACGAAAGTACGGATACTATAAATCTATCGGTACAACAGTGGAACAATTTATTATTTGATATCCAATGGTCTTTGCCTTTAACTTTCTATTGAGAAGATCAAAAAACCTTTACAACCGCTGTGTTAGTAACAATAGAACTAAAATATGCAGGGCTGCGAAAAAAGAATAAAACATTTTTTTGTGTGTATTTATTGTTAAATGTTGTTGATCATCAAGCTAATTATATTACACAAAGAGAACCAGAGTAAATCCAAAAATGCAGTTTTTAGATTTCATTTTAGAGGTAAAAAAATGAATTAACTCTCCAAACTTGCCTGACCCTATATGAAAAGTAATCCTGCAAAGAAACCATTCTCATCATAGCCAATAATTGTCAGGGATCCACATGCCACGCCCCCATCTGAGCCTTTCATTCTGCTTCTCTCTCTGCATTTCATGCTGCCTCTTTCCCGGCATTAACTACCGACACCTGTTTCTCATTCTCGTTCCCCTTTATAAACTCCCGTGCTAGTCACACTGACTGTTGGACCTACTTGATGACTACGGTGAGTGACCTGGTTTTCGACTGCCAGCATTCCCCGCTGGTTCCCACTCCTACTTCCTGTCCTATGGATTACACTCGCTTCCTGGATTATACCCATTACGTGGTTTGTACCCATTTGGTGGATCGTACCTGTTCTGTAGATTATCCCAGTTCCGTGGATTGTACTGAGTGCGCCGCTCCGCTCCAGTGTTCCACCGAAATGGATGTCGCACTGCTGCCTGGCTGCGAAAGGGACGTTGCAACGTCTTCAAGTCCCTCTGAAGGTGAGGTTCAAAGTTCTTCCAAAGGTGACGTTGTTTCTCAAGGTCCTGCTGAAAGCTCTGTTGCGCCCCAAAGTCCCTCTGAGGGTGGCAACGCAATCCAAGACCTCCCTAGAAGCAAAGGAGCACTTCCAAGCCCTTCTGAAGACGCCATCGCGTTTCACAATCCCACCAAAAATGATGTTGCAGTCCTGAGATTCTCCAAGGGCGCCGTTGCGCTTGAGGACTCCTCCGAAGGCAACGACATGTCTCAAAGTCTCTCTAAGGGTGACGTCACAGTAACAAATCTCTCAGGAAGCACCGTCACGCTTTAAAGCTCCTCCGAAGGCGATATAACAATCCAAAGAAGCCACAGTGGGCGGCACTATTCCGCTGTCATGCTTCCAGACTTCTCGTGCAAGAGGGTTTCCTAGAAGCACCACTGTGCCTCTAAGCTCCTTCCAAGGTGCCAAAGCACTCCAGAATCCTGCCATGGGCATTACCGCCTTCATAGGTTCCCTCGTAGTCGCCGTGGCACCTCGGACCCCCACCGAGGGTGCCACTGTGCTCCTGAGACCTTCCGAGGGTGCCATCCTCAGAGTCAGCTCCAAACCTCCGCAGAGGGCGTTTCCCCGTCCCTAATCTAAGCAGAGGGCATCTCCCAGCCTCTGATCTCCACCAGGTGCGTCGCTCAACCTCCAATCCCCGCAGAGGGCGACGCTCAGCCACTGTTCCCCGCCGAGGGCCCGCCTGGTGTAGGTGTGTTTGGGGCATCAGGTGCCGCCCCTGGGGAGTGGGGGTAATGTTAGGGATCCACCTGCCACGCCCCCCTCCGAGGCTTTTATGCTGCCTCTCTCTCTGCCGCTCCCGGCATTAACTACCGACACCTGTTCCTCATTCCCATTCCCCCCCGACCTGGTTCCCGACTGCCAGCATTCCCTACTGGTTCCCACTCCTACTTCCTGTCCTATGGATTACACTCGCTTCCTGAATTGTACCCGTTACGTGGATTGTACCCGTTCCGTGGATCGTACCTGTTCCGTGGAATATCCCCTTTCCGTGGATTGTACTTCCCTATTGGATTATCCCAGCTTTACGGACTAAACCCGCATTACAGTTCGTTCGCTCTCTGACTGGTGTTTGAGTGCTGTATGATTGAAATAAACATGATAGAGTTACTTCCGCTTCAGACTCTTGGTTGCCACCCTGACAATAATGGCACAACTAGTTATTAGGTTTAGTGGCAATTGCTTTTCATTTAACGCCAGACAAGTTTGGACCACTTTTCCCCCCTTAAATAATATTAAATATGCAATGTTAAAATAAGCTTCATTTAAGAATAATTTATGCGACAACCCCCCCCCCCCCCCCCCCAAAAAAAAAAAGAGGCAAATAAGATAAGACATCTAATGTATATTAAGATTTTTGATATGATCGATTCTAACGCATTTTGTGTAAAACTGCAAATTTATTTATTTTTACTACTGCACACATTTTTTGTCCATTTTAAATTCAGCAACTTATTAAAATTTCACCTTTTTATTTTTTTATAAATTTTTATTCAACAGCGCAAATGTAAAAATGTCCCACTAAGCACGTGACGTACAATCTAAATTTACATCAACAGCTAATAGCACAATATTTGGAGACAGCATCTGAAAGTTTCTCCCCGTGTCTTTTTAGAGGTTAAAAAATGGATTTAATTGGGTTTCATGAAAATAATTAAATAGAATAAAAAACACCTACTAGAATCATTCATCCTGGCGGTCCAATTGTTATTGCTTTCTCCTTGCATCTGGACACTAAAAGGAGCTGCAAACCCAGGCCCATCCTTATCAGTCACCGACAGGTACACTGGAGGCGTCTCCTTATTACATAACATGATGGCCCTCTCTGTAATTACCGGAGCGTTATCATTTACATCTTCCAACTCGATTACAAGGGTACCAGTACCAGTTGCTGGAACTTCATCTGCAAAACACACACAAAATACTCATTAGGAAACCAAAAAACAAAAATAAAACTGTTGAGGATGTGGTGGGAGTGGATGTGGTTGTTTTTACCGTTATCAATAGCTAGAATTAGAGCTCTGTATTTGCCATCTTTCACAAAATGAGATTCCCGGTCCATGGGACTCTTGACTTTAATTAGTCCAGTGTCTTTATTAACATTCAGATATCCAGCAGGATCGCTGCCTATATGGTAGCTGAAACACACACCATCGTAATAATAAATTACTATCCAAGCTCCCAAGAGAAACCCATACAAAATATCCAACATGGAGGTCTAAACCCAAAAAAAAGCACATACGTCACTATCTGCTTCTTTGCGATGTCCGGATCAGTGGCAGTGTACACGGTCAGTTCGCTATCCACTGGTGTATTTTCGGGTTTAGAAATGAACTTCTCTGGCGGGTCGAACTCTGGAGCGTCGTTCACGTCGAGCACGTTCACGATGACCGTGGCAGTTGAGGTAGGCAAAGGTCTGGCAAACGGAACCGTGTTTTCTACAGCCACTACCAGCGTGTATTTGTTGTTTTTCTCATAGTCCAATGCCTGTGAATCGATGTACACGTTACAATTAGGACGTTACGGTTTTTATTGAAGACCGCTGATGGCACTTAATTTAGAAGTATGTTGTACCTTGGCGGTTGTAATGATGCCTTCTTGTTTGTTTGGTCCCGTGGCAATAGTGAAAAATCCACCTGCGTTACCACTGGCGAACTTAAACGTTGCAGCCCAGGCATCAGACTGTACCTCATCTTCGTCAGTCACTGGCATTTTCACTACCAAAGCTCCCACTTTATCCTCTGGGACAGACACAGTGTACTGGAAAAACAAAATCAAGCATTTATAATAGTAAACAATGTAACTAAACACAAAATTAAACACGTAACCAGTCATTTCCTTACCAAGTTTTGCTCAAATTGAGGTGCGTTGTCGTTGCTGTCCGTTACGGTAATAACAGCTTTTCCGCTAACTGGGCGACCGTCCCCCCGCATATCTGCTGCTTGAATCTCCAGAGTGTATTCAGGATAATTCTGAAAGATAAACGATATATAATTATCCAAGGTATTTCCAATAAATTTGTGTTTATACAAATTTATTTAGACACCACAACACACTTTGTTTACTCCGCTCCCAAAAGTTTTAATGAAAATTTAACGCATCTTTAATGACTTGTCTTATTAATTCTTTACATTAATGAACAAAAGCCAGAAATAATATGCATGTCCTCATTATGCACAAAAAGGTTTGGATCAAAAATTATTTAATAAACAAACTTTAGGTTACTTACGTAACCCCGGTTTTCTGATAACAGGAGTGAGGTATCTCACTATGGGAATCGCCTCAGGCGTGACCAATCCTGGAAGCATCAATCACACCACGTCTGTCGGCTGACAGACCAATCACGACAGTGATGTGGGAGTCCCGCCTCCCTATATACACCGCTGCTGGAGGTCCCTGCCTCATTCTCACATATCCCTTCTCCGTGCACTGCAAGGAGGGAAGTGCGGTGAGATACCTCACTCCTGTTATCAGAGAACCGGGGTTACGTAAGTAACCTAAAGTTCTCTTTCAAACATTTGTTCGGTATCTCACTATGGGATATAGACAACTCCCGTATTGCAGATATGCTGTCCGAAGCAGGCGTCAACCAACTCAGTGATGTGATAAAAAGAGATAATCCCTCTCACTGAAGAGAGTGGAAAAGTGAGAGAAATGACAAACATCCGAACCACGATGTTTCCATCACCCGTTGTCATTCCCTTACGTACACACGTGTACATGACCAAAAACACATTTATATAAACAAATACATGTATATATATCCATACCTGCAATATATATACAAATATATACTACACACTCAGGACGGAATGAGCCAGCGAAGGCTCCGTGACGTCCAGCCTATAAAAACGGACAAAAGTGTGCGGCGAAGCCCAGCATGCTGCCGCACAGATGTCCTGAATCGAAACACCCTTAAAAAGCGCCCACGAAGTGGCCAAGCCTCGGGTACTATGAGCCCTCAGTCCCTCCGGAGGGTTAAGACCCACGCTATTATAACTCATTATAATAGCCTCCACGAGCCAATGGGACAGGCGCTGCCGGGAAACGGGACTTCCCTTACGGGAATCAACCCATGAAACAAACAGCTGATTACTCCGTCTCAAACCCTTCGTCCTGTCAACATAGTGACGTAACGCACGGACAGGACACAGACAGTGAAGTCGCTCCTCCTCCGCTGAGGAAAAAGGAGGCGGATGAAAAATCCACCTGTCTGCAGGCGAAAGATGACTCGCTCACCTTAGGGATAAACGACGGATTAGTCTCAAGAGCCACTCGCGAGAAATCCGAAGCAAAACGCATACAGGAGTCATGAACCGACAAAGCATGAAGTTCACTAACCCGTTTCGCGGTAGAAAGAGCCAATAACAAAGCGACCTTCAGCGACAGGAGCTTTAAATCCACACTCCCTATCGGCTCAAAAGGAGACTGAGAGAGCGCGCACAGGACCACTGACAGATCCCATGGCGGAACCAGCGGCTTTGAGAACGCGCTCAGACGCCGCGCTCCCTTCATAAACCTGCACACGAGCGGGTGATGACCGATAGTATTACCGTCAATCCCTACGTGGCATGCAGAAACAGCGGCGAGATAAACCTTAACGGTTGAAAAAGCCCTGCCCTTATCCAAAAGTTCTTGCAAAAAGCACAACACATCTGTCACAGAACAGTGAAAAGGGATGATATGTCTCTGAGCACACCACAGTTCAAACACATTCCATTTCCTATCATACGCAGAGCGCGTCGAAGCAGCTCTCGCATTCTGAATCGTCTTAATCACCCTCGGCGGCAAACCAGCGACGCTGAGATTCATCCTCTCACGGGCCAGGCTCAGAGAGCTACTCTGTCCGGTGCCGGGTGAAAAATCTCTCTGCGCGCTTGCGAGAGGAGATCCCTGCGCAACGGGAGAGGCCAGAGTCGATCGTGCAGGAGTTGGAAAATCTCCGTCAGCCACACTTTCCCTGGCCAGTTCGGAGTGATTAGTAGGACAGAGTGACCGCCTTCTCTTACTCTTTGTAGAGTCGGCACGATCAAACTTAGAGGAGGAAATGCGTAAAGCAGAACGTTTGGCCACGGGTGGGCCAACGCATCCACACCCATAGGTGCACCGTTTCTCGCCAGAGAAAAGAACAGAGGGCAATGAGTGTTTTCGTGCGAGGCGAAGAGATCTACGGCGGCCCGGCCGAATCTCTCCCATAACAGGTTCACCACCTGAGGATGGAGAGACCACTCCCCGTACAGGGGATTTCCCCTGGACAAGAGATCCGCCCCCGCATTCAACATTACCGGCACATGAGTCGCTCGCAGCGACAGGAAATGCTCCATGCCCCACACCACGAGATCTCGTGCTAGACGGTGAAGTCCAGGAGAGCGCGTACCGCCCTGGCGATTTATGTACGCCACCGCCGTCGTGTTGTCTGATCTGACCAATACGTGGTGACACCGAAGAAACTGCACGAAATGTTTCAAAGCTAGAAACACCGTTAACAGCTCCAGAAAGTTTATGTGCGCGCACCGAAGCGAAACGGGCCATTTCCCTTTCGCTATCCTGCCTTCGCACACCGCACCCCAACCTGCGAGTGACGCATCCGTCGTCACTACTTTCCTCAGGGAAACAGCCCCCAGCGGGGTTCCCCACTCGAGAAAATCACGATTTTTCCAGTAATGGAGAGCGTGTAAGCACAGTGACGTTACCATCACCTTGCGATTGAGGTGGCGCTTCGGACATAAGCGCTGTGCCGTAACCCAGCATTGAAACTCTCTCATTCGCAACAGTCCCAACGGTATGACAGACACCGCCGAAGCCATCAGCCCCAGCAGGCGTAAACAGAGTCTGAATGGAACTTTCCTTCCTCTCTGGAAAAGAGAGAGACAACTGCGAATCGACCTGATGCGCTCTTCTGACAGAAAAGCCTGATACAGGTCTGAGTTCAATCTGAGACCCAGGTATATTATTTCCTGTGTGGGCACCAAGCAGCTCTTTGTCTCGTTTATCCTGAAACCCAAGCCAGTCAGGTGAGACAGAAGCACACTCATATCCACCTCCGCTCGCTGCCGCAACAGAGCGCAGAGGAGGAGATCGTCCAAATACGCTGACACTCTGAGACCCGATGCTCTCAGCGGTGACAGTGCAGCTTCGACACATTTGGTAAAGACCCGCGGAGCTAGAGCTAGCCCGAACGGAACCGCCAAATATTCGTAGGCTGTGCCCTGATAGGCAAAGCGGATAAATGCTTATGTGGTAATACACGTCCTTCAGATCCACTGATGTAAACCAGTCTCTGGGACGAATAACACTGTACAAAGCTTTCAAAGTGAGCATCTTGAACTTGTACTTTCTGAGGTGTTTGTTGAGGTTCCGTAAATCCAGAATGGGACGGAGACCCCCCCTTTCTTGGGAACGACAAAGTACCGGGAGTAAAGCCGAGCTGGCTGTCCTCTCGCGGCACCGATCGAATTACCCCTTTGCTCAGTAAGGAGGTTATTTCGTCCTCCAAAACCTGAGCAGATTCGCCCTCTGCTGTCGACCAAATCACGCCGCTGAAAAGCGGTGGTCTCACGGCAAATTGCAGGCGATATCCCCGCTGTATTGTGGAATACACCCAATGACGAACTGCGCATGCGCGCCAACTCTCCGCGCGAGCAGAGAGCGGGCCTCTGTGGCTCTCGCTGACAGACGGCGCGGTGGCACCATCTGGCGGCGGAGCCGGGGGTTGCAACTCTGGTTTGAGTTTTATTATTGTGTGTGTGGATTTTTCCACTTTTCGGGCACTTTCCGGGCACTGGGGGAACTGGTGCCAACACTTCAACCGGAGAAATTTTGTTCGTCGAACACAGTCTTAGAAACGCTCCCCAACGCCTTTTCGCTGGAGGGGGAGGACAAGACTCCTGAGATGAGTCGAGGGGTACTACAGAAACTCCGAGAGTGCTGCAACCTCTCTTTTGACCCAAAATCAGACCACAGGCTAGGTCGCCCACCTTTTCTTCCCTCCCTGAGGGTCCGCTGGGCGATGCCTAGCAGCTGCCGCTGCAAAAGAGGTCTTGTTCCTGGGCTGGGGCTGTTTCTGGCGAGCCTCCCCGCGCATTGACTGCTGGGGTGGGGGTTGCCTAGGAGCCCTGAAACCAGGCTGTCTCTCTCTGGATGCAGGGGCGAAATATGAACGTGCGGGCTGGGGAGGGCGAGCAGGAGGCTTTCTTGGGAGGCATGCCTCAAACGCTTCACCATCCTTCTTGCGAAGGTCGCATTGCTGGCGCATATTCACCACCGCAGCCCCGAAAAGGGCTTTTGGCTCTATCGGGGCATCAAGGAACTCCACCTTCTCCCTCTCCGATAAGCCCGTCAAACCCAACCACAGGGCCCTTTCGCCTACCACAGCGAGGCCCATGCTGCGGCCGCAGCTCTGGACCGCTCCCCTAGAGGAACGCAGGTTGAGATCCGCAATGACGCAGATCTCTTCCCACAAGGTTGAATCTGGTGAGGTGGAGGTGGCTAGCCACCGACAGCTCTATAGGGGGGTTTGGGTTGTACATCCCCAAAACCTCCATATCGTGCACCTCCAGCCTAGAGAAACCCTTAACGGGCACTCTATGCGAGAAGGGTTTGTCCCAAAAACGACGCATTTCTGTGACACACGCCGGTACAGCAGGAATCAGCTGCTTAACTGGGGAAGTGCGTGATGGCAGCCTCTTCCTGTCATATAAATCTCTCTCAGCGTAGGAATGCACCTGCTGAGACGGCCATTCGATGGAAAGTCTTTTGGCTGCTCTCTTACACACCTCCACGAGGTCCAGTTCACCTGGCACGGGGGAAGGGCCCATAGCACTTCCAGGCCTGGAGAGAAGATCAGGAGGGAGGATAGCATCCTCCTCATCGTCCTCCAAATCTTCCTCCAAAAAATGAGCGACCTCATCATCTTCCTCTTCCACACCCTTGTTATCCAGCAGAGAGTGTGATTCGAAGAGTGAAGGAAGGACAGGAGAAACCTTGTCCATCAACTCTCCCCAGCTGCACTGTGCTTGCGAAGCAGCCTCGTCCCTCTCCGTGGGCAGCGGAGAGAGACACGGGTCTCCCTTATTCGCGGCCGCGACTCGCAGGCGGCGTTCTCGAACCCTTGACGGGAAAAGAGCGCAGTGCGGGCAGCACTCGGGGTTAGCGAGCACGGTTTGAGCGTGCCGAACTCCCAAGCACACGATGCACAGGGGATGAGAGTCTTTTGCCGAGATCGTAGACCCGCATGCACACGGTCGGGATTGAACTTTCCCCACCGTGCACCCAGGTGAACTCGCAGTCGCCATAACGGAGGTGCAATCACCGGAAAAAAATAAAAACAACGAGATCACCACGACGTGCTTCTCGAAAACGGGTCTCGAACAATAATGCAAATACTCGCTTGACGCGATGTGAAAAGAAAAAAGCAGAAGGGAATATCCGCTTTGACAGTGGATATTCTCCCCAAGAAACAGCCGCGCTCGGAGACGTACCTTAATGGCCTGTCTGTGAACAGTTAAGCGACCGCCCCCAGAGGATCTGCTGAGGATAGCTTCCTAAAAGGATCTTCACGGGGAAGAGAACGAGAATGAGGCAGGGACCACCAGCAGCGGTGTATATAGGGAGGCGGGACTCCCGCATCACTGTCGTGATTGGTCTGTCAGCCGACAGACGTGGTGTGATTGATGCTTCCAGGATTGGTCACGCCCGAGGCGATTCCCATAGTGAGATACCGAACGAATGTTTGAAAGAGAACATAAAATAATACCTATTTGATCATGATTCCAACAAGAATCTTTTATTTTAATAAATATAGCCAGGGTTACAGTACCTCTCTGTCCAGGCCATCAGAATTCACGCGAATCGCTCCTGTGACGGGGTTGACATTAAACATGTTTGGATATGGCAAGTTTGGAATCTGACTGATGATGAAGTATCGGATATCAGCATTGTCAGTGTTTGGATCGTCCGCATCAGTGGCATTGATCGTCATGAGCTCAAATCCTTTGAAAGGAGAACAAGAAGACATTGTGATTAAGTGTTTATGGTAGACTATAGGGGCAAAAGAATGTGGGCACCCAACCATGATGTGTTGTGCTGAACATCCTAATTCAAAAGCATCGTGTAGCATGGACAGAGACTATAGATAGGATTAGGAAAGCTTTAATAAATTACCCATTTTTGAAGCTTCTGGTACACTTCCAATAAATGGATTTTGGGTGAAGACAGGGGAGTTATCATTCTGGTCGATTACCTCGACTATAACCTCCATTTCGGGTTCTTTAATGCCATCAGTAGCAGAACTGGCATGTGCTTGCAGCTGGAGTCAACAAGAAAATTAAAAACATGGTAAATTACAAAGACAAATCAATATTACTGTACAGTAATCTCTGCTGTGAGCATCTACCTTAGACTAGTACAACTTTTAAAAACACCTGACCAAAAGGAAAATGTCTCACCACATATTTATCCCTCGCTTCTCTGTCTAGAGGCTTTGACACATAAAGCCAACCAGTGTATTTGTCTATTGTGAAAAGTCCCACTGGAGGCTGGTCTGCTCCTTCACCAGTGATTGCGTACACCATCTTTGTTTCTTTGGCAAGGCTGGACTTAATCTGGGCACAAGATATGACGACTTGTTATAAAATAAGACAAATTGAAAATTATATCACAAATTATAGATCAGCTCTACATACCTGCACCATCTTACTGGGGAAAGGGCCTCGGCCATTCTCTGAGATTTTGATTGGAGGAATCACCCACTCTCTCTTTCTCCTCCGCAACCCACCCGATTTTGGAAACTCAATATACAAGAGATCTGAAGTGGGTTCAGGCTATAGAAAGCAATAAATAAAAGAACAAATTATTCAGTAACATGTCTCCAATCTGTAGTCACGCCAAAAGCCAAGTGTTTAATAAAGAAACGGCACAAAAGAAAAAAAAAGAAAAAATGTTAGCTTCAACCTAAGAGCATTCTCCACTCGTCCAGTTGTAACACACACAAACTTTAATGTTAGGAGAAATTATTTGATAAATTTTGTTTTTAACACATTTTCAGCAGATACAAACTTCTATACATTCAAAATGAAAATCATGTCAGACATTCTCGGCCAACTGGTACTCAGTACAGATAAAATATTGAATCGGGGTACACAGAATAAAATAAATATGGTATATGCCAAGTATATACCAAAAAGTGCTGATATTCATTATAACAAGTAATGTAGTCTGTGCATTGCATTATAATAAAACTTTTTTAATCAGGACAGAAGCCTTATCTATTAGTCATGAGAGAGCAGAAATTAACTATTTCTTTAAACTTTGTCTGAAACGTCAAGAATCTTGTTTTTACTTATAAATAGAATGCATAGACACTTGTGATCTAGCTTTTATAAATATAGGCATAAATACATGCCACGTAAAATGTCCATGCTTACTATTTACTATTAATAGTCCCAATGAACTTGTGCTCCCTCTCCCTCAAAGACTCCACCATTTTGTTCACAAAACTAAATAATGCAATATGTTCTAAAGACATCTTTGAGTAATGCGTTTTCTTTTTGGCACATGTCTCACCCATGAAAGCAAGAAAAACTGTAGACAAATCCAGATGGTTTCACAGGTAAAGTAGTTCTGAGATTTGTCCAGCAGAGGTCAGGCTACAGAAGAGTGTGTACCTGCACTGGCTCAATTGCCACATCGTCTTCCAGCAGCCCATGATGATGGCCAGCTCGACGCAGATGTTCCACGCTCACCGTCGAGCTGTGTTTCTTTCCATTGGAGTCCCAAGCATGGACAGAGAACATTTTATGGCCATCATGAAGAGTGATCGATCTCTTCAGCTTCACGGTGCCATCCGTAGCTACGTGAAACCGCTTATTGGAGGAGTCGAAGACTGTCTGCGTTCTTCCATTGCAGTCATTAAAAACAACTGAATGGGAAACGAGAGAGAATAAACCGCTATTATTTAATCACTAACAAAATGTTCTCAGACTGGAGACAAATTCTGAAACCTTGGGGAATCTTGTCTGAAACACTGGATCTACAAATTATATCCAAACTTTAAAGTAGTTATAAATTTCAAGCAACACAAACACAGTCTTTGTCTAAACCTCAGTAAAACAAAACCACAGGATAATGTTTTTACATTATAAAAGAGGATTTGATGGGGACTCTATAGGACAAGGCAGAGATCAACACATTAAGTATTAAGCAAGCAGAAAGGTCTGTAATGAGGATGTGTTGAACTAAATCAATAAAATGACATAAAAAATTAAAAAATGAATGAAATATATATATATATATAAGAACTACAGATCTCCATAATGATGGTCAGCAAGCTTCCACATCAATTTCAAGCCTAAACACATGAGATTAAAGCAGTTTCGGTATGAGTGAGAAGTAATTTGAGACAAAAAAAACCAATAAAGCGACCTCAGTGGAAAGCACCTGAACATATCTGCTCAGGTTTGATCACCATAAGCTTTCAGAAAGAAAGAAAGGAGAAAAAAAAAGTCCTCACCTGGTCATGTTCTAGCTTGTATATCACACCCAGAGAAACTGGCTGAATCACCCAGGCACACATTAACATCCAGATCACTACAGAAGCACTTGATCTATTTTAATACAAATTGAGTAGCACCTTGAAGGAGCCTGTTGTTTTCAGGTAATTTAGAAGAAAACTATTCTTATTCAAGATGAACAGTAGGAACGAGCAGCTGGGTGTTTCGACTCATTATAAACTGGGAACGGAATCCAAGCACACGGAGTTCACAAGCAAGGATACAGTCCTTATCACACAAAACAGCTCAGAGCTCTACTCAAGGTAACAATACAGAGTCACTACAACCCATTTATCTCAAATCAAGTGGCCTTCAAGCATGCAACCCACATTATACCCACATTTAACTTAATAATAATTAAGAGCAAAGTCTCTTTTTCTACATGTCCCTCAAAAGTATATCAGAAACCTTCATTAAGTTAGAAACTATCTACAATTATATCATACAAACTAAATGTAAGAATTTTTTAAATAATAATTCAATAAGAATGTAAATGTTACCTGTGCCGAGTCTCGTGCCCCTGTGCAGGTGTTCTCTGTGAACTCTAAAGAGGAAAAGATCAGACGCAAAGCCTGGAGAACATGGCGTCGATTCTCCAGATCCACAGCAAAGGACCTTTAGTAGAGGGAAAAACGATTGCGTTTGGTTTGTTTCTTTGGAATTAGATTTTTTTTTTCTTTAATTAGTTTTCAGAACTTCTTGGACAGATTGGAGGATGAAAAAGCGACAATTTCGAATAAAAGCTTAAATGGCATGAGGCCATGAGAAAAATACATACAGATGAGGACAAAAAATATGTAAATGCACATAGAAGTATCTACCTGGAGTAAAAGAAACACAACTCCCAAACGTAGGTCCAATTTAGACTCCATTTGTGGTCGAGAAGAAAGAATAGTGAAGGTAATCCTTTTAATCTGGAAAAAAAAGTCACCACCTATGGCTGAAACCAGGTGCAGTGAATTTATACTTCACTTTGTGTGCAGATGTGTGTGTAAGTCAGGCTAAAAGAGGACATGTGAAACATCTGCAGGCTGTAAGGTTCAGGGCTGGAAGAGGCGTTCACACGTCATGATGTAAAAAGCCTGCAGGGAGTCACTCTGCTGTACTGATCTGTGTGGTGTTTGTGTGTTTCATCAGTTCTTTAATGAATCCTTATTTCTGATGTTTAAAGAAAGACTGGTATTAGAACAGGTTATACGTGTGTGTTTATTTATCTGCTAAATAAAATGAAGCTTTTTTAGGAAGTTTAAAACTAACAGGAACAGGAGATGACTTTCCCAGCACATATATTGCCACTGTCTCTAATCCATACAACATCTCAGGTCTCACCACAGTCCTATAAACTTTCCCTTTCACTCTCACAGATACTCTTCTATCACAAATCACTCCTGCTATCACTCTTCTCCAATCCCCTTCAGGTTCCATCTCCTACATAGAGCATAGTCCACCTGTGTGCACCTTCCTCCACTCTTATACGTCACCCTATGATTACCCTTCTAAGTGTTCACCACTGCCATTTCCATCTTTTTTAGCAAAATCTACCACCATCTGCCCTTTCACATTCCTCTCCTTAAAACCATACCTACCCATCACCTCCTCGTCACCTCTGTTCCCTTCACCAATCACCAATCTTTCATTCCTAGGTTCACTCTCCACCACTTCATCCAACTCACTCCAGAATTTTTTCTTCTCCTCCATCTTACAACCCACTTGTGGAGCATAAGCACTGATGACATTTATCTTCACACCTTCAACTTCCAGCTTCACCTTCATCACCCTATCAGAAACTCTCTTCACCTCCACTACACTCTTACTGTACTCTTCCTTCAGAATCACCCCTACACCATTTCTCTTTCCATCCACACCATGATAGAACAGTTTAAACACCTCCAAAGTTCCTGCTCTTACTCCCTTTCCACTTGGTCTCCTGAACACACAACATATCTACCTTTCTCTTCTCCATCATATCAGATCCCTCTCTCCCTTTACCAGTCATAGTACCAACATTTAAAGTACCAACCCTAACCTCTACTCTCCTACACTTCTCCTTTCCTGCTGTCTCTGTAGACGACTTCCTTCTCTCCTTCTCCTCCTTCGGCCAACAGTAGCCCAATTTTCACCGGTACCCTGTTGGTTAATGACACCTGTGGTGGTCGTTGGTAACCCGGGCCTCGACCGATCCGGTATGAAATTCTCTTTCGTGATCCGCATATTTGATTTGGCACGTTTTACGCTGGATCATAACAAAACCCTCCCCATTTATCAACATTAATGACTGGGTTACAGAATAATAAATGAATAAATAAATAAAAAGTGGAATTGCATACATTTTATATATTTATTGCACAATTGGGTAGAGCATTTACTTGTTCATGAGGTAGATTGCATGGGGAAAGAAATGTTCTTGTGCCTGATGTCTGAGGTTCTGTAGCACCCAAAACCATTCTATCAGACTGTTTACACAGTAATTGTTAGAGCTTAATATGGAGGTAGAACATCAGGATGAATCAAGCAGGTCTGGGAAGCAGAAAGGCAGAGGATCACTGGGAGCTCAGCAGCATGTGTAGCTCGCCAGAGAGAAATAGAGAGACAGAAATGGAGAAATGTGACATTTTCCATCACAGCCAAGAAATCCTGAACTCAATACAGGTACACTTAACAACACAAAAAAACCCCCCACAAAACAAAAAACTTAAAACATTTGGATTTGGGGCAGGAAGGCAAACTGTAGTGAAAGGCTACAAAATGTAGTTTGATATGATATTAAAACAAAGCAATAACAGACATTGTGTGGAAAGTTTTTAATGAGAAAACACGTATTGGAAATGAAAGCAGTGATTTATGACTTTGTTTACAGCAGGTTTCAGTGTGTATGAAAGGAAAAGAATGTCAGACAAGCTAGAACAAAACATCGAAAAAAACAATTTACCAAACACAGAAGAAAATCGAATCAGGAAGAGACGGTTGTAAGTTCAAATCCACACCAAGCTGCCACTTCTGGGCCCCTGAGGAAGGCCCTTTACCCCACAGCCGCTCAGCTGTATGAAAGAGATGAATGTAAGTCACTCTGTATAAGAGCGTTTGCAGGCTGTGGATTTTACTGATCATTCAGACACAAAAACATTAGTAAATTAATTAGTGAGATTTTAGTGAGAAGGTTTTGAGTTCATCCTGGTTCCAGTTTATCCCAAAGGTGTTCAGTGGAGTTAAGGAGGTCAGGGCTCTGTGCACTTGAGTTCTTCCACTTTAACCTTCACACCAACAGCCACGTCTTAATGGTTTGCATTCTGCACAGACGCATCATTATGCTGGAACATTATTTGGGCTTTTTAGATCCAGTGAGGAGAAACTGGAATGGTACAGTGAACAGTTGTGTACAGTTGTTCACTTCAATGTTTGTGGTAAAACATTATTTTTTTGTATATGACCATTTTATATAATGATCTAATAAATAGATATTATTTAATTGATTGTGTGTGTATGTACCATCTGTGAGCAACAGTATGGTTTCATGCCGAGGAAGAGCACCACAGATGCCTTATTTGCTTTGAGGATGTTGATGGAGAAGTATAGAGAAGGTCAGAAGGAGTTGCATTGTGTATTTGTGGATTTAGAGAAAGCGTACGACAGGGTGCCAAGAGAGGAGTTGTGGTATTGTATGAGGAAGTCAGGTGTGTCAGAGAAGTATGTGAGGGTGGTGCAGGACATGTATGAGGACAGTGTGACGGCAGTGAAATGTGCAGTAGGTACAACAGACTGGTTCAGGGTGAAGGTTGGACTGCATCAAGGATTGGCCCTGAGCCCTTTCCTGTTTGCAGTGGTGATGGACAGGTTGACGGACGAGGTCAGACAGGAGTCTCCATGGACTATAATGTTTGCGGATGATATTGTGATTTGTGGTGAGAGTAGGGAGCAGGTTGAGAAGAGCCTGGAGAGGTGGAGATATGTGCTGGAGAGAAGGGGAATGAAAGTCAGTAGGAGTAAGACAGAGTACATGTGTGTGAATGAGGGGGAGGGCAGTGGAGGGGTGCGGTTGCAAGGAGAAGAGCTGGTGAAGGTGGAGGAGTTCAGGTACCTGGGGTCAACAGTGCAAAGTAATGGAGAGTGTGTTAGAGAAGTGAAGAAAAGAGTGCAGGCAGGGTGGAGTGGGTGGAGAAGAGTGATAGCAGGAGTGATTTGTGATAGAAGAGTATCTGTGAGAGTGAAAGGGAAAGTTTATAGGACTGTGGTGAGACCTGAAATGTTGTATGGATTAGAGACAGTGGCATTGAGTAAAAGATAGGAGGTGGAAGTGGAGCTGGAGGTAGCAGAGCTGAAGATGTTTAGGTTTTCATTGGGAGTGACGACGATGGACAGGATTAGAAATTAGTTTATTAGAGGGACAGCGCATGTAGAACGTTTTGGAGACAAGGTGAGGGAGGCGAGATTGAGATGGTTTGGACATGTGCAGAGGAGGGACATGAATTATATTGGTAGAAGAATGCTGTGGATGGAGCCACCAGGTAGGAGGAAAAGAGGAAGGCCAAGGAGGAGGTTCATGGATGTGGTGAGGGAAGACATGCAGGTAGTTGGTGTGAAAGAGGCAGTTGTAGAGGACAGGGGGGTGTGGAGACGGATGATCCGCTGTGGCGCCCCCTAGTGGGAGCAGCCTAAAGAAGAAGAAGAAGAAGATTGTGTGTGTATGTGAAATATATTTACTGCCGAAATAAAATATGTAGTGAAATAAATGCACTTGTTCATCATTTTGATATTAATTTCCAATGAAACGCAAATGCCATTTAATTCCCACTGAGAGTGGACTTCCTAGAAGCTCAGGACTCTGATTGGACTGACAAAGATGTACAGAACTCACATATTTAAAATTGAAATGATCAGCTAATATCCCTATAAGAACCGTTACAAGATTTTGACATGCATAACAACACAAAGGTTTTACATTTCAGATTTGTAATTCATCCAGACATCCAGGCTTTACAGTACATCTTTGCAGTTTCATCTTTGTTTAAAGGATTTGAGTGTTTTTGAGTAAATGTGCTGTAATTATGAGGTGCATCAAAAAAAAAAAAAAATTCAAGAATGCAAATCATAAGAGCTTTTAATAGCAACATTTTCACAGATATGAAAAAAAAGGAACGTATGACCAAACATTGTTCTTTTTATCAGTTATAAGACGCATAATGTAGTTAAAGCGATTGTTAAACTAACTTTTAGTTTCTGCACTGGCTATTCTTTAGCTTATTCTCATTTATATTCCACATGAGATGCAGCAGATGAGACTGAGTTCGACAAATCCGTTTGAACCGAATGGAAATCTGGTCTCCTCCTGGAGAACGCTCTTTCTCCTGAAAAAAAGAAAATATTGTAAATAGAAATTAACCATCATGATGTCTGGAATAAATATGGTTATGCCGGTAAATAGATTTGATTTTTGGTTTCGTTTCAGGACCATCGTAATAAGAGCAAAATGATAAGAACATAAAAAGAAGAAGAAGCAGCTTTAATTTCATTTAAATCTGCACATGGCGTATGGAATGTTTTCATTCGGTTCATCAGAAAAAGCTTCACCTCAGTTTGGGTCTTGAGTCATTGATCTGCTGTGTGGTGAAGAACCACCAATCGTCAGCATTTTTTTACTTTACACTTCTTTTCTTCTGCTGGTCCAGCTTATCCAAATAACTCAACACTCCATCAAACGTTCCATCAGTAAGATGTTGGTAATTTTTCTGTCAAAAATGTCAGTCTTTCAGCTTCAGGGGTATCGATCCTTCACAGTTGTGTTGAGAGCACCAGACTGGTATTTTCAATGATATGATCTGGCCTCAAATCAGCAGACCCATATGTGGTTCTTGTCTTGTCTGGGTTCACGCAGCACAAAATTGTCTAGATCAGCTTTTTGTAGATGAATTAATTCATTCTGTAGAATAACATTCCAGGTTTGAAGAGCTCCAAAAACTCTTCCAGCATAATGACCCTCCTGTACACAAGTGAGCTCCATGAAGATATGGTTGTTGGTGTGAAGATTGGAATGGAAGACCCTGAGTGACCTGCACTGAACCCTGATCTCCTCAAACCCCTTTAAACACCTTGAGTACGACCCGGAACTGAAGCCTCCTCCACATTATGATGTTATTGTCAGATCTTTTAGGCGAATGAACACGAATCCTCACAGCCACTCCTTAAAAATGTAGTGGAAAGCCTTCCCAGAAGAGTGGTAGCTGTTATAGCAGTAAAGAGAAGGACCAATGGGATGGGATGTTCAAAAAGATTTTCAGGGCATGGAAATAGCAGGCTGGTCTCCAACATACCATTGATTCTTGAACTAACAAGTTTCATCCAATCTTCATTCAGAGAACTGAGGTACTGACAAGCTGTCTGGTTCCACACCTCATACTTTTATCATCTATCAGTTAAAAACATAGCAGTTATAGAGGAATGCATTGCAAGACCCTTCCCAAATCATCACCTCTGACAGGATTCTTCTCAGTCAAAGCGTTGATGATAGATTAACAATCGGGTTGAGAAGAGAACGACTGCATCGTTCATTAGAACCCCAACCAGGAATCATCTTTTGAACAGAAATTTTCCTTACCCAGGATTTTTTAAGTGGTTACAGTGATAACAGCCTTTCCTGTGCTTTGGAGGCCGTTCCCCTGCAGATCTGCTGCCTGAATCTCCAAGGTGTACTCAGGATATTTCTGAAATTCATATCGTTCACAATCAAAATCAACATCTTTCTCTCCAGAACCTAAGTGAGAAGCCTCGTATCTGCTCTCACCTCTTTGTCGAGTCCTTCAGCGTTCACTTTCAGCTCTCCTGTGATGGGTCGATCGCAAACATGTTAGGATGTGGCAGCAAAGGATCCTGACTGATGATGGAATACCTGATATTTGCATTTTCAGTATTAGGATTGTCTGCATCCGTCGCCGAGATGGTCATCACCAAAAATCCTTCAGTAGGAGGGTAATGAAGAGTGTGAAACTTTGCACAGATTGGAATCAGTTGATAAATAAAGATATTTGCGTTACTCAGAATTGCTCATGCTACCTATTTTGGATGCTTGTGGTACACTGCCTTGAAATGGAACTTGAGTGAAGATGGGTTTATTATCGTTCTGGTCAATCACACGGATGGTGATTTCAGTAGGAGGCTCATTTATACCTTCACCAGTGTAGTGGACCTGAAGCTAGAGTTGAAAACAAAAAATTGTAAATGTCTAGACAATGTTTAGAAAGTCATTTAATTTCTGTTCCATGTCTGGAAAATGCACTACTTTTCCAAAGCACTCAATTTATTAAATACTACTGTTGTCATTAATGTTTAGTTGAGATCTTTTGCATGAGTACATCAGTTAATAAGCGTGTTTATTGAAAATAAACAGAAAATACTTGTATTTTACATGCAAAAAAAACCCCAGAAACAAGTGCGAGACAAAAAGCGTCCAAGGCATTTCTTTGAAATATTACAATTTTAAAGGTTAGTTCTGCTATGAAGTAGACAAGATTCATGAAGGTGCCATGTAATTGAGCCTAAGGCAAATGCATTAAATGTAAAATACTGTGGTATGTATAAACCAGAACTTAGAAGAAGAAAGTGGTGTCAGGGCCAGAACTTAAACCCGGGCTAAGCCTTTTAAAATGCCACCAGAGTGGAAAATATAAAGTTTTTAATTTAAACTACAAAAGTTAAAGAAAAAAAAAGAGAAATAAAAGGCAAATGTAACAAAAGGAGCCCAAAGTTCCAAGAAGACAAAAAAATCCACAGGGTTAAGAGGAAAAACACAATAATTTTGCAAAATAAAAACCTTAACTAGAAACAAATTTTCAAAAATTCTGGATACACAGGGAAACAAACACAAAAAAAGTCATGCAACACCAATAACAAAGCAAAGAAACGGAGATTCACAGGGAACTGAAATACACACAGAGACTGGCGACAGGTGGAGATAATTGGCAACCAAGAAAGAAACAAAGGGACACAACACTGACATCTGGTGGACAAAGGGGTGTAAAGCACAGAAAAGTCTTTACAGGACCCCAAATCCTGATAACAGAAGTTTAACAAAAAAACTATTAGTGACGTGGTTTTATGACCTTTTCATGCTAATCTGGAGGACAAACTAGCTTGATTTTAAGTATGGATTTTGGTGTTAATGAACGTAACTAGCCAGTCATTCATGGCAACTTTTAATGTATAGGGGCCTGGGCCCTCATGGAAGACTCGTCTATGTGGTCACATGACAAAGGCATCTGCAACATTGCATCTCAGTAAAAAAAAAACAAAAAAAAAAACAGACGAACGTTTGCTTATCTGTGTGTCTGCAAAAACCTTCCTCTTACCACATATTCGTTTTTTTTCTCGATGTCCAAAGATGTTGTTACAGACAGCCAACCATTGATTTTATCCACCGTGAAAACCCCCATAGGATCCTGGTTCGCTCCTTCACCAGTGAGACTGTACACGATCTTAGTTTGGCTAGCATGACTGGACTTAACCTAAAAACAGGAGTCACAGTTTAAACCTCGATTAAAAGACACATGGAAAAGATCATTAGCCTTAGTCTAAAGTCAGAAAGACACCTGTGCAATTTGTTTCGGGAAAGGTCCTCTCTCATTCTCTGGGATGCCGATATGAGAAATTTCCCATTTTCTCGGGGGTGAATCCTGTCAGAGAAAATGACACAATCAAATAATATTCACATACAAGTGAGTAAAAAATCGGTTTGTTCTCATTTTCTCATCAAGGTACACTTCCTACTGTGTCATTACAGCTATAATATTGTGAGAAAAATGATTGTGAAAACCTATTGATAATATTACTAATGCAGTTAATCGAACCCAAACCCTGACATCAGTGACCAGAATGAATCCTTTTGGATCAACAAGCTTTTTATAAATAGCAGTGAGATTCAATGTGCTGTGGAAATGTGTGGAAATATACAGTCTAGGATTTTGCCATTTATAAAATATATATTTTGCAACCAATTTCAAGTTATCAATGTTTCAATGCCAAGCTAATAACCTAATTAACAAGATAGTGCATTGATGTGTGTGTGTGTGTGTGTGTGTGTGTGTGTGTGTGTGTGTGTGTGTGTGTGTGTGTGTGTGTGTGTGTGAGTGTGTGTAGTTTCTAAGCTTTTTCTGTTAACGTAAATAACATTTCTGAATAAACCCTGAGACCATTTCAAATCCAGATCCTAAATCATACACAGAAAACAGGCAATGGTTTGTTGATTTTAACAGCTCCAGCTGCAATTCCCCCATCACTCCACCAGTGGGAGCTGTTACTGTATCTTCACTGCGTCATTTTTGTATTCTTTGTTCTACTGCGTACCGATTTTGTTTCTGTTTCTATTAAGGTCTATTTAAAACACAATAAACTCAGAAAGATACTGGTTTGCTGTATCATTTTATAGACCAACTTGAAATGAGTGAAATACTGAACGGTTCATGACGAGTTTCAGTAAACGAATATTTCCCCATAACCTGCTCTACTGCGGAGGGGCTTTTCGAACCTACTGTAGAACTGCAAATGGATTCTACACCACCGATTCTGCATCATAACAATCAGTAAATACAGTAAACAGTAAACACAGAGACATGAACATCATCTAATTTAGCTGAATAGATATTATTGGGTTGATAGAAATTTGTTAATGGAGTATATATACGTTATAGTTGATAAAGGATGATTGTGTTTAGAAGATGGGGCTTGGAGTTTAGATGTTAAGAGTAAAAACATCATCCGACGGGTTTGACATCCAAAATGTGCTTTTCCATTTCTAAACTAAAACTATGAGCTTTTCCAATGCATAAGAGGGAAAATCTACACTTTAACCCCAAATCATCAAACTCATCAATATAAAAAACTCTACACTGTTCAGTTAAAAGTTACCTCTGTGTCAGTTACAAAAATGACAGCATCTCCTGTGCTTGACAAGCCATGACCCTCCATATCTGCTGCCTGAATCTTCAAGATGTATTTCGAATGTTTCTGGAAAGAAATAATCAAATTCATTAATTATCTGACACACACACACACACACACACACACACACACACACACACACACACACACACACACACACACACAGAGAGAACAACTGCATATTAAAAGATCTGATTTGTGCTCTCACCTCTTTGTCCAGACCTTCAGCATTCACTCTGATCGCTCCAGTAACAGGGTTTATCTCAAACATGTTTGGACTTGGCTCTGGTGGAGTCTGATTAATGATGGAGTATCTGATAGCAGCTTTATTGGTATTCGGATCGTCTGCATCGGTGGCACTGATGGTCATGAACTTATGCCCTTTGGTAAGAAGATGAAGATGGTGAAACCTTACATACTGAAATGAACAATAAAGAAAGTAGTTTGAGTAAACTCTCTCAAGGCAGTATTGATCTAGTCAAGTCAAATTTATTTGTATAGCGCTTTTCACAACAGACATTGTCTCAAAGCAGCTTTACACAAATCAACAGTGATGGTGAATGGTGTGAATTTGTCTCTTATGAGCAGCCGTGGCGACTGTGGCAAGGAAAAACTCCCTTAGATGTTATGAGGAAGAAACCTTGAGAGGAACCAGACTCAAAAGGGAAACCCATCCTCATTTTGGGTGACATCAAGAGTTTGATCATAAATCTTTCAACAGTACAGAACACTGGAGAGTGAGAACTAACATGATTACTGGAGTATAAGATTATAAGTGATGTTCTTTCTGCAGTCTTATACAGTCTATATGGTTAGTAGCTCCGAGTTTTATGAGCTCAGCATTTGTGATCACCACAGATCCAGCATCAGCTTCTCCATGCCAGAGCCTTTAAACACTCCAGGAGGTCCAATGCCAAACTCCACACATGTAGCGGGATCCAAATGGCACTGGTACGTCTCTAGATGGTTCGGGATGTTTGTGAGTTCGGCATCTACTTCTTCAAAGGTCCGTAATCATCATGAGGTGGGAGGTGACTGGAGCTGGCCAAACCTCAGGGTGTCTCGGGATGGGGAGGGAAAGAGAAGCAGTGGAGAGAAATTAGCGTAGCTGCTGTTCATGATATTAACAGCACAAGTTGATAATGTGCATGTGATCAGATGTTCTGGAGCACAAGGTTATGATGTGATGTGTGTTATGTGTAGGCTTTGCTAAAAAGATATGTTTTTAATCTACACTTAAACTGGGTGAGTGTGTCTGAGCCCCGAACACCGTCAGGAAGACTGTTCCAGAGTTTAGGAGCTAAATGTGAAAATGCTCTACCACCTTTAGTGGACTTTGCTATTCTAGGAACTACTAGAAGCCCAGAGTTTTGAGATCTCAGGGAGCGTGGCGGATTGTAGCGAGTTAAAAGACTGGATAGATACATGGGAGCCAAACCATTTAGTGCTTTATAAGTGAGAAGTAATAGTTTGTAGTCTATTGGAAACTTAACAGGAAGCCAATGTAGGGACGATAAGATCGGGGTTATGTGATCATATTTTCTTGACCTTGTAAGAACTCTGGCTGCTGCATTCTGGACTAACTGAAGCTTGTTTATTAATGATGCAGGACATCCACCTAGTAACGCATTACAGTAGTCTATTCTGGAGGTCATGAACGCATGGACGAGCTTCTCTGTATCGGATATGGACAACATATTTCTTAGCTTAGAAATATTTCTAAGGTGAAAGAAGGCTGTTTTAGTAACTTGATTGATATGATTTTTGAAAGACAAGTCGCTGTCTAAAATAACACCCAGGTCTTTTACTGTTGAATTAGTGGTTACAGAGCATCCGTCTAAATGCAGGTTGAGATGCTGGAGCTTCTGTATACTAGTTTTTGGTCCGATGAGCAAAATCTCAGTCTTATCGGAATTTAAAAGTAGAAAGTTATGGGTCATCCAATCTCTTATTTCCTTAACACACTCAGTTATCCGGGTTAATTGAGCTGTATCGCCTGGTTTAGATGAAATATATAGCTGAGTATCATCAGCATAACAATGGAAGCTAATTCCATGCCTTCTAATAATATTTCCTAACGGAAGCATGTATATTGTGAACAGCAGGGGTCCTAGAACTGAACCTTGCGGCACGCCATAATTTACTTGCATTAGCCTGGATAGCTCTCCATTTAAATCTACGAAATGGTAACGATCGGACAAGTAGGATTTAAACCAGCTTAATGCCTGTCCCTGAATGCCGATGTAATTTTGTAATCGATCTAGGAGGAGATCATGGTCTATAGTGTCGAATGCAGCACTAAGATCTAGTAAAACCAGCCTTGGTCTGAAGCTAAAAACAGGTCATTAGTTATTTTAACTAGAGCAGTTTCTGTGCTATGATGGGGCCTAAAACCTGACTGAAATTCTTCAAAGATATTGTTCTCTTGCAGGTAGGAACATAACTGGGCAGCGACAATCTTTTCTAAAATTTTAGACATAAATGGGAGATTTGAAATTGGTCTGTAATTTGATAACGTGTTTGGATCCAGATTAGGTTTTTTAATGAGGGGCTTAATAACTGCTAACTTGAGGGATTTAGGGACGTGACCTAAAGATAGTGAGGAGTTAATAATATTTAGAAGAGGTTCACCAGTTGTATATAACACTTCCTTCAGTAATTTAGTAGGAATTGGATCTAACTGACATGTTGTCGATTTAGCTTTGGCAATAACATTATACAGCTCTTCCTGTCCTGTACATGTAAAACAGTGGAGTTGTGGAGTTGAAGGTAACACTGTCTCAGGAGATGGTGTCAGAGGTTGAACTGCCACAATTGTTTTTCTAATGTTATCTATTTTTTCAGTGAAGAAAATCATAAAGTCCTCACTACTAAACTGTGATGGAACACAATTTGTGATGGAACACAATCTAGATACCTGTTTTAGACTTGTCCGATACACTGCCAATAAATGGATCTTGGCTGAAGACGGGCTTATTATCATTTTGGTCTACTACATGGATGAGAATTTGCGTATACTCATCGTGCATGTCGTCACCAATGGCATGAACTTGAAGCTGTAAAAAAAAGTTTGTTAAAAATCTAAAGCCTGAATAAGCATTCAATACTAACAGCAGGTTTTCCAGAAATGTGAATTTGAATGGAGGTTTTAAGGGGAACGTTAAGAGAACTGTAAAGGTGGGTACATATTTAAGTTTGTTTGTATATTTACAGTCATGAAGAAAGAATCTCAGGACAAATGTTTATTATTTGAGAGTCTCCTACCTCATACTTATCTCTTGTCTCTCTGTCTAGGGATCTCGCTAAATAGAGCATTCCAGTGTTTTTGTCCATAAGAAAAAGTCCCACTGGAGGCAGGTTTGCTCCACTACCAGTGATGCTGTACGTCACTCTGGTGTTTTTGGCATGACTGGTCTTGATCTAGACACAAGATTCAACAACTTCGAGTATACAGATATGCAGTACAACTTCTTGCTTATTGCTGTTGGATTATAGTCAGTAAACAGAATTTTGGGATGACAAGGCACTAGGAACATAGTACGAGGTGTTTTCAAGAGTGTTTTTCATGGACTTTCTATTGATCCATTGATCCAAACCATCTCTTTATTAGTTAGTTAGTTGCGAGCATATTTTTGGAGGACATAAGTAACATATTGTATATTATTTCCAAAGCTCTGAGCTCATGGTTTAAACTCTGGAGTTTTAAGAAAGAGAGAAACTCGCATGGAGTTTTTGCAGAACGGCTTGATAAGTTCCTTTTATGCTCTTCTGCAGAAAATATACGAATTATGATATTATGATTTTTCCTGAAAAATATCAACAATATGCTTGCAACCAAAACTGTTTGGACGTCTAGGGGAAGTTCATACCACCTCGATATAATATATATATATATATATATATATATATATATATATATATATATATATATATATATATATATATATATATAATTTCATTTTATTTTATTTATTTTTTTTTTTTTTTTGGGCTGTCAATCGATTAAAAAATGTAATCGCTATTAATCGCAAATTTATCTCACTTCTTTCCTGTTTTAAATGTACCTTAAATTATTATTATTTTTTTTTATTTTAATTTTTAATACTCTAACCAACATGGATAAATATGGATGCTTTATTCAAATGTTTGTTTATTATTAGTGAAACCAAACTCAACATAGACAAAAGGGTTAGGGTTTTATACAGTGAGGAAAATAAGTATTTGAACACGCTGCTATTTTGCAAGTTCTCCCACTTAGAAATCATGGAGGGGTCTGAAATTGTCATCGTAGGTGCATGTCCACTGTGAGAGATATAATCAAAAAAAAAAAATCCAGAAATCACAATGTATGATTTTTTAACTATTTATTTGTATGATGCAGCTGCAAATAAGTATTTGAACACCTGAGAAAGTCAATGTTAATATTTGGTACAGTAGTATTTGGTACTTTGTTTGCAATTACAGAGGTCAAACGTTTCCTGTAGTTTTTCACCAGGTTTGCACACACTGCAGGAGGGATTTTGGCCCACTCCTCCACACAGATCTTCTCTAGATCAGTCAGGTTTCTGGCCTGTCGCTGAGAAACACGGAGATTGAGCTCCCTCCAAAGATTCTCTATTGGGTTTAGGTCTGGAGATTGGCTAGGCCACGCCAGAACCTTGATATGCTTCTTACAGAGCCACTCCTTGGTTATCCTGGCTGTGTGCTTCGGGTCATTGTCATGTTGGAAGACCCAGCCTCGACCCATCTTCAATGCTCTAACTGAGGGAAGTAGGTTGTCCCCAAAATCTCGCAATACATGGCCCCGGTCATCCTCTCCTTAATACAGTGCAGTCGCCCTGTCCCATGAGCAAAAAAACACCCGCAAAGCATGATGCTACCACCCCCATGCTTCACAGTAGGGATGGTGTTCTTGGGATGGTACTCATCATTCTTCTTCCTCCACACACGTTTAGTGGAATTATGACACAAAATTTCTATTTAGGTCTCATCAGACCACATGACTTTCTCCCATGACTCCTCTGGATCATCCAAATGGTCATTAACAAACTTAAGACGTGCCTGGACATGTGCTGGTTTAAGCAGGGGAACCTTCCGTGCCATGCATGATTTCAAACCATGACGTCTTAGTGTATTACCAACTGTAACCTTGGAAACGGTGGTCCCAGCTCTTTTCAGGTCATTGACCAGCTCCTCCCGTGTAGTTCTGGGCTGATTTCTCACCTTCCTTAGGATCATTTTGACCCCACGAGGTGAGATCTTGCATGGAGCCCCAGTCCGAGGGAGATTGACAGTCATGTTTAGCTTCTTCCATTTTCTAATGATTGCTCCAACAGTGGACCTTTTTTCACCAAGCTGCTTGGCAATTTCCCCGTAGCCCTTTCCAGCCTTGTGGAGGTGTACAATTTAGTCTCTAGTGTCTTTGGACAGCTCTTTGGTCTTGGCCATGTTAGTAGTTGGATTCTTACTGATTGTATGGGGTGAACAGGTGTCTTTATGCAGCTAACGACCTCAAACAGGTGCATCTAATTTAGGATAATAAATGTAGTGGAGGTGGACATTTTAAAGGCAGACTAACAGGTCTTTGAGGGTCAGAATTCTAGCTGATAGACAGATGTTCAAATACTTATTTGCAGCTGTATCATACAAATAAAAAGTTTAAAAATCATATATTGTGATTTCTGGATTTTTTTTTTTAGATTATGTCTCTCACAGTGGACATGCACCTACGATGACAATTTCAGACCCCTCCATGATTTCTAAGTGGGAGAACTTGCAAAATAGCAGCGTGTTCAAATACTTATTTCCCTCACTTTATATATATATATTTATATAATATTATATGTATTATATATGTCTCAAGCAATTAATAGAACTACAAATATGTTCATTTATGTTCAGATTTCTGTATGCAATAAGAGGTAAATATACATCAAGCCTCTTTTCTGTTTTGGCACAGAGGTGGTATATGTGTGTAAAGGGACGGTTATGGAGGATTTGGACAGGAAAGTGAAAGATAAAACTGGTCTGATCTATAATCTGTGATGTCTTTAAAAGAAATAGGAAATATAAACCAGATCAGATGTGTTTGAACAGGTATTTAATAGGGAGGTTTTTAGCTTTCAATCAGAGATCAGTTCCACATACCTGTACAAGCTGCTTAGGGAATGGTCCTCGGTCATTTTCCGGGATATTGATTGGAGGAATCTCCGACTTCTAAAACAGTTAGGGGAAGAAGCACATATAGCTAAATCAATAAGTTTTTCTATATCGTGTTCTCACAGCAGTATTTTTTAGCCAGCTAAATATTTTCAAGCGAAATTTATCATCACACAAGTTCATTACAATTCTAATGATAAATAATTTGAAGTTTTTATATGAAAACTCGAAATACCACGATTATTAACTAAGCGTCTTACCGAGGTCTGGTCTATTACAGTAATAACAGCTTTTGCAGTGACTGGACGACCTTCCCCCTGCATATCTGCTGCCTGAATCTCAAGAGTGTATTTATGATATTGCTGAAAGAGATGATTATATGTGCTTTATTCAATCAAGAAAATCTCAATCCTAAAAAAAAAAAAAACGTGGTTTGTGCACTCACCTGTCTGTCCAGGCCTTCAGCGTTCACTCGGATCACTCCCGTGATGGGGTTGATAGCAAACATGTTTGGATTGGGCTCTGATGGAGTCTGACTGATGATGAAGTACCTGATATCAGCATTGTCAGTGTCTGGATCATCTGCATCAGTGGCTGTGATGGTCATGAACTCAAGTCCTTCAGTGAGAAGGAAATGAACATTGTGAAACCTTGTGCTTTCATGTAGAGCAGGACAGGGAATAGATTTGTTGGTGACATTACATTGATATACCAACCTATTTTTGCAGTTTCTCGTACAAAGCCAGGAAACACATCTTGGGTGAAGACAGGAGAGTTGTCATTCTGGTCAATTACCTCGACTATAATCTCCATGGAAGGTTCTTTAATGCCATCAGCATTGGACCAGGCATGCGCTTGCAGCTGGAGTCAACAGAAAAATAAGAACATGGTTAAACACTAAAACCTGACAAGAGCAGGACAAACGATTTTACTGTTTGCTAACAAACATTTCAAAATAAATAACAGAAAAATGGTTTACCATATAAATATCTTTTTGTTCTCTGTCTAGTGGCTTCGAGACATAAAGCTGACCGGTGTTTTTGTCTATTGTGAAAAGTCCCACTGGAGGCTGGTCTGCTCCTTCACCCGTGATTCTGTACATCATCTGTGTTTCTTTGCCATGGTCCGAAATAATCTGGGCACAAGATGTGACAATTATTTAATGTATAAAATTTTTACAGAGTTTCCAAAATTCTGATGTAAATATTGTCTTAAGCCAGCAATGGCCTCAGCTCAGGAGAGGTTCATGCAGGCTTCGCTGTCCACACAAAGAAAGACGATGAGTGAAATAAACAAACAGTACAATATTGCAATGAGATATTAAATTATTTCAGTTCATTAAATTATTGAATGACATAACGATTGATGGATAATATAAACACTTCCCATTGGGACTCATGGAGAAATCATCTGTGTACCACACATATATATTTGATTCTCACCTGCACAATCTTCTTTGGGAAAGTTCCTCTATCATTTTCTGAAATTTTGATTGGAGGAATCACCCACCCTCTTTTTTGCCTCCTCAACCCACTTGAAGATTTTGGAAACACAAGAATTGGAAGAACTGGGGGCGATTCGGTCTATAAAAATAAAAAAATAAAAAATCAGTGTTGCTTAAATGGAAAATCTAATTGCTTTCTCTTCAAAGATCTGGATAATGAAGCTGAAGGCTAAAAATAAAACTAGATGGCATCAGCTGCTTTGGTTGATGTATGGTAGAGACTTAAGTCATTTAAAGTCAAATTTAAAGTCACTTTAAATATCTTTAAATATTAATTTTCCAGAAAACAGGAAATGTTGCAGTTTGTCCTGCAGAAGTTAGACTGCAGAAGTTGTGTACCTGTGCAGACTCAATCTCATCAACATCTCCACCCTGATGTTCCACTCTGACCAAGGCAGTGTGTTTCTTTCCACTGGAGTCCCAAGCATGGACAGAGAACATCTTATGGCCATCATGAAAATTGGCCTGTTTCCTCAGCTTCACAGTGCCATCTGAGTCGACGTGATACTGTGCGTCATCTGCCGTAAATTTGAAACGTGTTCCTCCATTGCAGTCATTAAAAACAACTGAAAACATGATAGAAAACATAAGAACTTTCATTTATCACAATCCAGTGATATACCAATGTAAAGAACAGAGTGAATGTAGAAATGATGGTGGATGTCCTGCATCATTAATTGAATGAACTGTTGAATGAACTGTTCACCGGGAATTGTGTTTAGCGCTTTTTTCCCTGTTTAAGGGTTTAAAAGCAGTGAGCGGAGGACATTTACCAGAACTACGAACACACACTACAGTAAACACATTAAGGTACGTAATTTCTCTACTATGGCGAACATCCAGTTCACTCAGTGTGTGAAGTGTGACATGTTTAGTCAGTCTTTCTCCGTTGTTAGCGATAATTTTATCTGTGAGAAGTGTAAGCTAGTTTGCTCTTTGACGGAGAAGATCTTAGCATTAGAGGAGCGCATCCAGAGTCTAGAGAGAATTAATGAGTGTGAGAGCAGTCCAGGTTCTGCAGGGGAAAGTCTGGATGCCCTAGGTGAAGGTACTATTCCCCCGACTCCGGCATTAGAGCCCTCGCAGCGGGGCGAATGGGTGACGACTCGGCGGCATACTCGCAAAGCCAAAGCTAACGCTAAGGCTCGCCCACGGGAGCACCATTCCTCCCCGCTTCGCGTGTCCAACAGGTTTGCTCTCCTCAGTGAAGCACCCGCTGAGAAACCTGAAAGAGCTCTGGTTTTAGGAGACTCCATTCTGAGGCACGTGAAATTAGCTAGACCTTTAGGGGCACCAGCAGCACAGGTTATGTGTATACCGGGAGCCAGGGCGCCGGACATAGCAGGTCAGCTTAGATTCTTAGGAAAGCACAGGTTCTCTAAGATAGTTTTTCACACAGGAGCTAATGATATACGCCTTCGACAGTCAGAGGTTACTAAGAGTAATGTTATAGAGGTGTGTAAATTAGCGAAGGCAATGTCCGATGCTGTAGTATGCTCTGGCCCCATCCCAATGCGACGTGGCGATGTAGCCTACAGCAGGTTATGGTCGCTGAACTGCTGGATGTCCAAGTGGTGCTCCAAAAATAATGTGGGCTTCATTAATAATTGGAGCATTTTTGAGGGCAAGGCTGGCCTGTTAGGGCGGGACGGTGTCCATCCCACCCGGGAAGGTGCTGCTCTCATTTCTTGTAGTACAGGTCATAGTCTCAGAACAGCACTAGTTAACAAGTGACTGTCTAGAGCCAAGGCCAGGGAGCAGACAGACAGGCTAAACCGACCGTCTGCTAGCTGCACAGAGTCGTCACTCAGGATCCACCATATTGAGTGTAAAGGCCAACAGAGTAGTTATGCACTATTTTATTCATTTTATTTATGATTACGACATCAAGCTTTTATTTTGGCAACCACAGAAACCGGAAGTATAATAACGGAAGTCAGTTTCAAGAACGGCGGTAAAACGAAAGAAAGTCTTAAAGGGTTCACGGTTAAAACAGTAAAAACTACGGATAAACTACAAGGTTAGCTTCGGTCAAATGAGGAACAAGGTTTGTGGTGTTAATAAGAAACATATGCAAGTTACTTAAAAGGTTTATTGTGAAATGCTTAATTTAACTTAATGCTAACGGATTGAAACCAATGTAAGGAGCTGTATAACAGTTGAAATGTAATGGTTAATGCATGGTTTATTTGTTTTACTCAGCTCTTACGTTGGTTGATGACACGGAGAGCAATAAAAGTCATTTAACCATCAGTTCTGGCCTTCTCAATATTGACTGGATGCTACAGTAAGAGCTTGACCACCGCCACAGCCTGCATGACGTAGCTACAAGATTCAACGGCAATACCCGCGACGTCCAGCAGATGGCAGAAGTTGGTCAGAAAATACAACAATTCAACTAAAAGCACTCAAAATGGAAGGATCACAGGCTGCTTCAGTAAGTCAAATGGACATAAATGAACAGATCACAAGTTTACAACAAGAAATTCAAGATTTAAAGAACTTGCTTAAAGATGAAAGTGAGGATAGACAAAACATTAAAGATTTAATCACACGCAAGGAACAAATCTTAACAGAGCTTCAAGACAAAGCTCAATGCATATCAGAATTACCAAGACGTTCAGAAAGAGTTAAGGTACAAACCGAAAGGATGATAACATATCAAAGGGAAGAAATTAGTAAAAGAGAAAAAGGACTAACGACTCTTTACGAACAATGGAAAACACAGGTACGCAAAACAAGAGAAAGGTTAAAATCAGATATCACAGACAAGGAGATGTCAGAACTTGCAGACACAATAGAGCAAAAGAGAGATGATGTATTAAAGTTATATTCAGAAATAAGGAATCAAATGGCACCATCATCTGACGTAAGGAGGAAGATTGATGCATGTGATGCAATAACTCATGACATCGTAAGGATAATTCTGGAAAGACTAAGTGGTGTTGAGGATTTTGATGCAGAGCGTGAAAGAACTCGTTTACGTGGACTTTTAAAGCACGACTATGCCCAATCCATATACGGCTCAACCGCAGCATCAGATCGCAGCCAACGGTCCTCAGCTTCACAGCTCACAGCAAAACGAGCCGCCGCAGCGGCAGAGCTAGCTGCAAAGGAGGCTGAATATGAGACTGTACTAGAGGAATTAAGACAACAGGAAAAGATAAAAGCTCTAGAAGAGGAGCACAAGAAACAAATGGCAGTTCAAACATCAGAGTTGGAACGCTTGAAAGCACAGAAGGACGTGAAAGCAGCTCGAGCTAGGTTTGAGGCATATGACAGAGAGTTATCACAGGTGAATGATGTACAGTCAATAAAAAGTGAACAGGTGAACCCATACTTCATACCCAAACAGCCCACACCAGCACCTTCCTTTATTCCTGAGCAGACAACTTCCCCCAATGTCACTCAACTAGCTCAAGCAGTACAGGACAGCATTAAACTGAACAGACTTCCCACACCAGAACCAACAATGTTTAGTGGCGAATCACTAAGCTTTATCGAATGGAAATCCACGTTCATATCACTGATTGAACAAAAGGGCATCTCAACAGCAGATAAGTTGTACTATTTGAAAAGATATGTAACGGGCCCAGCTCGAAAATGCCTTGAAGGGACCTTCTTCAGAAATGATGAGGAGGCATACAAAGACGCCTGGGACAAGTTAAATCAGAGGTACGGCCAGCCATTCGTGATTCAGAAAGCATTTAGAGAAAGGCTATCAAACTGGCCTAAAGTGCAGAATAGAGATGCTGATGGACTGAGGGCATTTGCAGATTTCATAAATGCATGCTTGCTCGCGATGCCTCACGTAAAGGGGCTACAAATACTCAATGACAGCGAAGAGAACCAAAAACTGTTGCACAAACTACCAGACTGGATAAACGCGAGATGGAACAGGCAGGTAACAAAGACTTTAATGGAGGGCGGGGAGTTCCCAAGTTTCAGCGCTTTTGCCTCCTTCCTCTCCTTAGAAGCCGAAGTCGCCTGCAACCCAGTCACCTCCATTCATGCGCTTCGCTACACTGAAACAAACAGCGACAAAAGGTACACAAGGGAAATCAAAGGAAACAAGGCAAGTGTATTTAACACAAATACAACTGTACAAAGTGATAAAAGGATGATAACTAAACCACCTAACGGCTCACCATGCACAATGTGCCAAGGCACCCATCAACTTCACAAGTGCCCTGAACTCTTGAAAGGGTCCCTAGAAAACATAAGGAAATATGTGAAAGACAATAGACTTTGTTATGGTTGTCTAAAACAAGGACACAGTGCTAAGGACTGCAGACGACGCCTTACCTGTGAAACTTGCACAAAGCGACACCCAACTTGTCTCCATGATGAAAGTTACAGGAACGGTGTGCAGAGAGAAACATATGTGAACACAAACAATGCAACTCAAGGTAACTCACCTGAAACAGCAACAGCTATGTCACTTAACGTTGCCAGAGCGGAACCGTCAGTCAGCACCTCAATGATAGTTCCAGTGTGGCTCTCAACGACCACTAACCCACTCAAAGAAAAACTGGTTTATGCGTTGCTAGACACACAGAGTGACACTGTATTCATTAATCAAGATGTCACACATGAGCTGCAGGCAGATGTTTGTCCCGTAAAGCTTAAATTAACTACTATGATGGGTAAAAATGCAGTGGTAAGCAGTGGAAAGGTGTCTGATCTTTTAGTGAGAGGTTATAACTCAGCTACAGCCATAAAGCTCCCCACTGCATACATCAAGGATTACATACCTGCTAACAGAGAACACATACCTACCTGTGAAACAGCCAAACAGTGGAGTCATTTGCTACCAATCGTAAACGAGATCCCTCCACTCCTCAGTTGTGAAGTAAGTCTCCTCATAGGTTATACTTGTCCTAGAGCTCTTGCACCCAAACAAGTAATCTTAGGCAAAGAAAATGAGCCCTATGCCATTCACACTGACTTGGGATGGAGCATAATTGGAAACTCGACACCAGGCAGCGAAACAGACTTGGCAAGCAGTCTCTGTCACCGAGTCACTGTTAAAGAAATCCCTCCCTCCACTCCAGCAGATGCAATACGCGCTTTGGAAAGAGATTTCAAGGAGACTGACGGGAATGAAAGGACTGTGTCGCAAGACGATTTAGTATTCCTTCAGAAGCTCGAGCATGGCATAACACAGACTGAAAATGGACATTTTGAAATGCCATTACCATTTAAAGACAGACCACAAATGCCAGATAACAGACAACTCGCTGAAACCAGACTAAACCAACTCAAACGCAAATTCATGAAAGACGAAAAATACAAAAGGGACTACATGGAATATATGAGTGACATCATCGAAAGAGGTGATGCCGAAGAAGCTGATGATAGTGGACCGCCAGGAGAGACTTGGTACATACCGCACCACGGTATCTATCATCCAAAGAAACCTGAGAGGTTACGCGTAGTCTTCGACTGCTCCGCAAAGCACAAAGGTACCTGCCTTAACGAGCATTTACTGAATGGGCCTGACATGATCAACAACCTGACGGGCGTGCTCCTGCGCTTTAGACAGCACCAAGTAGCTCTCATGTGCGACATTGAAAAAATGTTTCACCAATTCCAAGTCAAAGAAAATGATCGCAACTTCTTACGCTTCATATGGTGGAAAAATGGAGACATGAACAGCCAACCACAAGCATACAGGATGACAGTACACCTCTTTGGTGCGGTTTCATCACCCGGCTGTGCGAACTATGGACTCAAACATTTAGCCAAAGAGAACAGATTTACATATCCAGTTGGCTCACAGTTCATAGCAAGAGACTTCTACGTAGACGACGGAGTCATCAGTGTAGAGACGGTAAAGGATGCCATACAACTGGCAAAGGAAGCACGTGAACTATGTACAAAGGGCGGACTAAGGTTGCATAAATTCGTATCCAACAACTCTGAAGTTTTAAAAAGCATTCCAGCTTCAGAACATGCAACAGACACTAAAACAAAAGACTTGACATTCAATGAAACACAGACAGAAAGAGCACTTGGCATTTATTGGAATGTGAACAAGGATTGTTTTACATTCAACATCACACTAAAGGACCAACCACCAACTAGGCGGGGCATCTTGTCCACAGTCGCAGCGATATACGACCCCTTTGGCTTCATCGCTCCCTATGTGCTCAAGGGAAAAGGAATTCTCCAAGAAATGTGTCGTCAAGGAACAGACTGGGACGACCCGCTACCTGAACATCTTAAGCCACGGTGGGAATGTTGGAAAGGAGATCTACACAATCTAAAAAATGTGCAAATCAGCAGATGTTATGTTCCAGCAGACTTTGGAGAAGTGGTAAGAACAGAAATACACCACTTTTCGGACGCAAGCACAACTGGACATGGACAATGTTCTTACCTCAGACTCGTAAACAAAAGGGAAGACGTCCACTGTACCTTTATCATGGGCAAAGCACGCGTCTCTCCAACTAAGATTGTCACAATCCCAAGGTTAGAACTTACCGCAGCCGCAGTATCTGTCGCTGTAAGTAACATGCTAAGAGAGGAACTGCTCTATGACAATGTTGAGGAGTTCTTTTGGACAGACTCAAGGGTCACTCTAGGATACATAAACAACGATGCGAGACGATTTCACACGTTTGTTGCTAATAGAGTGCAGAAAATCCGCAACTGTACCTCACTGCAACAGTGGTTTTATGTGCCTACCAGCGAAAACCCCGCAGACATTGCATCCAGGGGCACATCTGTAAATGAACTGCTTTCATCTAATTGGTTCACAGGCCCTCCCTTCCTGTGGGAAAAGATTTTACAGCTTCCAACAAAAGAGACCGTTGTACTTCCAGTAGGAGACCCAGAGGTGAGAAAGGTACAGTCACTAAGCACTGAAACAGTTGAACATACAAACCTTGGTGTCCGGCTCACAAAGTTCTCGTCCTGGTCCCGCGCAGTCAGTGCAGTCGCACGTCTCAGAAGATACTTACTCAAAGACAAATCAAATACACTCACAACTGTGACTGAAAGACAAGACACAGAGACTGTGATTATCAGAGACTTGCAAAAACAAACATATCAAAACGAAATCGAGACATTAAGCAAAGGCAAACAGCTTTCAAAGAACAACAAAATGTACAACTTGGATGTCTTTTTGGACAAGGACAATGTGCTCAAGGTGGGAGGAAGGCTCCATCCCTCTTCGCTGCCCAGCTCATTTAAACATCCAACAATCATTCCCAGAGAACATCACGTCACAAAATTGATAATTGCTCGCTGTCACGAAAGGGTCAATCACCAAGGAAAGGGCTTCACAATGAACGAGATACGATCCAATGGCTATTGGATTCCAAAGTTGAGTCAAACGGTTGCATCCTACATTCGCCAGTGTGTGTTTTGTCGGAAACAAAGGAGACCTGTGGAAGGACAAAAAATGAGAGACTTACCCACAGAAAGAATTGAACGATCTCCGCCTTTCACATACTGTGGTATGGACGTTTTTGGACCATTCCTGACCAAACAAGCAAGGAAGGAATATAAAAGGTATGGCCTCCTTTTCACATGCCTTTATTCACGTGCAATTCATGTAGAAATGTTAGAGGACCTATCAACAGATGCCTTCATAAATGGGCTCAGATGCTTTATCGCTCTAAGAGGCTCGGTCAGACAAATAAAATGTGATCAGGGTACTAACTTTATAGGTGCCAAAAATGAACTGAATGCGGCACAAGGTGAAATTGACACTGACAAACTGACAACCTTCCTTGCAGAAAAACAATGCGAATTTGTCCTAAACACCCCTCATGCTAGTCACGCAGGTGGAGTATGGGAACGACAGATACGGACCGTGAGAAACGTTCTTAAGGCAACATTGGCTCTCACGCCAGGTCGACTCACTGACTCTTCACTAAGAACCTTCTTGTATGAAGCAGCTGCTATAGTAAACAGCCGCCCCCTTACAACAGACAGTCTCAACGATCCAAACAGTTTGGAGCCGCTGACTCCAAATCATCTGGTCACAATGAAAACCTCAATTCCTCTGCCTCCCCCTGGACATTTCGTTAAGAAGGACTTGTATGCACGAAAACGATGGCGTCAGGTACAGTACTTGCTCGAACAGTTTTGGAGCAGGTGGAAAAGAGAGTACCTGCAGAACATAATGGTCAGACAAAAATGGCACAAGCCTAAAAGAAACATGCAAATAGGAGACATAGTAATGGACAAAGATGAAATGCAACCACGATCCCAGTGGAAACTTGGACGAATATTGGACACTGTAAAAGATACAGACGGACTTGTCAGAAAGGTCAAAATAGGCTTTGCAGACAGAAATCTTACCAAAAGGGGTCAACGTGTGAACAAAATGTCTGTTGTAAAACGTCCAGTTCATAAGTTAGTTCTACTATTAGAAGATTGTGGAAAGTAAATTTACAATGCCTAAGTGTATTGAAATATGAAAATTACAGTTGTAACATGCTTACGAGGTTATTTCTATATTTGGTTAAGTAACTTGAAGAAATTATTTGTGTTTTTAGGTGTATAATAGCAAATAATTTGGTGGGAGTGTAAAGGCCAACAGAGTAGTTATGCACTATTTTATTCATTTTATTTATGATTACGACATCAAGCTTTTATTTTGGCAACCACAGAAACCGGAAGTATAATAACGGAAGTCAGTTTCAAGAACGGCGGTAAAACGAAAGAAAGTCTTAAAGGGTTCACGGTTAAAACAGTAAAAACTACGGATAAACTACAAGGTTAGCTTCGGTCAAATGAGGAACAAGGTTTGTGGTGTTAATAAGAAACATATGCAAGTTACTTAAAAGGTTTATTGTGAAATGCTTAATTTAACTTAATGCTAACGGATTGAAACCAATGTAAGGAGCTGTATAACAGTTGAAATGTAATGGTTAATGCATGGTTTATTTGTTTTACTCAGCTCTTACGTTGGTTGATGACACGGAGAGCAATAAAAGTCATTTAACCATCAGTTCTGGCCTTCTCAATATTGACTGGATGCTACATTGAGACTGTGTCTGTCCCCCGAGCAAAACCAAAATATAGGAGTTATCAGAAAGTCTGTTTAAGTAACCTGATTAACATTAAATTAAATAGGACTGAACGCACAGCCAGCACCTCTGATCTAAAAATAGGACTGCTGAATATTAGATCTCTCACGCCAAAAGCGCTGACTATAAACGAAATTATTACCGACCAGGAGTTTAATATAATGTGTTTGACAGAAACGTGGATTAAATCGAATGAATATGTAGCATTAAATGAGGCGAGTCCTCCTGGGTATAGTTACATACACCAACCCCGTCTAAATGGCAGAGGAGGTGGAGTAGCAGCTATTTATAATAATAATCTAAACGTCACACAAAAGACTAAATACAAATGTAAAACATTTGAAGTTCTTTACACCAACATAAAATGTTCAGTGTCCGAAAGCAGGTCAAGCCAGTTAATTCCACTAATTATTATTTATAGACCCCCAGGGGCCTACTCTGATTTTCTGATAGAATTTGCAGATTTCATTACAAATTTAGCTACTTCTTTAGACAAAGCATTAATTGTTGGAGACTTTAATATTTATTTTAATAATCAGGAAGACTCCTTAAGAGCAGCAGTTGTGTCCATTCTAGATTCAGTTGGAATTAATCAGAATGTTATAGGACCCACTCATAGTGGTGGACACACTCTCGATTTGTTGTTAACATTTGGATTAAAAATAAAAAACTTAGTCATAATTCCACAGTCTGAAGCTATTTCAGACCATTATCTAATCTCGTTTAAAATTTGCCTAAGTCATTGCATTTCTACCTCACCACGTTACCGTGTTAAGCATACTTTCACGTCAGCTACAGCAGCGCGTTTTATTAATAATCTTCCCGAAATTACGATATTAGATAGATCTCCGTCAGACCCCGCAGAGCTCGATTGGGCCACTGAACATCTAGAAACAACGTTACGTTACACTCTAGATGATGTAGCTCCCCTTAAGACCAAAATGATCAGGGAGAAAAAATTAGCACAGTGGTATACTGATCATACACGCACCTTAAAACAGACCACTCGAAAATTAGAACGTAAATGGCGTCAAACTAAATTAACAGTATTTCAAATTGCATGGAAGGACAGCCTCTTAAATTATAGAAAATCTCTTAGTGCTGCTAGATCAGCATATTTCTCCACCCTCATAGAAAATAACAAGCATAATCCTAGATTTTTATTCAGCACGGTAGCAAAATTAACAGGGAATAAAAGCACTGCATTCACATGCACACCATCAATAGGTAGTAATGATTTCATGAACTTTTTTAATAATAAAATTGAAAACATCAGGCAAGAAATCCAGACGGTTAATATAAATCCAAATTATTTTACAAATAACCCTGTAGACAGCAGTGTAATTATAACGGACAATCAACTACAAAGCTTCACTCCTATTCATGAGAAGGACTTAATTTCATTAATCTCCTCATCAAAATCATCAACCTGCATTCTCGATCCCCTGCCTACTAGTTTCTTTAAACAGATAACTCCAGAGGTAATCAAACCAGTTTTAAAAAATAATTAACTCTTCCATTAGCACCGGTTATGTACCTAAATCCTTCAAACTGGCAGTTATCCACCCCCTTATTAAGAAACCTGTCTTTGACCCATGTCAGTTGTCCAACTACAGACCGATATCAAATCTCCCCTTTATATCCAAAATTTTAGAAAAGGTTGTAGCACAGCAGTTATGCTCACACCTACTTATGAATAACATTTTTGAAGTGTATCAGTCAGGATTTCGGCCTCATCATAGCACAGAGACGGCGCTAGTTAAGGTGGTAAATGACCTGTTATTGGCCTCTGATCAGGGTTTTGTCTCCTTACTTGTTTTGCTCGACCTTAGTGCAGCTTTTGACACCATTGATCACACTATACTGCTTGCTAGACTTGAGAACGTTGTAGGAATAAAGGGAACAGCTCTCTCTTGGCTCAGGTCTTATTTGACTGATCGCTATCAGTTTGTGGATGTAAATGGTGAGTTCTCCACACTCTATGAGGTAAAGTTTGGTGTTCCTCAAGGATCTGTCTTAGGCCCACTGCTTTTCTCTTTATATATGCTGCCTCTTGGTGAAATCATTCATAAACATGGGATTCGCTTCCATTGCTATGCTGATGACACACAGCTGTATATTTCAGCAAAGCCAGATGAGAGAGATCAGCTAAACAGTGTTGAGAAGTGTGTAAAGGACATTAGACAGTGGATGCTTAATAACTTTCTTCTGCTCAACTCAGATAAGACGGAAGTACTTTTACTAGGACCACATGCAGCTAGAAGCAAACTTTCTGATTACGTAGCATCTCTGGATGGTGTTTCTGTTTCAGCATGTACGGCTGTCAAAGACCTTGGTGTGATTATTGACCCGAGTCTTTCCTTTGAGTCTCACGTGAATAATATCACCAGGATCGCCTTCTTTCACCTAAGAAATATTGCTAAAATTAGAAATATGATGTCGTTACAGGATGCAGAAAAACTAGTTCATGCTTTTGTTACTTCTAGATTGGACTACTGTAACGCTTTACTGTCTGGGTGTGCGAGTAAGTGCATAAATAAGCTTCAGTTAGTCCAGAATGCAGCAGCAAGGGTCCTCACCAGATCTAGGAAATACGACCACATCACCCCTGTTTTAATCAGTCTACACTGGCTCCCAATCAAATCTCGCATTGATTATAAAATATTACTACTGACGTATAAAGCACTTAACGGTCTCGCACCGCAGTATCTGAGTGAACTTCTGTACCAGTATGATCCTCCACGCCTACTTAGATCAAAAGGTGCTGGCTATCTGTTGGTTCCTCAAATAATGAAGACTACAGCAGGGGGCAGATCTTTCTCTTATAAAGCCCCACAGTTATGGAACAACCTTCCAATCAGTGTTCGGGACTCAGACACAGTCTCAGTGTTCAAGTCGAGGTTGAAAACTTATTTATTTAGTCAAGCCTTTTATCAGTAGATTTTTTTTCTTAGGTAAAGGCTCAGATCTGGAGGGAGCATGGATATAGAGTGTTTGGTGAACTGGTATATTTGTATGCTGTCGTCCCCTCACATTCACACGGTCACTCAGGTTTGTTGATGGTGGTGTGGTGGGTCGTCTCTTATCCCAGAGATCCCTCATGTCTGTGTTACCTTCTGGTTCTCCCTTTTAGTTATGCTGCCATAGCGAGTCTTGCCGGAGTCCAAACTGCACAGTGACATTAACTTTCATACACCAATAGTTACACTTAATAATCCATACCCTTCTCTTCCCGTCACCCTCTCTCTCTCTCTCTCTCTCTCTCTCTCTCTCTCTCTCTCTCTCTCTCTCTCTCTCTCGATCGAGTTAAACATGCTCCTGAGGCTCCAGTGACCACTGTTCCTGCCCCTCTACCCTCCGTGGATCTTCACACTTCTGTGCAGCTTGGGACGGTATCTCATCAACACCTTGGGTGGTTCCATGAAATTCCGGAGTAGAACGGGTGCTTTGAGGATGGATTGGACTGTAGTTGGTGTCGGCGGTCTGCTGCACTGACTCGGGAGTGCAGTTTGCTTCTGATCATCATCACTGTACCCCGCAACTTTGTATATATGCTTCAAATGGACATTTGGTGCAACCCAGATGAGGATGGGTTCCCTCTTGAGTCTGGTTCCTCTCAAGGTTTCTTCCTTATGCCATCTCGGGGAGTTTTTCCTTGCCACAGTTGCTCATCAGGGACAAACTTACTTATAAAGAACATATTTACATTTAATCACCACATTATCTGTGTAAAGCTGCTTTGAGACGATGTTCATTGTTAAAAGCGCTATACAAATAAAAATGAATTGAATTGAATTGAATTAATAAACAAGCTTCAGTTAGTTCAAAATGCAGCAGCCAGAGTTCTTACAAGGTCGAGAAAATATGATCACAACCCCGATCTTATCGTCCCTACATTGGCTTCCTGTTAAGTTTCGAATAGACTACAAACTATTACTTCTTACTTATAAAGCACTAAATGGTTTGGCTCCCATGTATCTATCCAGTTTTTTAACACGCTACAATCCGCCATGCTCCCTGAGATCTCAAAACTCTGGACTTCTAGTAGTTCGTAGAATAGCAAAGTCCACTAAAGGTGGTAGAGCATTTTCACATTTAGCTCCTAAACTCTGGAATAGTCTTTCTGACAGTGTTCGGGGCTCAGACACACTCTCCCAGTTTAAGTGCAGATTAAAAACATATCTTTTTAGCACAGCCTACACATAACACACATCACATCATAACCTTGTGCTCCAGAACATCTGATTACATGCACATTATCAACTTGTGCTGTTAATATCATGAACAGCAGCTACGCTAATTTCTCTCCACTGCTTCTTTTTCTCTCCCCATCCTGAGACACCCTGAGGTTTGGCCAGCTACAGTCACCTCCCACCTAGTGATGATTACGGACCTTTGAAGAAGTAGATGCCGAACTCACAAACATCCCGAACCATCTAGAGACGTACCAGTGCCATTTGGATCCCGCTACATGTGTGGAGTTTTGACATTGGACCTCCTGGAGTGTTTAAAGGCTCTGGCATGGAGAAGCTGATGCTGGATCTGTGATGATCACAAATGCTGAGCTTATAAAACTAGGAGCTACTAACCATATAGACTGTATAAGACTGCAGAAAGAACATCACTTATAATCTTATACTCCAGTGCTCATGTTAGTTCTCACTCTCCAGTGTTCTGTATTGTTGAAAGATTTATGATCAAACTCTTGATGTCACCCAAATGAGGATGGGTTCCCCTTTTGAGTCTGGTTCCTCTCAAGGTTTCTTCCTCATAACATCTAAGGGGAGTTTTTCCTTGCCACAGTCACCACGGCTGCTCATCAGGGACAAATTCACACCATTCACCATCACTGTTGATTTGTGTAAAGCTGCTTTGAGACAATGTCTGTTGTGAAAAGCGCTATACAAATAAACTTGACTTGACTTGACTTGGTGCTGGAGAACGGGCTGTAGATGAGAATGGTAAAGTTAAACAAGCTGCAAAACATGTACTACATATGATTTCCTCAACAGACAATGATTTCCACACTGTCAGCAGGAAAAATATATATAGAGCTGTTAATTTCTTTCCAGCCACATGGTTTCTGACATTTTAATTAGACATAAATGCCAAAATTCCTCTCATACACTAGTATCCTGTTTTTTTCCTGCATCTTAATAAAAATGATCAGCAAGCTGATTTATCTATTATTAAATGCCAAAGCCATGCATTTTTGTTTCAACTCTATCCTCAGATAGGAACCGAGAACATTGTGGTAGTGTTGACTCACTTGTGCCGATCTTTGTGCCCCCCTGCAGGTGTTCTCTGGGAACTCTGAATAGGAAAAGATCAGAACCGAATCCAGGAGAACATGACTGAGACTCACCGATTCCACACTGCAGAACCTGGACAAGAAAATACTTTGTGTGTGTATATGATTATCACTGCCATGTATGTAGTTTTTATGGTTGACAGGCTCTAATTAGGCTCTGCAGATCAGAGTAGCCTGGTGTAAACCTGTCCAATAGATCTGAATAAATCTTTAAGACAATTACTATTTAAGCTAATTAGAGAAAACACTAAAATGTGGACCTTCAAACATTAATCAGACTCTATAATTAAACGGTATGAAAGTGTGCTCAGTGCTTTAAATATGAACTTGGTAAAACAAAACTACTGTTTGCTAACAAACATTTTGAAATTAATTGTTTATTCAGTTCTTTATTTCTCACATATAGAAAAAAGTGCAACCATGTTACCCCCGACAAAGACAAGTGGGTGTCATTTGTCATACTGACCCGAGTGCTATATAACTTGAATAGAGGGAAAAAGTAATTTACCTGGATTAAGCAAATCACAGCTACCAACTTCACCCTGCTTACAGGCTCCATTTGAAGTCAAAAATCTGCAAAAACTACCAAATTTTACTAATCCAACTGCAGGACGGAGGGTCACATCTGCTTTAAAGCAGATGTTATGGGTGTGTTTGTTTGGGGGGTGGGGGTGGTACGCAGGGGCAGTTTCACTAAAATATTTTGAGGTTGTTAGAACTTGTTGTTGGTTCTTTCCTTATTTTTAAATAAAATGCTGATACTGCAGATAAGGAAAGATGGCTGATTGGGTAAGACAGAAAACATGACTAGACTTGGTTTCTGTAACATGTCAAGGCAGTATATTCTCTAAACTTTCATTCCAGTTTTCCTTCAAAACATCTTATAAAATCTTTTGTTTTTGTAACATAAAATAAACACCAGAGAAGTCCTCTAGCCGGTCATGAATCTCAATACTGAGGCTTTGAAAAGGGTGGAAACATTGAGTATTTTTTGGTTTCTGAGAGACACATGCATGTTCCTTTGGTCAAACAAATCTATAAATCCTCCGCTTTATGATGTTCTTCACTCGTTGGAGATTTTGTTCTTGTGATCCAGTTCGTCCCAGAGCAGTTCAATAGGATTTAGGTGTGGGGACTGGGATGGATGTTCCCTGATAGATAAACACTCCAGACGACTGTCTGCTCTTTAAATAACGTTTACACAGTTTGGACGTATGCATTTGATCATCGTCTTGTGACTTACAAGTGCAGCAAATTCCAGTCCAAGCAGCAAAATCCAATCGATGCAAATTACTACAATAACACAAGGTTTGGATTACAGATAAACTTATAAGAAATAAACTTATAGGCACCAAACTTATACATTTTAACATTTTAACCTCTTTATATTTATTTACTGTGACAATTATGAAGATAAATGAACATAATGTTTTGGATGAAACAGTGGTTTCAATCATCTGAAGACAATACAAGGGGCGTTCAAGTTTACAGGACTGGTAATACTATAATACAAAATACATCATGCAGATGTGTCACATCATCAGTGATGTATCCTGGGGTCATTGGGTGTTTCGGGTCTTTCAACATCAGACACCCTCGTCTAGGCGACCCAGCCGGGGTTCATCAGACCCTAACCTGTGTCCCAGTAGCAAATGCCCACAGTTCTGCCCTCTTAATCCAAAGCCATCTAGCTGCTTTCTCTGCGGCTCCAGTTGCGGTTCTAATCGCCTTCCTCTTTGTCTCCCTCTACAGCCCACCTCCAACGGCTCACACCGTGTTTCCCAGCCCTACCTTCTGCACTCTTTAACTAACTCTTGGTACTTAGCCCGCTTCCTCTCGTTGGCCTCTTCCATGCGCTCTTCCCAGGGCACAGTGAGCTGCAATAAAATCAACTACTTGGTGGAATCTGCGTCTTGTGTAAATGTTAATCTTTAGCTGTTTATCTAGATCCACCTGCAATTGCCAGTCTGTAGCAGAAGTAAGAAGACCAGACTTTACTCTGGATTGTGGGTGGGCCTTCTCTCCAGCTCTTAAAAAACTGGATGGTCTTTGGCTTGAAATGGGCTTTGTTGGCATTAATGACTATGGCTAAGCTCTCAGCAACTGACTTAAGCACTTTGTTGTGGTGCCAACGACAGTGCCCATCTCCAAGGGATTTTGAGCAGCTGCTGAGGATATGTTCTAGCAATTCCCTTCCCAAACAACTGGGACAGGAAGGTGTCTCACACTTTCCCCAGGGGTAGAGGTTTGCAGGACTTGGTAAGACATCATAGACGCTTTGGACTAAGAACCTGAAAGGGTGGGAATCTACTTTCCAAATATCAGCCCAGGTGATCTTACGCTGCCGAACATTACCCCATTTAGTCTAAGCTCCTTGTTGTCCCAATCCCACCATCCGGCTAGCTCTTTCTTCCTCCACACCTGCCCTCACTTCCTGCTAAACAAGATGTTGCCGTTTTTTACCCTGAGCATTGTCAATTATCACAACCGGCAAGTAGCCAAAGCCTGCACGCCCTGTTGCTATTGGCCCCACCCGTGCCTTGTGCCTCAACCGTGACTCAGCCACTTCTAGTGAATTTCTCTGCGCTCCATTTCCTACCTGTGAGCACCTGTATGCCAGCTGCTGCCACCTTGGGATCAATAGACTCTCTGTACTGCCATGCTTCCCATGTTCTTGACACCATGAACTCTTCAGTAAGACTACTCATCGGGAGGTGCAGAATATCACTCGTGAGATATAACTGCATTTAATTTTCGACATACTGCCCTGCTACCTTTATACACATTCCAGAGTTTAAAGATTTGTAGAAAGTACAAGTACACCTACAAGAACAGGTAAAAAAGATTTGTCCGAACCATCCTAGTATGGCCTGCCTCACTTCATCATCAGGGAATTACCTCCAACCGGGACAGTAGATGTCACTGACGGCCATCTTTGAAACATTTACACAGTTCAAATGTCTTACTGCGGCTGAGCGTCTTATCACCATACTGCGCTTGATGTCTTCTGTAGATATCTACGGGTTTTATGCCTTCGTTCATACCACACTTCAGCATCACACGCTCTAACATAGGTGCAGTAACACTGTCACCTGCCACATTTATTAACGTGACATACATGTGCGCCGCCCAGCAGTAATAGGACACGCTGGCCACTTACTACTGCTTACTACACAGCCACGCCCATGCTAGCGTCCGTTTTTATACCAGTAACATAAAATGTCTCAGTTTGACTTGAATCTGGTGCATCACCTCTAATGCCATGTACTGCTTTTATAATGGAGTCAAATCAGTGTGTCATTTATAATAAAAATCTATGACATACTTCACATTTACAGCATTTGTCTGGCGCCCTCATCCAGAACGACTTACAACTGAGCAGCTTAGACTTAAGGGCCTTTCTCAAGGGCCCCACAGTGACAGCATGGTGGGGCTGGGATTTCCATTTTTACTGTAAGTTAAACATCACTGCTTCTGGTTCTGGCCTTCCAGAGGTTAAAATACAGAAGAATAAATACACATAAATACTACCAGAAACACAAAGTACCACCAGGGGGCGGTATACGCATGTGTGTTTCAGTTGCACACTTCAACAGGCTGGAATGTAGATGATGAGGATGACTAACTCGGTGTTCTTAGATAAAATTCCACCTGTGGAAACAGGAGACAGGAGATATGAGGAACTTGTGAAGTGAGATGACACAGCGATGGTATTCATTCACATATATAAAGCAGACACTCTGTAATCACAGCGAGGTCTTTTAACGCTGCACAGGATGCGATAGCAGAGATAGCAGGATATCAGAAAGCTTCTAGCTGACCGTGTTCCTAGTACAAATACTTCTGTCTTATGAATAAGTAGACGGACGTTACTTAGCATCCAGCCTCTAATCAACGCTACACATTGTTAACATTATGAAGCATATCTGAACACAAATTTTAGCATCACAGAGGAGGCTAATACCATGTTTATGGATAATTGTATGCAGATTTAGCATTTTCGAGGTGGTATCAAAAGGTTTTGAGATTAGTTTTATAACACGCCAACAGATGGCAGCACAGGGCTGCACGCACAGTCACAGGGAGCACCAACTTTCATAAGTCAGTGTGGCAAAAGACATCGTCCTTTGTACGTCTTGAGCCGTGTAACTGGTGCTAAACTGACCACGTGTGCACCCCGTCACCGAGCTCCTCCTCACACGTGAGTTTCTCGCTGGATACCACCTCGTATAATGGATAAATTGTTGAGGTCTAAAACAGAGCTTTGTGGAGAGAAACAGAGAACTGTAAAGACCTCCACACTGATACTGATCTGCCAGATAAGACCTGAGCCAGGAGAACGATGTTCTCTTAACCTCAGCAACATTTCGAAATCTGTCTAGAAGAAACTTCTTGTGTTGGAAAAGCAGCAGAGAGGTCAAGCAACACATGCATATGCACTTTAACCAGCGATGATGAAGCCTAAATCCTGATTTACCTTTCAACCTTTCAGTATGATTATAACTGATGTTGTGCTACAACCTTTTCTAGGATCTTGGAGATAAAAAGGGAGGTATATTGATCTACATTTGGACCCCTGACAGGTGGTGAAGGTTTTTATAATTTGTATATGTCAATTAGTGATCATTCAGCTTCAATGTATAAGTGGAGGAGGTCAGGAGGCTCCAGTTCCAGTTCATCTCAAAGGAGTTCAGTGGGATTGAGGAGGTCAGGGCTCTGTGGAGGACACACAAGGTCTTCACATCAACAACCATGTTTTCGTGGAGCTCAGGTTTATGTTTAAGAGCATCGCCTTGCTGGAACGCGGTTTATATAATTAAATGATTCCAGTTTGTGGCAGCAGCTTGAGGAAGGAGCAGATGTTTTTGCAGTGAATCTGCAGGACAGTGGTGAACATGGACCAGGGTTAGGAACCTGTGCCCTAATAAATAGGCTGTATAGCATGTGTGTGGTTTATATTTTGACAAATAGTTCAGTATAGTAGTATA
>JBCEWE010000578.1:13232170-13244670 GCA_039877035.1 Silurus lanzhouensis | reverse complement strand
ATATAGAACCCTTTCAGAGAGCAAGAAGGTCAACCATCCAGCACTGAACCCGTGTCCTGGGGTTTTGAGACAGTATTAAGGTTCAGAGTTGTGAATAGACTGATGTTCTCATTTAGGGTGTGTTCATGTCTCATGACCAGGGTTGGAGCAAACCTGTTGCAGGTCCTGAAGATGTTTGAAGGAGTTTCAGAAAAGCTGAAGGTTTTGGCCAAGCAGATCATTTTTTATTCTGTAGATAATGATGAGTAAAGTACAGGTTTTGGGATTAGTGAAGATAACATGAAGATAGCTTACAGTGGGAGGATTTTGAGTGGGATGTTAAACAGTGCAGACGGAATGGAGTGGGTTTGTATTATGGAGGCTTATTAGTGACTTGTAATAGGACTTGTTTTGGTATCATTTGCGATGCGAGATAGTGTGTGGTCAGAAGATAAGCCTGAGAAGATAAAATGTTGGATTTGAAACGGTCAGTTAGTAGATCAATTACTGCTGACTAAAGAGTCTGTGGAAGGTGTTGGGACACTGCAATAGAAACGGATGGATGGTTTTGGTCTGGTGAATGGGATGCAGAACGAGAGGGTGGAGATGGTTTCGGGGGAATGTGTGTACTGTGGTTAGGTTTGTGATCATCTCTATTGAGCGAGACCATTACAGGGTAATAGAAGATGAGTTGAGAATTAGATGATGGTGAATGTGGCAGATTGGTGAGATGGTTTTGAATCGTTGCTTCAGCTGCCTTCTGTGGCCACAGAGTGTAGGATTCGCAGAATCTGCATGTTCTACTTGTCTTTCCTCTGTTGACGTCGCAACTAGCCAGAATCAGCATGCGGCCAAACCACATACGCTAATGTAGCGCAGATGTTTCGGCTTCTGTCGAGGCTGGGAAGAGCTGTAGAAATGTTAAAGAAGTCTGTTACAGATGACTGGTCCAGACAGAGAGGTAAAACGGTAAAAGATTTGCATGAGAACTAAAGTGAATGTGAGAAAACCATCACTACTCTATTGTTTAGCATGTGTTAGTGGTCTCTTGATACCAGTAGTTTCGCTCTGCTGTTTTCCATAGTGATCCATGAGCTCTGTGGCGTTAGAGACTGTGTGAAACCTGGTGAACTGATGCCACGCCTCTTAGGATTGGAATCTCCTGGGTCACACAGTGCTGCTCATTAGGAGAATGTATATTGATGTGTTGGTTACGGTTTTGAGAGTTTTTGTGCTATGCCGAATTCAACTAACCGTAGCAGTGAATCTCCAGTGCTCCTTGGCTTCTTTGATAGTCGGAAAGTGTCTTTAAAGGAGACTCCAGCATCATGGTTATGTTTGTTTTTTTAGGAACACTTTTCTATACAATCGTTTTATCGTTTCCAAATCACATTCCTGAATGGAAATTCAGGTGTTGATGCAACTGATGCTTTTGAGTTGTTTGCTGTGTGATTAGGTTTCAAAAGGAAAAAGAATGCATTTGAAAAGATCTGTTTTTCGTTCACTAGGTATAAATATGAAACAAAGGTTTTATGTATTAAATTGTTTGTCCAAATATCCAGAACACATTAGGCTCCTGATAGAGGTCGACCGATTTATCGGTTTTGCCGTTTAATTGGTACCGATAGTTAGCCAAAAGACATACTGATAGTTTTTCCAGGTTGCGTTATACAGTACAAAAGCGGCCTCTAGAGGCAAATCACTGACTCCACTTGATGTGTTCTTTTTAAATTATTTTTTGTACACAACTGTTTTTTTTTAAATTAATTTATTTCAAATGTTTTTTTGTTTTTTTTTGTTTGTTTGAATGTCTTTTATTTAAAAAAAAATTTTTGTATATAATTAATATATTAATATTTATTCCCTTTTGCACATTTCCATGAATTTTTTTTTTTTTTTTTTTTTTTTTTTGTCCAGTTTCCATTTGAAAACTTTTAATCGTTCCATTATCGTTCCACCTTTAATTCCTGCACATCTCCAGCTCTATCCTTGTGCTCACAACTCAAAGCTTAAATAATCTACAAAAGAGTAAAATCTCTTGAAATATCTAGCATCACACCAGTTTTAGCGTGAAGACTCCATACAGATCACACCGAGCACATTCTCCTGAACGTGATGGAATGCTGTGGAAATGCAGCGGGGTTTCATTCACACGGAATAAAAATACTCTCTATTGTTCACCAGCTGCGATACAATTCTCCTGCATTGAACTGACCCTGAGATTTGGACAATGACTGTGTGTGTTTGAAGGAATAGACACACACATACACAGTATTTGTTATTCGACTCCACCTGTCCTCTAGTTACCCGTATGTTTATGTAGCTCCTGTAGCAGGTGTGTGCTTTCATGAACCTTCCCAACCCTGTAAAGTAAATATCGTGAAACCATTTTCTATCCAGGGAAGAAATAAAACTCGCCCGGTTTCGTGAAGAAAGCTTTCCTTTATGTGGTAATCTGTTCTGTAATATTAATAAATTCACAGATTTGCATTTTACAAGCACCACAAAGTGGAACGTTGTGTTGGTGACGTTAAGGTGCTGCTGAGTCTCGTGTGGAGCGTTTGTGTAGGTAGAGGATCCTATCCTGATGCATAATGATTAATTCACCTGATATATTTGGGCGTGGCTGAGGAATGTGATGTCATTTAGTCATAAATGTTCTGTTCTCTGTCCTGCGTGCGACACACTTGAATGACTCAGTGTTTAAGGTATGTACACAGGATGTGAATGGCATTTAGACAGTGTAGAATTAAAATGCCTAAGGCTTGAGTAAGAACTCGTGGGTGATACCGGTTAGTGCTGCCTTATCTCAGTATGACTAACACCGTGATATCCACAGTGTTTATACAAAACTCTCGGTGTTATTGTTTTGAATAATTAGGAACAAACTTGGGGTGGAGTAGTGAAGTGTGTTCGGCAGAAATCAATACTGATAGTTTTTCCAGGTTGCGTTATACTGTACAAGAGCGGCCTCTAGAGGCAAATAACTGATGTGACCTGCTGTTTATTTGAAGTGTCAATTTGGATTTAACTGTTTTTATTATGAAGTGTTTTAGTTTTTTTTTGTTTTGGTTTGAATGAATGTCTTTTATTTTCCTCAATATATATTAATATAATGAATACATTTATATTTATTTCCTTTTGTAGATTTTCATTATTCAAGTCTGTTATTTTGTTTTCAATTGCCTTATCTTAATTTGACTAACACCGTGATATCCACACTGTTTATACGACTGTTATTCTTAAATAGGAACGAACTTAGGGTGGCGTAGTGTAGTGCGTTCGGCAGAATTTGTATTTTTAGGCTGATGCACTGATGCACACCTCGGACGTGATTTGAGATTCTGCACGTTGTCGGAACGTGCGTCAGAGTCATACCGTGACGTTTTTACATTAAGCATGAGAATCTGGAGCATTGTGTATCCATAATGATATTGATTAATTAACTTATTGCATTTGTTTCGATACAGCTTTTTAAAATGTATCTCTCTTTTTCACCCTCCCTCCATTTCTCTCTCTTTCTCAGGGCTGTAACCCGCTGGCTCAAACTGGCCGCAGTAAGCTTCAAAACCAGAGAGCGAGCCTCAATCAGCAGATCATCAAACAGATGAGAATGAGAGCGGGGGCTGAGAATCTCTTCAAGTATGTAACGCATACCAGTGCGCGCACACACACACACACACACACACACACACACACACACACACAAAGGCTGTGTTTCTTGCATACTTGTATGTACACCTGCAAGTAATACAGATATGTACAGATAACTGAACTCTGCCGACCGCTGGTGAGAGTAAGGCATCTAACAGGGTGGGAGACGTGTACATCCTGGCAGCTTCCAAACATGTCGTATGAAAATCTAAATGTTCAAACCATCATAATTCAGGGACTACCTGTGTGTGTATATACATGACAATGCTCCTGTGCACTAAGCTCACACTAAGATCACCCAAAGCCCTGACTGAAAACCTTTGGGATTAACTAAAACACCGAGTGAACCCGAGACCTCCTCACCAATCTCCTTAAAGATCTCCCATGATGGATACTCAGTCACATTCCAAAATCGAATGAAAAGCCTTCCCAGAAGAGTGAAATCTTCAGAGATTTTTAACATGTACACATGGGCGTGTTGCAAACATGCTGCATGCTGTCTCTTCATGTAACCCCAGACCGCATTAGGTTCTGTGGAGGCCACAAAACGATCAGTTCCAGAACACTTGTTCTTCTCTATGCTGAAGATAGTTCTTAATGGCATTGGCTGTATGTTTGGGATCGTTGTCCTGCTGCAGAATAAATTTGGACCAATCAGACGCCTCCCTGATGTTACTGCATGTACTGTATTTTTCAGCATTGAGGACATCATTAATCCTGACCACATCTCCACATCTGATTTAGATTTTTATCCTGTTCATTTATTTTTGAAAGCATTTTCACTTTATAGCATTTTACACCTGCCTACAGCGTTAAGGTTAAACAAAACAGTACTGTGTGTGTGTGTGTGTGTGTGTGTATACACGGTGTATACGCAAGTAAAACCTGCAGATAATCTCATGTATCCACCTACGTGACTGGCGTGTGTTCTGATCCTATGTTTGAGACTGTAATGACGTACCTCAGACGAAGTGTGTGTGTTTGTGTTTGTGTGTGTGTGTGTGTGTGGTCTGCTTATTACAGAGCCCACACCTTGAAAAAGTACAAACATAACAATATGTAGGATCATCTGGGTTTGTGTTCTTTGACTTCTCGGGGTTTAACAAAGGGGGAGAACTGTGTGTGTGTGTGTGTGTGTGTGTGTGTGTGTGTGTGTGTGTGTGTGTGTGTGTGTGTGTGTGTGTGTGTGGTTATTTTATCCTCACACTAGCTACACTTCATCTCATCTTACATTTGTTCTTCTTGGTTTAGAGTGTATGTATTTGGGTGTTTCCTTTTAAAGATATTGTGTTCGAGTGATTCTAGTTTTCTGCTCTGATGCTGCCTGGGTCACGCTGAAGTGTGTTACAGTGTGATATTTTGTCGTCAGCTCCGAGAAAATGATGGAAATAAACACCATCATCATCAGAGCAGATTTTTATCAGCTCCTGCCTGAGCTGCTTTACTGCTTAAATAAATGCATGAAATGAATCATGTAGTGTTAAAGAGAAGATCACAGATGTTCAGTTGATTCAGTTCAGTTCATTACTTCAGAGTTTCTCGGTTCTCCCACTGTTCCTGGCTGATTTATTACATTTCGGTACCTTTTTGGACCTTGCTGGATGCTGGTGCTGTTCCAGAATTAGTTTTTTTTTCCCTGACTCGAGTGCGTGAGGCAGCAGGACTGCATGCGGGTCAGCGAGTGAAAAAAAACCACCTCAGGATATAGAGTTTCATTAGTGGCCTAGAAACACCACGTTCCCAGATGACTGCCATAAACTTAGTTTCCTGGAGTCGTGTGTGTGTGTGTGTGTGTGTGTGTGTGTGTGTGTGTGTGTGTGTGTGTGTGTGTGTGTGTGTGTGTGTGTGTGAGAGAGAGAGAGAGAGAGAGAGAGAGAGAGGGAGAAACACACACTACACTACACACTTGCCTTGGACTTATCAGTTGTTCTAGCAATGTTTTGTAGGTTTTTGGTGTCACACGGCAACGTCATACACTTTCACTCGATTGGAGAATGTGATCGTTCCACTGATGTTCTCCTTGTTTCTGGTTTCACATGGGAGTCTTCTTGTCTTTTCTCATCTCGTTTCTCACTGTGTCTATCTCATCTCACCCTGTCTTGCCTTATCTCTGCTTATCTTGCCTTGTCTCATCCTGTCCTACTTTGTCTCATCTCACTCTGTCTTGTCTTCTCTCACCATGTCTCATCTTGCCCTGTTTTGTCTCGTTTTCTCTCACCCTGTCTCGTCTTGTTTCGCCCTATCTGGTCTTGTCTTGCTCGGTCTTGTCTCGCCCTTTCTTGTCTAGTCTTCTCTCACCCGGTCTCATCTCATCCTGTCTTGTCTTGTCTCGTCTCTCCCTATCTGGTCTCGTCTCACTCTGTCTCGTATTGTATCACCCTTTCTTGTCTCATCTCCTCTCACCCTGTCTTGTTTTGTGTAAAACTACACTACATCCAGCTGTTCACACTAAAAGTATGCAAACGAAGCCATTAGAGAAACGACACACAGAAGCACACACTGAGATTTGCATTTCCTGTAACTGAGCTGCAGTTGTGTGGGTGAATCCCAGCTTCAAATCAATCTGTCGATCCCCCGGCCCCAGAACCACACACTGACCTGTGCTTGACCTTGAACAGTACTTTTTAACGAGAGCTTTTCTCTGTGGGTTTGCGTTTGTGTGTGTGTACACAGATTACAGAGAATAAAATCCTAAATCTCTCCTCAGATCCACTCATTCGTGTTCCAGACACGGCTTTATCAGCGGCTTTGTATTTCCTCAAATCCTATCAGATAGACTCGTCCTGCTCCTGATACAAGCTGGTAGCTGCCTTTTCAGTCTACTGAATGAGCGAATGTTCTGCAGAGAGCATGTGCGTGTACACAGCTGTGGGGCAGAGAAGTGTATGTTCTAGAATAAACACATTTTGTTGGTATTAATGTTGAAGTTCAAAAATGCTTCCCCTAACAACAGCCTGCACTCATTAAAACCAAGATGGATTGGCATTGGTGAGTGGTACAGAGGCACACACACACACACACACACACACACACACACACACACACACACACACACACACACACACATATTTGGCTTCAGTACATGATATAGTGACCCAAAAGGGTGTTGAATATTTTAAGATTTAAAAACCATTACTGGCAACCCTGTTACCTGCTCCAATCTGTCCAGGTGAACCCATTCTTGCTGTAGGCCTCAGGTTCCTCTTCTCTCACAGGAGAGGAACCTGATGTGCTCGTCTGCTTGTCCAATCCATGTTGGGATTATTTTTACCTCGCTGTGATAGTCGAGTGGTTATTTGAGTTCCAATCATGGAATGGCATTTCCATGTGAATGTTTTTTGTTTTTTTGCGCCATTCAGAGCTCTGACCCAGATGTTTTAGGGTTGAGCAACACCACAGGGAGACATGAGATCCATTTTTTTAATGAATCAGGCCACTAATTGTATGTCCATGGTCATGAAGTTGTTAGAATTCCTTCTCCAGGCTTTATAAGGTTGCCGTCTTCTGAAAATCTTTGATCGTGCCAAATGTTGTAAATGATGTAAATGATCAGAAACAGGCCACCAGACCTGAGAGAGAAAATCAGAAGCTCCAATTAGACCAACCGACTACAAATCCTGCCCCCAGTTAGTCTTTTTTTCTTTCCTTCTCAAGGAGGCCATTATCCTGAAGGTGTACATCCGTTTACTATCAATGACCTTGACTGTGTAAACCCTTTGCTAAGTAACAGCCTGGTTTCTTAAAAATTTTGATAAGCTCGACTTTATTATTCACTGAATCTGAGCCACATGACCAGAAGGAGCTTATACAGGATCGTGGGACTGGATCTCGATCTACACTTAATGAGTATGAATATAATCTGTCCATGCTGTCGAGTCTAACAAGCAGGAAACTTCAGGAAAATGTCAGAGAAGGGCTTCCTTCATGAAGCTTATTAGAGAATATTGTCGCTTGGAGGACGGGCCCCGGGGTCAACTCACGGCATCTCTGTAGAGGCCCTGTGGTCAAGGATACAGTATTCAGCAACTAAGGACATGTTTATACACACACACACACACACACACACACACACACACACACACACACTACATCAAAGCAGAATGTTCTAAAGGTTTCATGGGGAAATATGACCCCTGAGACTGTGGTTCAGAACTTCACCTCCAACACACACAAGTTATCAACCTGCACTTTATTTATCTTCAGATACCTCAGTAATAATAAGAAGAAGAAAAAGAAGAATAATATAGAAATATTAAGAATAATAGTAAGAATAACAAATCAGTGTTTGTCTTTCAGGGATCTACTTTATACTCAAAATAATTCTATTTAATTAGATTTTATTGTAAATAAAATTTTTATTCAGGCTTCAGGTCCATTAAGATCCAGATCTTTCAGTCTTCAGGTCCATCAGGCTTCAGGTCTATTAGAATCAAGATCTTTTAGGATTCAGATCCTTCAGGCTTCCGGTCTATTAAGATACAGATCTTTCAGGCTTCTGGTTCATCAGGCTTCAGGTCCATCAGGTCAATCAGAATCGAAATCTTTTAGGATTCAGATCTTTTGGGATTCGCGTGGATGCAGCTTGAAGCTCGATCAATACACTGTGTAAACTTTGTCGTCCATGTAGAGAGTAGATTAAATGCAGGAGGTGAAAAGGAAATAAATACATAAATGCATACAGAGCTGCTGTTGTTTGTTCTGTGTCTCTCAGAGCAAACATCAGGAACATTCTCAGGATCATCCATAGAGGAGCCCAGTGACAAACACCTGAGCATCTTAATCTGAAAAGAAATATAACGTCCTGCTTCCATTATAAAGTTCATTATGAAGACATGGACAGCGAGACATTTTTGTTTTGGTTTTGATTTGAAATGTTTTAATCACCTGAAGTTCTGATCACCTGAAGGTTTTTTTTTTGCAGACTTCTAAAACTGTGATGTGATTTTATAGTATAAATAGTGATAATTAATCACAATAGTGCACTCTCTCCTTCTCATCTCTCTCTCTCTCTCTCTCTCTCTCTCTCTCTCTCTCTCTCTCTCTCTCTCTCTCACTCTCTCTCTCACTCACTCACTCACTCACTCACTCTCTCTCTCTCTCTCTCTCTCTCTCTCTCTCTCTCTCTCTCTCTCTCTCTCTCTCTCTCTCTCTCTCCTTTACATTAGTCACTTTTCCTGCATTAAAATGTTCAGGTGTAAATTCAGCACAGTGTCCAGGTGTAAACGAAATCTCGCGATTGAATCAAATATATTAATCATCCAGACTGCAGCAGGTTCCCCATGAGGAGAAAAACGTTTTCTCTTCTCCAGCCAGAACCACGTGGAGCTGAATATTGTGCTGGAGGTTCGAGAGATAGAAAAATTAATCTACTTTTTTAAAAAACAGTATTTATTTTTTCGAGCAGCTCTTGTGATAAAGGCTGGTGAACCCTCGTGTGTGTGTGTGTGTGTGTGTGTGTGTGTGTGTGAAGGAGTGAAACCCTGCAGCTGCAGCATTTCTTTCTCCCCTGAGTAGAAATCATACTGGAGAGGGTTTAATAAATTAGCTCGTCTCATCGGTTTAGTCTGCTGAAAGGAATTTCTTCATCATTTTTATTAAAGAAAAAGAAAATATCCAGATGTTGTTTATATCAGGAATGAACTCCTGGATCCTGAGGATCATCAGAGACTCAGGAGAAGTTCTTATCTTCAGGCAATTTGATTATCCTCCACACACACACACACACACACACACACACACATATTTATTTGCTGCTCTTTAGCTGCTTATGACGCATTATAGTGTGTGTGTGTGTGTGTGTGTGTGTGTGCTCATTGACTGATTTAATTGGACAGTTTGACCCCTGTTTGTGTTTTGTCCTTTTTGTCGGAGGTGAAAAGTCATTCCGCCCATACGCAGGATCGGAGACACGCCGAGGTCCGTCTGTCTCTCGGCCGTAGACGTTACTATTTTTGTCTCCTTGTTCTGCAGATTTCCAGCTAAAGCAGCCAATAAGGCGAAACACAAATAAAAGGAGCTCAGCAGCAAAGCCGGTTCAGTGAACAGGAAATCGAGAGGATGATTTCCTGTAGTGCTCCTTTTTAAATATGCAGTGATGTTTATTTCTGTAAACTTTGACTTGTTCATCGACCCCGGAGTTGCAGGATTGTTGTTGATCTGTAGAAGGTTTTGTGGTCATATTAGAAATATTGGTACTTCAGCCTGAAAAAAGTGTCTGAGTGTGTGTCCGTCTGCCAGTATCTCTGAGTGTGTGTGTGTCTGTCTGCCAGTATCTCTGAGTGTGTGTGTGTTTGTCTACCAGTGTGTCTGAGTGTGTATCTGTCTGATTGTCTTTGTGTGTCTCTGATTGTCTCTGAGTGTGTGTGTTTGTCTACCAGTGTCTCTGGGTGTGTGTTTGTCTACCAGTGTCTCTGAGTGTGTGTCTGAGTGTGTATCTGTCTGATTGTCTCTAGGTACGTGTGTTTGTCTACCAGTGTTTCTGAGTGTGTGTCTATGTCTCTGTGTATGTCTGAGTCTGTGTCTGTTTCCCAGCGACTGTCTGTCTGTCTGTCTGTCTGTCTGTCTGTCTGTGTCTCTCTCTCTCTTTCTCTCTCTCTCTCTCTCTCTCTGTCTGTGTGTGTCTGAGTTTCTTAGTCCTGACATACGGTTTTGTTGAAACAGTTGACACACAGGATTTTAAGACTCCTGGGATTTTATGACCAGAATAAACACGTTTATCTGCCACATTGCAGTGAAGTTCTTCTTCTCCCAGCACGTTATGGAGCTGAGGTCGGAGCTCAGCCTCCGCATGAGACAGAGCTCCAGGGGTAAACAGGGTTATATATAGTGGCGGCTCGACAATGCTGGGGCTCAAACCCAGAATTTTAACCACCGAGTCACCGCTGTGTTCTGAAAGTACACGTTTATAACCGAGCAGTTGAGCAGCATCCAACATCCTGTCTGACGTCAGTGCAAGAAAAATACACTGCCGTGAGGTGGGAGCTCAGTGGTGAAAGCTTTGCACTCTGGATTGGAAGGTCATAAGTTTAAATCCCACCACTACCATGCTGCCATAAATGTACAAAATTAGGTCGAACTCTCATCAGGAGCAGTGTGTTTTTTTTAATTTATTTATTTATTTAAATCTTATAAGCAAAAACCTTTTTATTTATTTTCTCAGTTTGGAATATTGAATGTCTCGGTCAGAGAGCAGTCCTACCGTGTCTTGCATTACTGCTGACTCATCCATGATCCTCACCCCTCTCTTTCTCTCTTTCTCTCTCTCACTCTCTCTCTCTCTCTCTCTCTCTCTCTCTCTCTCTCTCGCAGGGCCACGGGCAATAATAAAGTCCGAGATATGGTCATGCTGGAACTGAGTTTTGTGAACTCCAACTTGCAGCTTCTTATGGAGCAAATGGAAAGTCTGAACAGTTCAGTAGAGGTTTACCAGAACGTACAGTAAGTACACACACACACACACACACACACACACACACACACACACACACTCACTCACTCACTCACTTACTCTAGAGATAGGAGACGGAGGCGTGTCCTGAGAGTCACATAGAATACAGATTAACATGGCAGAGGCAGAGCTGTAACTTCCTGCAGACACAACAGGAAAAGAACGTCTGGTTTTATTTCAACTTTTTTTTCTTTTTTTTAACGAAGCCAATGTTTGTGAAAAGGCCATGCGGTAGAGCGTCGTATCGGATTGAATTTTATTGTGTTGAATCGGATCGGATCGTGTCGATAACTGCTTTATAAATATATTTAATGTATCGGTTCGTTGACTTTCGATATTGTTGCCTATTATTAATCATCTATGAAGGATATTTTATATTCAAAGTATTGAAATGTCATGTTTTATCTTATTTCTGGCTTGAAGAAGAAAACATAAGCTTTTTTTTTACATGGATAAAAATTAATTATAAAACCAATATCTATATTTTTGGAGCAGTTGTGGAGTTCTCAGGAATTTCTATCAGACAGCTGATACACGCAGTGTAAAATAATAAAGATTACATTGTAATAAAACATTAAAAAAAGCCCCGTGTTTAAAACTTCCTGTAAATGTATTAGAGGAAAGCAGTTTAATGCGCTAGTTTATGCTTCCTAAAGAAGATTTATTGCTTGTTGTAACGCAAAGCTACGTTTTAAAACGTCTTTTTCCGCGTTTGTAATCGATCAGTGAGACGTGAAAAAGAGCTGAAAACCGATCCTGGGCGAAGTACGACAAAGCTAAAAGGCTTAATTTCCGTCTGAGTTGGGAGTGGTGTTTACGGTAGATTTACAGCAGACATCAGGAGGGAGAGAGAGAGAGAGAGAGAGAGAGAGCGAGAGCGAGAGAGAATGAGAGAGCGAGAGCGAGAGAGAATGAGAGAGCGAGAGAACGAGAGAGAACGAGAACCGTGATGATTCAGCAGTAATGCAGGACGGAGGAGAGGAGGACTTCTCTCTGACCAGGACATTCTGTACTATTTCTTTCCCCACTTCATATAGTAATTAAGTATCATAAACCTGCCTGGTGTTTATGGAAAATATTCAATGAAGCTTCATAAGCACAAGCAAACATGAGAGAGAGAGAGAAGAGAGAAGAATGAAGGAACCTCCTTTGGCTCTCACTGCCTGCTGAACTGGTTTAGATGCTGCCACATGCCTTTCTGATCCTGTTAGACGGGTACATTAACATACCTTCTGTACATGGGGGTAAAGAAAGATGTTTATGAAAAGTTAGATAAAGAAGGTGTGCGTGTGTATGGTGATAGGTTCAAAATGGTGTAACAAGGAAGAGGAGTGTTTGCTTTAGGGACAGTTTCCCCTTTCAAAAATGAGAAGGTCAAAAGTATTGGGACACCCAACTTTTCCACCCATTTGTGGTTCCT
>JBCEWE010000578.1:13209670-13229670 GCA_039877035.1 Silurus lanzhouensis | reverse complement strand
GTCTCCACACTTTTTGGTGCCACCTCGTACTGAAGCGGTGAATATCCACTGATTTTATGATGTTTGTGTGAGACTGCGATGTGATGTGATGGTTTTAATAAAATGTTGCAGGATTTCATCCTTGAGCATTACAGTGAGGACGGCACAAGCTACCAGGATGAAATCGACGATCTGATGGACCTCAGAAAGGTATCAACTATAAAGTCTTTCATCCTGAGACTTACAGTTTTATTGCAAGGGTTTAACATCTGTAAAATTGTGTGTTGCGCAGGCGTGCCGGACTCCGAGCCGTAACGACGCAGGGATCGAGCTTCTCGCCAGCTACTTCAGTCAGCTCTCGCTCCTGGAGGGTCGTTTCTTCTCCCCCAACCGCCACATGGGTATTTTCTTCACATGGTGTGTTCCAGATCATAAAGTTATACTAAGTATATTTCATTAATACAGAGCACACGATGTTCAGCCTGCATGAGGAGATCATAATGTTTCCTTCCTGCTTACTGAGTGTCCTTGATTTTCATGGCAGTATGTATCCTCTTAACTAATAGTTCATCCAGTTCTGTAACTTCCGCATGCGCTCTTATTATAGTAATAGTTCTGTTAAAAAGGGTGTCGCGCTGCCGTAAGAGGCGCCGCAGGTCTGATGAGTTTTGGGAAATATTTACAGATGAATAGAGATCCGGAGAAGAAATTAAATTGGGTGTGAAATGTGATTTGATGCAGGTACGACTCCTTTACTGGCGTGCCAGTGTGCCAGCAGAACATATCCCTGGAAAAGGCCAGCATCCTGTTCAACATGGCGGCTCTTTACACCCAGATAGGCACTCGCTGCGACAGACACACACACGCCGGCCTTGAGGACGCCATCACGGCCTTACAGAAATCAGCCGGTAAACATTATTTAATTATTATATACACTTTTACATCATGGTTGGTGTGACTAGTGGATTGTGATTGGCTGGAAGGAGTTCAGGTGTGAATAGTGGATTGTGATTGGCTGGAAGGAGTTCAGGTGTGAATAGTGGATTGTGATTGGCTGGAAGGAGTTCAGGTGTGAATAGTGGATTGTGATTGGCTGGAAGGAGTTCAGGTGTGAATAGTGGATTGTGATTGGCTGGAAGGAGTTCAGGTGTGAATAGTGGATTGTAATTGGCTTAAAGGAGTTCAGGTGTGAATAGTGGATTGTGATTGGCTGGAAGGAGTTCAGGTGTGAATAGTGGATTGTGATTGGCTTAAAGGAGTTTAGGTATGAATAGTGGATTGTGATTGGCTGGAAGGAGTTCAGGTGTAAATAGTGGATTGTGATTGGCTGGAAGGAGTTCAGGTGTGAATAGTGGATTGTAATTGGCTTAAAGGAGTTCAGGTGTGAATAGTGGATTGTGATTGGCTGGAAGGAGTTCAGGTGTGAATAGTGGATTGTGATTGGCTGGAAGGAGTTCAGGTGTGAATAGTGGATTGTGATTGGCTGGAAGGAGTTCAGGTGTGAATAGTGGATTGTGATTGGCTTAAAGGAGTTTAGGTATGAATAGTGGATTGTGATTGGCTGGAAGGAGTTCAGGTGTAAATAGTGGATTGTGATTGGCTGGAAGGAGTTCAGGTGTGAATAGTGGATTGTGATTGGCTGGAAGGAGTTCAGGTATGAATAGTGGATTGTGATTGGCTGGAAGGAGTTCAGGTGTGAATAGTGGATTGTGATTGGCTGGAAGGAGTTCAGGTGTGAATAGTGAATTGTGATTGGCTGGAAGGGGTTCAGGTATGAATAGTGGATTGTGATTGGCTGGAAGGAGTTTAGGTGTGAATAGTGGATTCTGATTGGCTGGAAGGAGTTTAGGTGTGAATAGTGGATTGTGAATGGCTGGAAGGAGTTTAGGTGTGAATAGTGGATTGTGATTGGCTGGAAGGAGTTTAGGTGTGAATAGTGGATTGTGATTGGCTGGAAGGAGTTCAGGTGTGAATAGTGGATTGTGAATGGCTGGAAGGAGTTTAGATGTGAATAGTGGATTGTGATTGGCTGGAAGGAGTTTAGGTGTGAATAGTGGATTGTGAATGGCTGGAAGGAGTTTAGATGTGAATAGTGGATTGTGATTGGCTGGAAGGAGTTCAGGTGTGAATAGTGGATTGTGAATGGCTGTAAGGAGTTCAGGTGTGAATAGTGGATTGTGAATGGCTGTAAGGAGTTCAGGTGTGAATAGTGGATTGTGATTGGCTATAAGGAGTTCAGATGTAAGTTCAGAGCAAAGTTTGCATTTGTCAGTTGACTGGGGTTTGGGTTAAATTGAGTTTATTGTGTGTTACACTTTGACACTTCAGATTTTAACGAACTGTGTAAATATTTCGGAGAAATAGTAGAAATATTTTATTATTTTTAATCTTTGTGTCCAAACAATTTTTTTGGTGTTTATTTACCTAATAATAAAAGAAATTGTTTTATTATTTATAAATAAATAAACATAAAATATTATCGTTTACTGGAATTAAATTCTGAATTGCAATTTAATTGTTTAAAATTATTATTATTTTGTCTGCTTTCGAACATCTAGGTGTCCTGAACCACCTGAAGGAAACGTTTACGCACACTCCGAGCTATGACATGAGCCCGGCGATGTTGAATATGCTGATAAAAATGCTGTTGGCTCAGGCTCAGGAGTGTGTGTTTGAGAAGATCGCTCTGTCCGGAATCCGCAACGAGTTCTTCAGCCTGCTCAGGATGGCACAGGAAGCTGCCAAGGTATTGCAGTCATGATACTACATGGCTGAACGAACCCAATATACCTTAAAGCTAAAATAAGAGGGTTCAATTAAGCGATTTAGTCATCACTCAGATATAATTTGCAATTGATATCCACATGTATTTGTTTCATAGGTGAGTGAAGTGTATGAACAGGTGCACCAGTCCATGATCCAGACACCGCTTAAAGACAACGTGCCCTTCTTCTGGTCCACAATGGCACAAGTGAAGGTCCATCACTATCGCGGTCTCGCCCATTACTTCATCTCCACCTCCTTGCTGGACCATGAGTGTAAGTCGATAAAGAATTCATTCAGCCTCATTTTAAATATACGTATACAATAGTCGAGAAGCAACACAAACATGCTGAACATGGTGCTCCCACCACCAGGCTTCACTCAGAGTGGTGTGGCTCTATTTGGACAAAAGTTTGTCTTTTCCACATTTATTCGTCTTGTGCCTCTAAAATAAACCATCACTCTTCTGGGAAGCTTCTCAGTCGAGTTCAGCCATGAAACTCTTATCAGTAATCTGATTGGTTCTCTCGATCCTTTATGGAATTCTTCATATTCCGAATGAAGCCAGGCCTCATCTGACAACACTACACGTGTTTATGTTCCACCTCCCACCTCTCCAACACCACCTGTATAGATCTGATACAGTGAACCATACGTGTAAATACAATGAAGCCAAGTTTGTCAACACCTAAACATTACATTTATGGCTTTATGTATACACCCTTATCTAAAATAACTTAAATTTATCTCCTTGTGTTCAACTGTCTTGCTCATGCATTCAAGAATGGCAGCTTGGTGAAGCTGGGATCTGAACTTAAGACCTTCTTTCCCAAGCCGAACCGCTAAGCTACCAGTTCCCTCATAAGATTGTTCTTTTTGAAAACATCACTCCACATTTAGTCTCCTTTTGCTGTATTATAAGCTCCACTCTTCTGGGAAGATGTTTCACTAGATTTTATTTTTGAGATTTTTGCTCATCTAGACACAAGGGTGTTTGTAAAATCAGGTTGCGATAGAGGTGAGAAGGTGAGGAGGCCTGGGACGCAGTCAGCATTCATCCCAAAAGAGTTCAGTAGGATTGGAGCTCTATAGCAGGAGATCTTTGAACCCATGAAAAGCAGATATTTATTGTCATTTCAACCAGATATATAGCTGATGCAATGTTCAGTGAAATTAGATGTTTCCCCAGAACCTTGGTGTGTGTCCCAATGCTTTTGTCCTAGACTTGTTTCTAGTCGAAGCAAAATTATTATTCTTTTTTTTTTTCATAGCAAGTTTCTTTGGTCTGGGCTACAAGAAAGGTGTTGGTCCCACCTTTAAATCAAAGGTGTCTGATTTTAGTTCTGGTCAAAATGATTACTGATGTAGACGAAAATGTTTTTGTGATGAATAGCAAATGTGTCCAAATGAGAATATCTTTGAATATCTATACCCACAGAGATATGAGGTTTTAAGGTTTGTACGCGAACTCCCAGAATCATTGGCATCTCCCGATTGGTCTGCGAGCTCATTGTAACCTTTAAAGGGGCATTTTTTTAGGTTTTCAGCTCTTTCATGTTCCACAAGGGAGCAGAGAATTAGGGAGACTAGGTTGAACTGAATCACCTTACATTCAGAGGGCTTTTAATGAGGCCAGGCTGAAGCACTGAACCGCTTTCTGAAGCCTGCTGAGAGCAAGTCGAAACGAAGAGAGGGAGAGGGAGAGAGAGCGAGAGAGAGAGAGAGAGAGAGAGAGAGAGAGGGAGAGGGAGAGGGAGCGAGAGAGGGAGAGGGGGAGGGAGAGGGAGCGAGAGAGGGAGCGAGAGAGGGAGAGGGAGCGAGAGAGGGAGAGAGGGAGAGAGAGAGAGAGAGGGAGAGAGAGAGGGAGAGAGAGAGAGAGAGAGAGAGGGAGAGGGGAGGGAGAGAGAGGGAGCGAGAGAGGGAGCGAGAGAGGGAGCGAGAGAGGGAGAGAGGGAGCGAGAGAGGGAGCGAGAGAGGGAGAGGGAGTGAGGGAGCGAGAGAGGGAGAGAGAGAGAGGGAGAGGGGGAGGGAGAGGGAGAGGGAGAGGGAGAGGGGGGAGCGAGAGAGGGAGCGAGAGAGGGAGAGAGAGAGAGAGAGGGAGAGAGAGAGGGAGAGAGAGGGAGCACACATGGCTGGTAGAAAATCTTTGATTCTTTTTCAAACACGCAGGGAGTTGCTTCAGGCGCAGGGCTATAAAATGTTCTCATTCAGGGCAGAAATTCGATCACGTCTGCCCGAGTGCCAGAATCTGCAGCCTCCCTGCTTTCGTCGGAAAAATCGCAGGGATGCGGCGTTAACGTTAAACAGATCTCAAAGTGCGAATTGAGGAGGAATATTTGTCCAGGACGGATTTTATTCAGCTGGATTTGTCTGGATCTTATCTTTATAGGAGCTGTATATTGTATCAGCTTCTGCAATACTGACATTCAGATCGTCCATCAATCAAACACTCCAACCAATGTCTGTTTACTCCTTAAACTTTACAGGAGTCTTCACTGTAGATCTAGATTAGATTAGATTAGATTAGATTCAACTTCGTCATTGTCCAAGGCTCATGTACAAAGAAATGCAGTTAAAATCTAACCAGAAATGCACAAGTGGTCTGTTTACACCAAAGAGCAGAATGTTAAATAATGGTATGGGGTCCATATGTACAGGTGTGAGGGTGAATAATGTGCAGAAGGTTGTGCAGAAGAGAAGACATGTCAGAAGATAACATGCGCAAACGACATGATATGGATATGTACATATATGAATTTACACTGTTCCCAAAAGTATTGGGACACCTGGTCATAATTACGGTATGTGATTTTTCAGCATCACATTCCACATTTAGTCCCAATTCACTCTTCAAATTCCCTCCACTCTTGTGGGAAGATGTTCCACTAGATTTTGGAGTGTGCTTATGGATATTTGTGTTCATCAGCCACGAGGGTGTTATGAAAGGCAGGTAGTGATGTAGGTGAGGAGACCTGGGGTGCAGTCAGCGTTCACATTCATCCCAAAGGTGTTCAGTAGGGATGAGATCAGAGCTCTATAGCAGCAAGATCTTCCTCTCCAAAGCATGTAAACCAGATCTTCAAGGAACTCACTTTGTGCACAGGGGCATCACCATGCTGGAGCAGGTTTTGGGTTTCCAAGTTCAAGTGAATGCAAAGTTTTATTATTGCACATCTAAAGACGTCCTGTACGATCGAGTGCCTTCAGTTTTGTGGTAACAGTTTGGAAAAGAACCACATAGAGCAGGTGACCCAATACTTTCGGCAATATAGTGTATCCAAGCATGGATTGTTTAAGATCATCCAAACCACATACCTGTAGCTTGCGATAGTGTGTGTGTGTGTGTGTGTGTGTGTGTGTGTGTGTGTGTGTGTGTGTGTGTGTGTGTGTGTGTGTGTGTGTGTGTGTGTTTGTGTAACAATGATAATAAAAATGAAAGAATGAAAACGAATAACAAGGACAAATGCTGCATTTATTGTATTTACAAAGGTTATTAAATCTGTGCTGTGTGTGTGTGTGTGTGTGTGTGTACAGTAACCCAGAATGATGATGAGGATAAGCAGGAGAAAACCCTCTCTCAGGTGTACGACACAATGCCTGACGGACGCTCGGCCGCCGAGATCCTGCGCAAGAAGCAGGAGCGCCGTCACATCGGTGAGATCCTCCGCACTGCTTCCTTATCGATCTGCCAACCTTTTCTGCGTATCGGATTTCCTCAGATCCAGCATTTCTCCTGTCCAATCGGGTTCTCTAGTCACTATTTAGCCACAGTTTTTTGTGCAATAGCACTTCAGTTATCTACGTCACAGTCCAGCTGAAACTGTAATGATGGAAATTGACCCCTGCCCCGTCTCCTCCCCCCCCCGGCAGGTAAAGCTCACCTGAAGCGTGCCGTAATAAACCACGAGGACGCTTTGCGTAACCAGTGCCTGTGTCCTCACCTGCACAAGCTGGACGTCCTCACCTCCATTCTTGATGCCAGCCACAAACGCTCACTCGCAAAATTTGAGCAAAACGACACAGAAGACGAGTTCACCGATTACATGGAGGCGCCGGACATCATCCGTGAGTTAATAATAATAATAATAATAATAATACTAAAAATAATAATAATAACAATAATAAATCCACAGTGCTGCAGAAAAGGTAGTATTTTGGGACACTGTTGGTCTTCAACCGTTTTCTTATTAAATATTACAAATAATACATATTTTCTTCATTATTTTGTCTCCAGCGAGAGATCAGAACACAAACAGTTCTATTCGAGAAGTGATTTAATGCTGAATGTTTCAGATTCCAAAAAACTCATTCATTTATTCGACAGTTTCATCACTAAAAAAAAAAAAAAAAAAAAAGAGAGATCAGAAATGAAAGTATAATCTAGAAGGAAAGAAGCAAAAAAAAAAGGGGGGAAGGAAGGAATGAAAAAAGAAATAAGAAGCAAAAAGAAGCAACTATGACAGGAAAGAACGAATGGAGAAAGGAGAAGAAGGAAGGATGGAAAGAAAGCAAAGAATGAAGGAGGGTGAAAAAAGGAAAAGGAATAGAAGTAGGGAATTAAAGAGAAGACAGAAGAAAGGAATGAAGAAAAAAGAGAGGTGGGAAAGAAAGAAAGAAAGAAAGAAAAGAGAAGTTAAGGGATAAAAGAAAGAAAAGAAGGACTGAAAGGAAGAAGGAAAAGAAATGAAAGAAGCAAAAACAGGAAGGAAAGAAAGAAAAAAAACTGACTGAAGGTAGGATGGAAAATAAAGAAAACATGGAAGGAATTAAATAAAGAAAAAAGACTATAGGAAGGAAAAGAAAGGAAAGAAAAGAGGGAGGGAATAAAAAAGAAAAGAGACAGACTGAAAGGAAGGAAGAAAGGAAAAAAGACTGAAAGAATGAAGGATGGGCAGAAAGGAAAAAAGAGAGAGAAAGAAAGAAGGAATGAAGAAAAAGAAAGGAAAGAAAGGACACTGAAGGAAGGAAGGAAGGAAGGAAGGAAGGAAGGAAGGAAGGAAGGAAAAGAGACTGAAAAAGGAAGGAAAGAAAAGAGACTGAAAGAAGGAAGGATGGGCAGGAAGGAAAAAAGAGAGAGAAAGAAAGAAGGAATGAAGGAAAAGAAAGGAAAGAAAGGAAGGAAGGAAGGAAGGAAGGAAGGAAGGAAGGAAGGAAGGAAAAGAGACTGAAAGAATGAAGGATGGGCAGAAAGGAAAAAAAGAGAGAGAAAGAAAGAAGGAATGAAGAAAAAGAAAGGAAAGAAAGGACACTGAAGGAAGGAAGGAAGGAAGGAAGGAAAAGAGACTGAAAAAAGGAAGGAAAGAAAGGAGACTGAAAGAAAGGAAAGAAAAAAGAGACTGAAAAAAGGAAGGAAGGAAAAAAAGAAAGGAAAGAAGAAAGTGAAAAAGGAAAAGAAGGGAAGTGAACTGATAAGACCTCAGACTGATGTTGATCTAATCCCTGAGCTCATCCTGCAGCTGGATCTGATCAGGATGGAGATTTCAGCAGCACTGTGGTATAAAAGTCCATGAAGCTCTTAAGGAACCATGTGTTCTGGGAGCAGCAGGGTTTATTAAGTATGTTTGTATGGAAGAGGAACTGATTCTCTGATCTGCAGTCGATGATCTCGGTGGTGTTTATACACAAACACGAGATAACAGGCGTTTTTTTCTCCTTGTGCAGCTAAAACGGAGCAGAAGGCTGAAATGGAAATTCCCCTCGCCACTAAGGTGAAAGTCAAAGACTTGTTTCACCGACTGGTATGTGGGCACCTCATTTTCTACTAGTTTTTCCATGTGTTCCTCAGAGTCTGTTCACAGCATTGCAGTGTTGCTGGTTGTTCTGGAATTAGAAATGTTCAGAGACTTTGGCCTGCATGCTGGATTGAACAGACCTCTGAACAGAAGCTTCTCCACACTGTGGCACTGGTTTTTTTGTTTTGAACAGTGTGAAGAAGCTTCACAGTGTTTCCCCACACTAACATGGTGTACAGTGTACCGTTTTACACATCAACAGCACAACCACTGTCGGACTTTCACACGTTTTCCACACACGTTCTGCACCTCATCGTATCACCAGTCACAATTAACTTTTACTACGGTCTGAAACTTCTCTTCACTAAACACCGTCAACTTTGAGATATTTTCAGTTCACTAACAGTATCTTACAACCAAAAGCTTCTTATGGTCTTTTTGTTGGTCTACTAAAGAACCCGTCAGGGAACAATTCTCTCGATTCTGAAGCTCATGAGCAAAAAAGTGTACAAAATACAAAAGTGTACAGACATTTGGGCTGAGAGACGAGCATCTTCATTTTAGAACTAATTTTGGTTGAACCCTCAGTGATTGACTTTTAATACTGCACTGTGAAGTCACCAGAAATTGTTTGGGTATGTTACCACTGAGGTAACATACACTTTAATCTGGACTGGACTGGACTGGACTAGACTGGATTGGACTGGACTGTCTGTCTGTCTGTCTGTCTGTCTGTCTGTCTGTGTCTTTCTGTATATATGTCTGTCTAAATGTTTTTGACTGTCTTTGGTGTGTGCGTGTGTGCGTGTGTGCGTGTGTGTGTGTGTGTGTGTGTGTTTGTCTCTGTATTCTGTAAAGTGTGTGTGTCTGTTTGTGTTTTGTGTGTGTGTGTGTGTGTGTGTGTGTGTGTGTGTGTGTGTGTGTGTGTGTGTGTGTGTGTGTGTGTTTGTCTCTGTATTCTGTAAAGTGTGTGTGTCTGTGTTTTGTGTGTGTGTGTGTCAAATTTTGCTCGACTCCGTAGTTCAGACAAATAACTCTCTGTAATCTGGTTCTCTTCTGGGAAGATGTTCCTCTAGATTTTGTGGAGATTCATTCAGACAGAAGGGTGTTAGTAAAGTCAGGTACTGATGTAGGTGAGAAGTTTCCTGGGGTGCAGTCAGCATTCACATTCATCCCAAAGGTGTTTAATAGGGTTGGAGCTCTATAGCAGGAGATCTTTCACTTCATTCCATGCAAAGCAGATCTTCATGGAGCTGGCTTTGTGCACAGGGTTTAATGTTGTGCTGGAACAGGTTTGGGTCTCCTAGTTCAAGTGAAGGGGAAATTTAAGACATTTTTTAATCTATAATTGAAATCTCAGGGCTGAACTAGTTCTAGTCTGGAGGACAGTTGGTTACTAGTTAGTAGATAGTCACATATCTACAGGGATTTCAACCAGTTAAACTGTTAATGACGTGATTGTAGAATTTTATTGTGTAATTGCTGATAAAAAGGTGATTTCTGAAGCCCATTTCTGTCTCCTTTCGGTTATTTATACCTTGATAATGTAGCTAAGGAGAATTGTATATATTCTTGTACAATACAGTATAATATAAAATTGGAAAAAAAAAATATATATATAATGTATGTATATGTTTGTTACACTAAGATGATGCTCAGTATTGAGTTTTATTGTGTTTTTATTGCGGTTTGCATTGTGATGCTCACTGTCATTTGCATGTTGTGTGTGTGTGTGTGTGTGTGTGTGTTTTGTGTGTGTCAGGGCCCATTATCTGTATTCTCAGCCAAACAGAGATGGACGGCACCGCGCACACTCCAGATAAAGACAGAGGACAGAGACATCGGTTTTACACTGAAAGGAGAAGCACCAGTCCAAATCCACTCCCTCGACCCTCTGTGTCAGGCAGCTGTGAGTGTATACACACACACACACACACACACACACACACACACACACACACACACACACACACACACATACACCCCTCCACAAAGCCACGTGAACTGGAACCTAAACTTTAAAGGAGCCACGTCCCATATTTAACAATTGTAAAATAATTAAATAAATATACAATAATTAATAACAAAGTAAACGGTTTTAAATGAGATTAATATATTTATAACATTTGTTTTAATTAGTGTATTTAAAATTTAAAAAGTATTAATTTATAGTACATTTAGAACGAAAAAAAATGTGCGATTAATTTGCGATTATCAATTAAATATTTCAATGGCTTGATGGCACTTTTATATATATTTTTATATATACATACATACATACATACATACATACATGCGCACATACATACATACATACATACATGCGCACATACATACATACATACATACATACATACATGCGCACATACATACATACATACATACATACATGCGCACATACATACATACATACATACATACATACATACATACATACATACATGCGCACATACATACATACATACATACATACATACATACATACATACATACATACATACATACATACATACATGCGCACATACATACATACATACATACATACATACATACATACATACATACATGCGCACATACATACATACATACATACATACATACATACATACATACATACAGGTACTTCATAAACCTTGAACCTCACTAATGTCAGATATCACCAAAGTCACTGCTCAACACACACACACACACACACACACACACACACACACACACACACACACACACACACACACACACACACACACACACACACACACAGAGAGAGAAACACACACCTTTTCTTTTTTTTCTCTCTTCTGGGAAAGGCCTGTCTTCCTTGTCACATATTATTCCTGAAATCCTGTTTCACACTGCTCTCCTCTTCACACAGATATAAGCTCTATTTAATGAAGGACTCGTCTCTCGTTCTTCTTGCGCTCTCTCTCTCTCTCTCTCTCTCTGTCTTTCTCTCATATTAGTATTTTTTAATGCTGACCATTGATTATAGAAAGGAAAAACAGATTGTTCAGCTCATTTCTGGCCTGTCTCTCACCCAGGCCTTTTACACAGCACACTGTCATCATTATTACACTCTCACACTCCTTTTTTTTTTTTTTTTTTGAAGATATATATATAAAAAAATAATCTTGTACATGATGTGACTCTGTTTTCTGGGTTCTCATTCTTTTCAATCTTTTTAGCTGTCTAGAGCAGCTGTTCAGAAATAACCTGTGTTTGTGTGCGCGCACACACACACACACACACACACACACACACACACAGTGCGTCATGTACCCTACATGGTGTGTGTGTGTGTGTGTGTGTGTGTGTGTGCACTGGTCTCCCTGAGATAAGCACTTTGTAAATATTGGCAGGACAGAACAAAGCCCCACTCACTCCGATCATGATTTACTCGACCTGCAACCTGTTGTCTTTCTCTTACACTCGTTTCTCTTTCTCTTCCTTTTTTTTTTCCCTCTTGTTATCTCTTCTTTCCCAGGCGGACGGCCTGAAAGAGGGCGATTACTTGGTTGCCGTCGGTGATACGGACTGTAAATGGATGGGCGTGAGCGACGTCATGAAGCTGTTGAAGGACGTAGACGGGGAAGGCGTCGACATTAAAGTGGTCAGCATGATCGACAACAGCATCCAGGCCATGGTAACATTAAAACATTTTAAACATGCTTTTTACTTCACTCTACCTTCTGCTGTCGTTGGAATGGTGCCATCTGTCCACCTGGACATGTACCTTCAAAATAGATTAATGATGCATCAGTAATGGTAGATATCTCGTATCCTGGTCAGTGTAAGTATTGGATTGTGATTGGCTGTAGGGAATGGGTGAGTTGCTTAGAAACAACTGAAACCGTAATAATATACAGTTCTGCATATTTACATTTATTTATTTATTTTCTTTAACATGGTCTGTAACAGAAAATGCCGCAGTATTATCGTGGAGATTTTATTATGAAATGCCTCCTATTTATTTTGCCCCTAATGCTGGATTAGTTTATTTTGTTCTGTTTAGACAAATGAACGTTACTTTTCAAAGCGAAAAAATGTAAGAGCATTATTACTCTCATAATATTAGATGCTATTAAAATCAAAACATTTCTTACTCATGCATATGGTTGCTAAGTGAATCGAACAAATAATTAGGCTACGTTAATATCTAGAGGTCGACCGATTTTACCGATTGGATCGTATTTGCTGATATCCGATTAATTATCCGATAGTTTTTAAAATAGATACTGGATTAAAAATAAACATAACACTCCAGGTAAAATAGTTCTATACTTTATTACAAAAATATACAAAATAAATATAATATAGTGCTCTCCGTGCAGCGCGCAGTCTCACGTGTGGGCATGAACAAACAGCGATTCGTCTCTAGAGGGCGCTCTCGTAATGACAGCGGACCGGAAGCTGGAAATCAATATTGATTTTTGTATTTGCCAATAGTTACAGCAATCAACTATCAGTGACCTCTATTAATAACTACATTTAGTTTTGATCAAATACAGATTAGTAAAAAATATATTTAAATTTACATTAATAAAATATGTTTAATATTTTGTGGACCCCTGGTCAGTGTGAATACTGGATTGTGATTGGCTGGAAGGTTAGTAGTGAGGTCTGGAGAAAAAAAATAAAACAGCAGGATAAAAAACCAGGAGTTAAATCCAACAGCTCCATTTATTACAAGAAGCGATGGCTGAAACAGAGCTTGTTGCTCTTTAATGAAAAGTCTGGTCTGGTAGAGCATCATTTTTGTTTAAAGTTTTTCTCCAATGTTCTCAAATTGAAGATTTTTTGGACCAACTGAACCTCTTTAAAACTAACATCGTTCGTTTCTTCCTGTATCCCAGCCCCAGAAAAGTGCCACTTTCTCCGGCGGCCTTCCGAAAACCTACTCCATGATCTGCCTGGCCGAGAACGACCAGGACAAGCACCCGAAAGCACGTAAAGTCAGCAAGAAGATGTCGTTTCTCAGCTGGGGGCTGAAGAATAAGCACAAGAGCGCCAGCACCCTCAGCCTCCCCACGTCCGACTACAAACCCTCCAATCCCAGATCCTTCAACGACAGCAGCCTCTACTAACCAGTGCTGAACTTCTGACCAGTTAATCGTGAAGCTCTCGGGTTAGGGAGCGAACCGGTCCAACGCGCAGACACACAGTGCTGAAGTTCTGAAGGAAAAAATTCAAGACTTTTGCACAGAATTTTAATTTTTTTTTTTTTATTTTTTTTTTTTTGGGCAAAAAATGCCTGCAAGTCGTTGCAGCCAAATAGTTAAAAGTTATTTTAAATATAAAATCTATATAATGAGCACCCGTGATATTGATGTCATCACATATATCTGTTCATTCTATTGTCTCGGTGTGTGTGTGTGTGTGTGTGTCATATATGGGAGGGATATTTTCTCGTTTAATTGTTTAGATTTTTTTATATGTTACAGAATTAATCATTCGTTTCTGATCGCTGTGAAGAAAACAGGAAGAGCCTGTGTGTTTTTTTGTTTTTGTTTGTTTGTTCGTTTTCCACCAATATTCATATTGCTGCTGCTGTAAATATTCGGATTTCACTGTATTGTTCTATGGAAGAGTCAGATGTTCAATTTATGTACCCAAATTCAGAACGTGTTTATTTACATATATATTTTTCGCTCAATATTTTAAATAGCGTCACTGCTGTATACGGAGCATTTTAAAGTAAAAGTAAAAAGAATAAAATTTAATAATGAGGTTGATTATAGCTGGAAATATGTGGTGACGTGTGTGACGTGAACGCTGAGAGAGTGGTTTGCAGTAATCGAGCAGTGCTGTGGTTGTTTCTGTATTATTTTAATATCAATTTTTTATTATTATAAGTGGCCATTTGCTGTTAGAATCACCTCCTGAGAAGACGGCCCACTAGATTTTTAAGATTTGTGAACATTCATTTAGTCACAAGGTTTAAAGCAGGAGATCTTCCACATCATCCAACCCATCGAATGCAGATCTTCTGGAGCTTTGTGCGCAGGGGCGGTGTCATGCTGGAACAGGTTCGGGTCTGCTAGTTAAATTAAAGGTAAAAATTTCATGCTAACGCTTCCAGAGACATTCGATCGAATTGTGGGCCTTTGATCTTCATGGTAAGAACTTCATATTCCAAATACTTTTTGAATCATTTGGACGGATTTAGAAATTTTTGTTCTTTTTTTTTTTTTTTTTTTTTTTTTTTTTTTTTTTTAAACTAACACCTCCTTCGGAAGTGTTGTAGGTATTTCACTGTCTACAGCGTAGATACTTGTTCACGTTTGATAATCAAATAAATAAACCGCACATAAAGAATGAGTTATAACTAGAGGTGTGTATTCCTGTTGACGTATTTAGCGTGTGTTCGGGTGACGCCACGTGTAAATGTTGTTTGTGTAAAATGGTCATTTAACGTTATTGTGCAATCAAGTATTTGACAACTTTTTAGTATAATTACCGTGTGTGTGTGAAACGTCTAATTCCCTTTAAAAGTCTTTTAAGCGATGTGACTCCTGAATATTGCGTCTAGACGTTTTTTTTTTTTGTTGTTGTTGTTTTTTTTTTTTTTTTTTTTTTAAGCACCTGGATATTATATTTTGCGGGTATTTTAATGAGATTCGAGAGTAAAGTAGGGTTAGATGTAGCATGGTAAGATCTCATCAAAGGCGATGTAGGTCACATGCAGGTTGATTGTTGTGTGTGTGTATATATAATGTGTGTGTGTGTGTGTGTGTGTGTGTCTCTGTTTGTATTGTGTGTCTGTTCCTGATGCATAACGTCTTTTAAGTCTTAAAGGTCAAAACAGTTAGGTTTTTGTATCCGTCTGGGTTTTGGAGGTTTCTGTCGCTCTTGGCTTTTTTTTCTGTCGCTGTTTATTCGAAGTAGAAGCAAAACTCGTTTCTCTTTTCTTTTGTTGTCATTTTTTTTTGTACACAAATCTGAAATAAAAATAAAATAATGGGTGATGTTTGGGTCATTTTGAGTCATTTAGAACAGTATGGAAATAGAGGGAGTTCTGAAAAAGCTCCTGTTTGTCTCCTGTTTTTGTATATCGCATTTCATACAGTCAGTGGCCACTTTATTAGAAACACCTGCTCGTACATGCAGTTATTTGATCAGCCAATCAGGTGCCAGAAGCACAATTCACAATACAATAGCATCACCCAGATGCAGGTCAGAAGTTTCACACTCACATCAAACATCAGTTGTTGGTACCAGGCAGGGGCGTGTCTAAAAGGGGGGGGGGGCACGGGGGCATGAATTTCACGTTTACTCTTTGTTCTAACCTTTATCTGTCCGTGATGAAATGGCAGGTGGTCAGAATAGCACCGGTTTTTAATACCACCTGGTATATAATCACTCCTTTTAACCACGGTGAGCAGAAAAGCATGTAAACATTAGAGGTGGATGAGGATCCAAAATCCACCTCAGGTTCTGCTCCTGTCTGCCAAGAACAAGAATCTGAGGCTATTTGAAGGCTTTTCTGGGAAACTCTTCATCAAATAAACATATTCAGAAATGTTCTCTGACCCAAACTTTCCTGACTGCACTTTGAAATCATCACAACGCTTAAACGAAAAGTGGATTTATTTCTCCGAATTATTCACTCAATACTAATAATACTGCATTAAAAACGTGAAGACGTTCTCAAGACACGGATTCTGATCCATTACTTCAAGCTTTAACTTCTCACTGGCCTCATTTTTTTTAATGCTGTGGGTTTTTTCAGCAGCGGTTTGGTTTGGTTTCGCTTGGTGAGAGTCTGAAAAGAAAATGGACGCACATCTGTGTGCAACCTGAGCTTCACTTACTGCTGCCAGAACCAGTTATAAAGGAGCTGAGAAATAAACAGAGTTCCACAAGAAGACACACGGGGAAGGTTTCTAAAGCTTGGACATGGTCACGTGACACTGTGGGAGAAGTTCATAAATAAATCAGTAAATAAATAAATATGACCTGCCCTTTGGATGTTATTAGTGCTGTGTATGGTGTGAGTGTGAGTGTGAGAATCGTGGAGGCTGAACATCATGTGGTAATCTAATGTACTTTAAATGATTCCCAGGCAGGGGAATTTCTGACTGTGGGTTGGTTATTAAAGACGGGTTTTTTCACGCCAATAGTGATGTCAGAGTGGTTTTACTTTTCTGGGAAACTTGGCAATTTTTCTGCACATGTTCCCTGAAAGTTCTGCCTACACAACCTTTGTGGATCCTAAATGGGTTATAAACCAAACCTGGGTTGTATAGCTTGATTTACACACTGGACAGTGTAAATGGTGGATGGTGATTGGCTGGAAGGAGTTCAGGTGTGAATAGTGGATTGTGATTGGCTGGATGGAGTTTAGGTGTGAATAGTGGATTGTGATTGGCTGGATGGAGTTCAGGTGTGAGTAGTGGATTGTGATTGGCTGGAAGGAGTTCAGGTGTGAGTAGTGGATTCTGATTGGCTGGAAGGAGTTCAGGTTTTAATAGTGGATTGTGATTGGCTGGAAGAAGTTCAGGTGTGAATAGTGGATTATGATTGGCTGAAAGGAGTTCAGGTGTGAGTAGTGGATTGTGATTGGCTGGAAGGAGTTCAGGTGTGAATAGTGGATTGTGATTGGCTGGAAGGAGTTCAGGTGTGAATAGTGGATTGTGATTGGCTGAAAGGAGTTCAGGTGTGAATAGTGGATTGTGATTGGCTGGAAGAGTTCAGGTGTGAATAGTGAATTGTGATTGGCTGGAAATAGTTCTACAGAATTGGAAAGAGTAATAAACTATTCTACTCAGGCAAATGTACTGTGACTTCAATGAAATGTTACTTACATCGATCAGGCATAACATTATGACCACCTGCATAATATTGTGTCAGTCCCCTATTGCTTGGTGCACTTTTGATCAATTGTGACCACTGCAGACCAGGAACAGCCCACAAGAGCTGCAGTTTTGGAGATGTTCTGACCCAGTCGTCACAATTTGTAAAACTTGCTCAAATCCTTATGCTCGCCAAATTTTCCTGCTTCTAACATCAACTTCGAGGACAAAATATTCACCTGCTGCCTAATAAATAAGTTAACCCACAAACAGGTGCCATGATGAAGATCATCAGTGTTCTTCACTTCATTAATTACCCATTCTGTCTTGACCAATCAGATTCGGGAAAGCAATAAAGCAGTGGTGTACAAACTTGGCATGATTTTTCCATAGCAATTAAACACATTATGATTGTTAGACTTGATCTAAAACTCATCTGATCATCTATATTCTTCATTCTGCCGTTCTTCACTGACAAACCTGATTGAAGAACCGCCTCAAGAGCTGACCTCACACTTCTGTTAGAACTTCTTAGGCGATGGAGAGCGATGAACGTACCCTCAAGGGAAGAAAAACACTCATGATACACTGTGCCCTGCACGTCATTAGAAAGTGTTCAGTATGGTTGAGAAGATCAGGGTTCTGTGCAGGACACTTGAGTTCTTCCAAAGTCCAACCTTCACACACTCAGTGAACTGGAATGTTTGTTCCAGGTAAAAGGGTGGTAGTTCACATTCTTTTTGATACATAATATATATATTTAAAATGTAGTGTTTATTGTGTTTGTGTGTTTTTTTATAAAACTGAGAAGAAAAAACGTCTGAAACATTTCATTGAAATAATGGTGTGGTGTATTGCGATGGTATAGCGCGCCCTCTACCGGACACTCAGGATACTGCCAGTGCCACTGCCACCTGCGTTGCTAAGAGGATTGAATCTCAGCCATGATTGGTTGGTTGTGCATCTTTCAGCCAATAGGATTCGCGTTTGGAGGGATGTGGACAAGACAGTACAGCGTCTAGATACACGAACTTAGAGAGACGCGAACGAGTCGAAAAGCGGAAACTGGATTTAAAAAGAAATAGTGATTTTATATTGAAATAACTGAACCGCACAGTTTGTTTTTATTGTTGTTAAATTTGTGTATTTTTTCCTGAATTTTCATCTGTAAATAGATTTTTCGCGGTTTAAATCTCAGCTGGATCATGTCAAAATTCAAGCTGAGTTTTAGAAGAAGCGAGCGAAGGCCATTCGTGAGTTTTCAATATTATTATGTATTTATATAACTAGCTAACTAACTAATTAACATCCAATTAACCCACTAATTAACTAACTAACTAATGTTATGGGTTATTTTGAACACTACTGGTGTGACTAGCTAGTTTACACCCATGTTATGCTAGCTCACATTATGTAGGCACCTGGAATGGGTTTCAGGTCACAGGTGTGTCTTCAGATCATTTGTGATGTCTTCTAAATGTGCTTTAGACCATCAGTTGTCTTGTGCAGAGGAAAAGGTGAATACAGAGTCAATAATCCTGATAATGCTACTACAACTACTGCACAAATCTATACTAAGGCAAGAAACAAAGAGAACTGAATCATTATTACTTGAAATGAAGGTCAGTCAAATCCGAAACATCTCAAGATCTATCCCCAAGTCTCCAAAACCATCAAACACAATGAAGAAACAGGCACTTATAAGGACCGACCCAGGAAAAGAAGATCCAGAGCAGTGGTGGATGAAGAACACAATCCATGTAGTTGAGTTACAGTAGAGATCCACTCAGTAAAATATGACTCCAGTATGTGTGCATTTAAACTTTCACTTGAGTAAAAGTACAAAAGTAAACTTAAGTACAGTAACGAATTACATTTACTTCCTTACTGCCCACCACTGACCAAGAGCTACCTCTGCTGCAGAGGATAAGTTTATTAGTAATACCAGAATCAGAAACTGATTCTAACTGAAACTAAATTCTTCTCAGAGTTGGCAGACATATTTCATCATCCACTGCTCCGAGGAGACTATGTGAGTCAGGCCTTTGTGGTCAAATTGCAGTAACGAAGCCATTGCTTTGGAAGAACAACAAGCGGAGAAGATGTGCTTGGGCCAAGAAACAAAAAGTATTGGACATTAGTTCCAGTCAGTTTGATGATTAATCATCACCAGTGGTTGATCGCTGGAACTATTGGTTATCAGCAAAAATCCATACCGATGGTTTTTCCGGCTTCCGGTCTGCTGTCATTACAAGAGCGGCCTCTAGAGGCGAATCACTGACACCACATGCTGTTTGTTTTTACACGGGAGACTGCGTGCTGCATGGAGAGCGCTATATTATATTTATTATTAATTATTTATATATATATAAATATTTATTTCATTTAGTACATTTCCATGAGTCAGTATTTTTTTTATTGTTTTTATATTTATAATAATTTCAAGTTAAAAGGAGTGTTTGTTTTTTATCCAGCATTGGTTGATTATTGGTTATCGGCAAGTACGATTTAAATAGTCAATGGTATCGGGAAAATCCACTTTTGCTCGATCTCTTGTGTGTAAGTCTTTGTTGAGGGTGAATTGACTGTGTGGTTCCTGAATGTGTGGTTCCCACTGTGAAGCATAATTGAGGAGGTGTGGTGGTGTGGTGGTGCTTTGCTGGAAACACTGTTGATGATTTAGTAAAAAGATCGAGGACCCACTTTTTTGCAGTGACATGCCATTACATCTGGTTTG
>JBCEWE010000578.1:13187170-13204670 GCA_039877035.1 Silurus lanzhouensis | reverse complement strand
TATATATATAATATATATATATATATATATATATATATAAATATGTGAATATATGTATATATGTATTTAACCAAGATGCTAAAATAAATTTTTTTGGATTAAAATGTAGAAATCTTGTGCCAAAGGTCTGAAGAATGAGATAAGACATAGAGAGAGATAGAAGCACCAGAGAAAAACACAAGATCGAAGAGAATGATTTGAAGGTTTGAATGATCAGAGAAAAAAACAAGAGCGCTTGTAAGTTAACAGAAAGGACGAGGCAGAAGGGTTTGGTTCTTTCTCTGCTCCATGCAGTGGGAACAGCAGGTTATTGATGTTTCTGTCATCTTTGCTAAGAGACCGATTGAGTGCCGACCCGAACCGTGAGGCAATGACGCTCGCTCTGACTCGCCAATTAGACCTCCATTAGACCTCCAGTGGCACTACAGTTCCACTTACACACCACTAGTGCTGCCTGGATACATTACTCCACACTTGACCACCCAGGCCAGTTTAAATGGACACTGAAAGCCATTAATGACCCTTGTTTTTACCCCCTGACTTCATGGACATTAGTACTTTGGTGAACATGGGTTTTAGCTTCAATTACAAAGGTTAGAAATTTCCCATTTTAGAATGTAGCTACGATATCCATCACCACCTTTGAACCTTATTATTGCTTATTTCCATTAGTGGGACATCGCACATCGTTTTTTTTTTTCTGATTTTAACAGAAGCCTCAATTGGTGCTACAGACGAGGTCTCCATCACACCGAAGCATGGCATCTCCAGGTACTAGAACTTCACAGCTCATTTGAAGGAGGTGAAGGAGGTGTGGCCTATGTGGATAAGTCAAAGAAGAGGAGGTGTGGCCTCTGTGTATCAGTCAAAGTGCAGGAGGTGTGGCCTCTGTGCATTAGTCTTAGTAAATGAGGTGTGGCCTCTGTGCATTAGTCTTAGTAAAGGAGGCGTGGTCTCTGTACATTAGTCTTAGTAAAGGAGGTGTGGTCTCTGTACATTAGTCTTAGTGAAGGAGGCGTGGCCTCTGTGCATTAGTCTTAGTGAAGGAGGTGTGGCCTCTGTGCATTAGTCTTAGTTAAGGAGGTGTGGCCTCTGTGCATTAGTCTTAGTTAAGGAGGTGTGGCCTCTGTGCATTAGTCTTAGTAAAGGAGGTGTGGCCTCTGTGCATTAGGCCTCTGTGCATTAGTCCTAGTGAAGGAGGTGTGGCCTCTGTGCAGCTTCCTCCTCACCAAAGAATCAGATTTTCTAAATTGTTGTATCAGCTGTAAGTATTTAATGGGAAAGAGGAAATGATTATGCTCAGGCTTGTTAAACCGATCAGCTGTGTGAAAGCCTGGGATCTTATATAACCCACATTATTACATTGCCAGATGTGCACAAAGTAGGATATCATGGTTTCCAGTAAAACACCTCTTCACCAGAGCATAATGTTTTATATATTCTTTTTTCCCCATAAACTGCATATTCCATTATCTTGAGGCCTTTTTTTTTTTTTTTTTTTTTTTTTTTTTTTTACAAAAATCGGAACTGCCCAGGGGTGGTTTTTTGAATATGAATTTCAGTTCACTCGCATTTCCCAGAGGTGCTTGTTAGAGATTGTGCAAGCAATAGGTCAAGTCTTGGAGTAGATGGAAAAGTTCCAGGGCCGTTCGTGTACACGGTTTCAGGCAGAGAAATATTTCACAAATGTATAATTTATGTTATAAATCTATTAAATGTGACCATTTCCATTGTTAAAAGCAATATACTATTACACAAAACTGAGCTGTATGAAGTTCTAATCTGTATGTATGTCATAATTTGGTCTCGTTTGCTCTCAGATGTGAACGAGGACTCCTGCACTCGGTCTCGGTCCAGCAGCACTCCGAAGACGAAAACCTCAGTGGGGAATAGAAGTCCAGCAAGAGAGAGTGAGAAAGAAGCATTAGGTGAGAACATGCACAGGGGTCACCAGATGTTTACAGGAGATTCCAAACGGTCTGCATTTTAGAAACCGCAGCGGTCGGAATGGACCTGCTTTACTTTCCATGGTCTGACATTTACTTACTGTAGAGTAAGAACATCAGGTTTATATCCACCTGGGTCAAATTCTTTTTTATGTTGCATGACATGAATAACTTATGAACAATGAACGTTCACATTTATTGTTTAATAGGGTCAGAGTTTAATAGCAGGAGATCATCCACTCCAACCTATGTAAAGTAGATCTTCATGCACAGGAACTTTGTCATGGTGGAACAGGATTGGGTCTCCTAGTGAATAGAAAATTTCATGCTGCTGCATCCAGAGACGTTCTATACAATTGTGTAGCTCCAATCTTCCCAAGTGTGTCAACAGTTTGAGAAAGAAGCACATATGGCTGGAAAAGTCAGGTGTCCCAATACTTTTGGTCATATACAGTCAGGTCCATAAATATTGGGACAATCGACACAATTCTAACATTTTTGGCTCTATACACCACCACAATGGATTTGAAATGAAACGAACAAGTTGTGCTTTAACTGCAGACTGTCAGCTTTAATTTGAGGGCATTTACATTCAAATCCGGTGAACGGTGTAGGAATTACAACACTTATATAGATATATATTACACTTGCATATGTGCCTCCCACTTGTTTAGGGTCCAAAAGTAATGGGCCAGAATAATAATCATGAATCAAACTTTCAATTTTTTAATACTTGGATGCAAATCCTTTACAGTCAATTACAGCCTGACGTCTGGAACGCATAGACATCACCAGACGCTGGGTTTCATCCCTGGTGATGCTCTGCCAGGCCTCTACTGCAACTGTCTTCAGTTCCTGCTTGTTCTTGGGGCATTTTCCCTTCAGTTTTGTTTTCAGCAAGTGAAATGCATGCTCAATCGGATTCAGGTCAAGTAATTGACTTGGCCATTGCATAACATTCCACTTTTTTCCCTTAAAAAACTCTTTTGTTGCTTTTGCAGTATGCTTTGGGTCATTGTACATCTGCACTGTGAAGCGCCATCCAATGAGTTCTGAAGCATTTGGCTGAATATGAGCAGATAATATTGCCCGAAACACTTCTGAATTCATTCTGCTGCTTTTGTCAGCAGTCACATCATCAATAAATACAAGAGAACCAGTTCCATTGGCAGCCATACATGCCCATGCCATGACACTACTACAACCATGCTTCACTGATGAGGTGGTATGCTTAGGATCATGAGCAGTTCCTTTCCTTTTTCATATTCTTCTCTTCCCATCACTCTGGTACAAGTTGATCTTGGTCTCATCTGTCTATAGGATGTTGTTCCAGAACTGTGGAGGCTTTTTTATATGTTGTTTGGCAAACTCTAATCTGGCCTTCCTGTTTTTGAGGCTCACCAATGTTTTACATCTTGTGGTGAACCCTCTGTATTCACGCTGGTGAAGTCTTCTCTTGATTGTTGACTTTGACACACATACACCTACCTCCTGGAGAGTGTTCTTGATCTGGCCAACTGTTGTGAAGGGTGTTTTCTTCACCAGGGAAAGAATTATTCGGTCATCCACCACAGTTGTTTTCCGTGGTCTTCCCGGTCTTTTGGTGTTGCTGAGCTCACCGGGGCGTTAATTCTTATTAAGAATGTTCCAAACAGTTGTTTTGGCCACGCCTAATGTTTTTGCTATCTCTCTGATGGGTTTGTTTAGTTTTTTCAGCCTAATGATGGCTTGCTTCACTGTTAGTGACAGCTCTTTGGATCTCATCTTGGAGAGTTGACAGTAACAGATTCCAAATGCAAATAGCACACTTGAAATGAACTCTGGACCCTTTTATCTGCTCATTGTAATAGGTATAATGTGGGAATAACACACACCTGGCCATGGAAGAGCTGAGAAGCCATTTGGCCCATTACTTTTGGTCCCTTAAAAAGTGGGAGGCACATATGCAAACTGTTGTAATTCCTACACCGTTCACCGGATTTGGATGTGAATGCCCTCAAATTAAAGCTGACAGTCTGCAGTTAAAGCACAACTTGTTCGTTTCATTTCAAATCCATTGTGGTGGTGTATAGAGCCAAAAATGTTAGAATTGTGTCGATGTCCCAATATTTATGGACCTGACTGTAGTATATAATCAGGAAACAATTACTGATCCATATATACAGTACAATATTATTATATTATTATTGCTAATATTTCTGTTATTATTGCTAGTAGTAATTGTAGTATTATTGTGGGGTTTTGCCACCAAACTAGTATATAAAAGTAATTTAATAATAAACAAAAGTTTCAATTAATTTAAGTTACATGCTAATCAGGTAAACAGAACAGTGCAAATCAGGTAAACAGTAAGTAATGCAAATCAGGTGAACAGTAAGTAGTGCAAAACAGGTAAACAGTACAGTTCAAATCAGGTAAACAGTAAGTAGTGCAAATCAGGTAAACAGTTCAGTGCAAATCAGGTAAACAGTAAGTAATGCAAATCAGGTGAACAGTAAGTAGTGCAAATCAGGTAAGCAGTACAGTGCAAATCAGGTGAACAATAAGTAGTGCAAATCAGGTAAGCAGTACAGTGCAAATCAGGTGAACAGTAAGTAGTGCAAATCAGGTGGACAGTAAGTAGTGCAAAAAATAAGCAGTTTATTTCCTTCTCAGCCATCTTCTCTTTCTCTTTCCTTCTCAGCAATCTTCTTTGTTTCATCTGTCATTTAGGATGCTTCTAGCACTTCCTACCTCCTGAATCTTTAGTTACACACTATATGTACAGTATACGATGAAAAGTTTCTGAACACCTGTCCATCACATCTGCATGATCATCTCATTCCAGATTGATTCCCTCTTTCCTGTTATAATAAGCTCGTTTATGGACTGAATACGCCCTGTGGCTAAATCAGTGCTAATATTATGCATTTCTGACATTTAAGCTACATGATGCTCCCTGGAACACACATGGTGTTTTGTGAAAAGCCTCCTCCAGAAGCTGATATCACACATTGCGTGAACTTCATGAGCCCCTTTGACATTAAATAATGACTCAGCGTTGCTCCTTTGACATGCCGCTGGTCACAGTAACTCACGCTGTTGTCACGTATTATACACGCTTCTGGTTTAAGACCAGCCTTTACACCGTACACGATGATGACAAAAGTATTGGGACACGAGGCCTTTCTAGCCTGATGTGTTTCTTCTCCTGACTGTGAGCAAACAATTGTAAAGAAGGTCTTTGGAAATGATAAAAGGAAATTTTCCCTTCACTTGAACTCGGAGACCCAAACATGTTCCCGCATCACAATGCTCCTGTGTACAATGCCAGCTCCATGAAGATCTGCTTTACATGGGTTGGAGGGGAAGATCTCATGCTATAGAGCTCTGACCTTAAGGTGAAATGGAAAGGTTGAAAAGCACATATGAATCTTATGGTCAGGTGTAGGTGTAGTGTGGCCTAATAAACTGTTCACTGTTTCTGTGTGTGAGCGATAGAGAGACTTTCATTCCTTATTACTGCCACTGCTCCTCCGCTGAGTTCTGTATGAAGTTTGAACAATGATGAACATGTACAAAGTGCTGTCAGACCTGCACTGTTTACCATTTACCTAATTTGCCCTGCACCGTTTACCTGATATGCTCTTCACTGTTTACCTAATTTGCCCTGCACCGTTTACCTGATTTGCGCTTCACTGATTACCTGATTCGCCCTGCACCGTTTACCTGATTTGCGCTTCACTGTTTACCTGATTTGCGCTTCAATGTTTACCTGATTTGCCCTGCACTATTTACCTGATTTTGATTGAATTTTCAATTAATGGATAAAAAGATATTTTATGTTTATTATTTAATTTTAACCCCAATATATTTGTTTGATGGCCATCACAATAATACAAATACTACCAGTGATAATAATATAATCATATTTTGTATCTATGGATCAGTAATTATTTTATGCACATACACTATCTATATGACCAAAAGTACTGGGACTCTTGACTTTTCCAGCCATTTGTGGTTCTTTGGAAGCAGGAACATGAAATTTCCCCTTCATTTGGTTAAGGAGACCCAAACCTGTTCCAGCATGACGATGCCCCTGTGCACAAAGCCAGCTCCATGAATATTTGCTTTACATGGGTTGGAAGATCTCTTGCTGTAGAGTTCCAACCCTATAAACAATGAATATGAACACTGACTGAACCCCAGACCTCCTCACCTTCTCACCTACATGAGTGCCTGACTTTACTAAAACCCTTGTAACTAAACGAATCACCCAAAATCTCCACAAAAAAAATTGAACATCTTGCCAGAAGAATAGAACTTATAAAAGCAGAAAATTAAGACCAGTGGTATCAAAAAAGCTGCTCTCTCTCTCTCTCTCTTTCTCTCTCTCTCTTTTTCTCTTTTTCTCTCACACTGGCCCGGAACCACTATCATTATATCTGCAGAGCTCCAAATCAAATCCTTCTCTTTTTCAATGCTTTATTTCACGCTCAAAATGTTTCAAAGAGAAGAAGAAATTATTCTATGGTGTCCCCGTTGATTCCACTCGTCTCCTGAAGGGGGTGTGCTTTTCCCAAAGTCATTCACGTTCTCGCCTCACGTGTACGCTGCGTCATGTGGCTTTATGTCATGCAGACGTGAACGAGTCGTATCGCCGGGCTGTGGAGCTTCAGCAGGTGTTGGCGAAGGAGCTGAGAGAACTTCGAGAACAAAATCACAGTCTGACCGGACAGAAGGAGGCGCTGGAGAGGACGTGCTTAGAACAGACCCAGCAAATCCTGCAGCTTCAACAGCAACAAGCACACTCGTTACGAGAGAGAGGACACGCCATAGGTTGGTACTACACTACACTACACTACACTACACACACACACACACACACACACACACACACACACACACACACTCTTTTAGTCATAAAAGTTAAAATATTGCGACTTTATTCTCGTATTGCTACGACTTTAATCACACCTGCGTGTCTTTGATAACAGGATCATTATATTTCCGGTGCGTGTTTTTTAGGCGACAGCTCCGAATTGCTGAGTCTGAGGCAGCAGGCGCAGGAGCTGGTGGACGAGAACGACGGATTAAAGATGACGGTGCATCGGCTGAACGTGGAGCTGAGCCGATATCAGGCCCGCTTCAGACCGTTGACCACAGCTGAGGTACAACTTTTAAGAAAATCAACATAGGATTTGTAAAATTGTTCTGTTGAATGATCTGTTCCAGTACCTTTGTAAAATTACGTCACCACTGGTGCCATGTTCTAAGTTGTCCAACACGTCTAGACGCATACGAGGTGGTATCAAAAAAAGTTTATAGACTAGTTCTTTAACATGCCAGCAGATGGCAGCACAAGATTGCACGCACTGTCACAGGGAGCACCGACCTTTATAAGTCAGTGTACCAACCGTCTCATATTCACCTTTCGACCTCAAACCCTCCCTTAAAAAATAAATAAATAACGGAACCTGCCTTGCTGTTTTCCCGAAAGCCATTACCCACATGGGCGACCGTATACCATCCACATCCATCACACCTTCATTCCAGTCATTAATAAAAACCCAACAAGAAGCTTGTAGGGGGAAAAAACTTTGGATGTAATTAAATATATGAGATATTTGATTTACTAATGTATGATAAAAAAAAAAAAAGATGAAATAAATCCTTAACAAGACGCTTTTGTCGGGGCGATCGATCCGTAACGTAGTTACACACAAGATAATTCAATCGGTGCAAACGTTTCGCTCTAATAAGCAACAGAAGACATTAGTGAACAATATTTTTTTCTCTTTATTATGGCCCTTGGAGCAGCCCAGGATAATGAGAGCACATTTGCACTGGCTGCTGTGTCATGCTGCAGCCATTTACAGGGAAAACGTCTCTCAGGCTCAGAGCTATTTGTCTGATTTTCCAGGCGGAGCTAACATTACAGTAATGATATACAGCACTGCCTTTCATCTCTGTCAGCCTGATTATTGCATTAGAAATGATGATTTGCCCGTATTATAATTTCAAAACGCCACGAACACGAGCTCCGAGACGTCGCATCCATCACATTTCATTTTTCTAGATTGAAATTCTGCACGTTTTGTTTTAAATCGCAAATTTGTTTCCGAAACTTTTGCCGTCAAATTCATACCTGATCAGTAAACTGTTTGTTTAGTAACCTACAGAACCTGTGAAATGTGTGAAGTTTCTGATGATGTTTGAGAGACACGCGCATGTTCCTTTGACCAGACGAATCTATAAATGTCCAGATGTTCCACTTTATTCTCATTGAAAAATCCTTCCTAAGCATGAAGAACAGCTTTACACACTCTCAGCATCCTGACACTTTGTAAAACTTGCCAATGTTGTTCTTCACTTGTTGGAGATCATCTCAGAGCAGTTCAGTAGGATTGAGGGATTGAGGTGCTGTGTCTGGGCAGGTGGAATCCCTGACACTCCAGACGACTGTTTGCTCTCTAAATAACTCTCACAGAGTTCGGACGTATTCGTCGCTTCGGCTTTTCATCTTCGTGTTTGGTGAAGTCGCTTCCAATGAGCCGCAATGCAGACTGAACTGCATGGTGATGAAGTCTGGAATGGGAGTCATGTTGGTTCAGGATTCCTTTCAAATTCCGGAACCTTCCCTGCTCCAAAACAACTCCAGATCATTAAACTTCCACCTCCATGTGTGAGTGTGGGGGTGAGGGATCCCATCTTCTCTCCTGTTCTCTGTCCTTCAGAAGTTCTTCTGGTAAAGACAAAAATGTCCCATTTGGACTCCACAGAATTTTCTTCCACTCATTCACTCTCCAATTACTGTGGGTTTTTTTTTTCCATTTACTGAGTTTGTTGCATAAAAACAAACGAAACGCATGTGTGTCTCAAAAACACTTTTCACAGCCGCCACATGTAAACATGTAAACATCTCAAAGTTCTGTGCACAGGTCAAACCATTAAGCTCCATGTTTGACTGCGGGGGTGAGGCAAAATGTGTTTCTACAGTAGTCAGCCAGTAAATCAGATAAATGTAAGCTGGCACTATTTCATTGACAATTTCTGAGGCTTTCTAGCTGAAGCTGTGATGAACTTCCTTCTACCTCGTGCTTGTTAATTATCTGTTATCATACAAAAGTACATTTTTGGTCAGAAGTTTGTATGCATTACACTTTTTAAGGTTTTTGAAAGAATTCTCTTTAAGCCTGCATTCATATAATCAAAAATACAGAACACAGTAATATTGTGAAATTATATATCAAAACATTTCTGTAATTGTTCTACTTCTAATTAAATCATAGTCAAAAATGTCATTTTTTAAAATCTGAATTATTGTCTGTCAGCTTATGACCAAACTAAATGTTTTATATTTATGTTCATATTCATGTTTATATTTATTATTATTCATTATTATATTACATATTTCATTATATTATATTTTATTAATTATTAATTATTTATATTATTTATATTATATTTTATTTATTATTCATTATTTATATTCATTATATTATACAGTGGAACCCGGTTATGTCGATGTCCTAGGGGGTCGCCAAAAAGCATCGAGGTAACCGATGTTCGAGATAAACGAAAATCAAAATGGCGGCAATATATTAACGTGCTTGAAATTACTTTATGTACATGATGTGCGTTAATAAATGAGAATGTGCATGCACGTGTTTTTGGAGGGGTTTTTACACAACAGCGTTGCCGTGATTTGTTTGATGAAGTCATGCTATAAAAATGTACATACGTTTGTTAACAACAAAAGGCATAAGTGCAGCTACTAACAGCAGAGATTCACCAGTATACAATACAAACCACCGTCCATTCTCCATACAAACCTTTATTATATTCTCCAACATTCTAAACACACAGATCGCTCAAAAAAAAAAAAAAAACAGCGGCTGCACAGTGGCGTCTCACATTTAGTCCACATGTGGGAAAAAAAGAAAAATAAACAGTAACTAAGTTTCTGAAAACTTATGACCATCAAGCTGAAGTAATCCACACAAACACACAAAGCAAAGTGTCCGAAAAAACTTACGTCCGCGATGCCGAGGGAGAGAGAGAGAGAGGGAGAGAGAGAGAGAGAGAGAGAGAGAGAGAGAGAGAGAGAGAGAGAGAGAGAGAGAGATAGTTTGTGAATGGAAAAATAGGAAAATTCAAAAATACCGCGACCGGCGGCGCGGCGCGAAGCCGGAAAAAAACCCCGGAAGATCCAAAACCGAACCCGAAACCAAAAACGAGGGACAGAAAAGTCTCAAACGTGAACGGCTGAAGGGGGCGTGGCAGGTGCTTTCTCGGCCGCTTTCTCTGAAGCTCCCGGCTTCAACTCCTTACCGAGAGAGCCGTGCTCCTTAACCTGCTCGCGCGCGCGCTCGGTAAGGAGTTGAAGCCTGGAGCGCCGCGCTCCCGTTCATCGCATAACATTTAACAAAAAAATGCATATGTGCACTTACTAACAGCAGAGATTCACCAGTATACAATACAAACACCTGTAGTATCTGTAAGGTTTGATTTTTCCGCCACTTTCCCGAGTTCTTCTGCGGCTGCACAGCGCCGATCGACATAACTGACGTTAAAATTTCTAATTTTTCCCCCCTTGTGCTCGAGATATCAGGGTTCCGCGACATAAAAAAAGTCGACATAACCGATAAAAAATGCTAAGAAAAAGCGAGAATTTGGCGGTTCCACTTCAAAAACGTCGACTTAATAGGGTTGTCGAGGAAACCGAGGGCGAGATAACCGGGTTCCACTGTTTATTATTATTATTATTATATACTATATTATATATATTATTCATTATTCATATTTATGTTTTATATTTATGTTCGTATATAATACAGTTTATATACAATTCCCCAAATTTCGATCCAAAATCTTGGAATATTTTCCCAAATTCCCCACATGAAGTTCTCATGGTGATTTTCCGGAACGTCTCCGGCCCTTTGCAATCCTAAACGTATTTTTGTTTTAACTGACAAATAACTCACACCTGAACATCCATCCAATCAAAATCCACTATCTCAACAGGCCCAGGTGGAGTCATGAGTAAAATATTAGAGAATTAATGATATGATATTCTTTTTTGCTTTTATTTCACAACTCGGATGTGCCTCCTTTCTTTCTATTTTTTTTCCCAGGATTCTGTCTTTTTTTTTTTTTTTTATCTCCTTTACTCTTTTTTTTCTTCTCTCTCTCTCTCAGCAGGGAACTGATCTAAAGTTAATGAAAATCTTCTCACATTGTGACTTATGTTACAGAATCGTCACTTCCTATCTCTGTGTGTGTGTGTGTGTGTGTGTGTGTGTGTGTGTGTGTGTGTGTGTGTGTGTGTGTGTGTGAGTGTGTGAATGTTAATTGCAAGTCCGGATAATAGGGAAAATATGGATTATAGAGCAGTTTGGAAGGGAATAACTTGATCAGATCTGTGGAGCAGCGATAAAAGGAATTTAAAATGATGAATGGAAAAAGAAAACAATTTACAAAAAGAAAAAAAACATGTCGATATCTATAGGAAATGACTCAAAGAAAATATAACGTAGTAAAGAATGCATTAATAAGTGATAATTTCACACCACAGCTTCACTCAGTGTTGGTTTTATGGCATTTTTCTCTTCAGTCTTCTCTCTGTATTGCAGTGTCCTCGTAACAGTGGCCTACCAGGGAAAGGGCCGGCGCCTCCATGGCTGGTGAGTGAGACTAACGACCACAATCAGGTCACCAATGAGGGGGAAAAGCTACTAAAAAGTCATATTTAGAGTATAATGTGTAGTGAGGAGTTGTACAGTCATTTACAGTCATGATTGTTTATTGGTAGAGATTAGTGAGGACTACACAATTATTACTTTTAGCCAGAAAGATAAGATTTTTTTTTTCTTTTCTTTTACAGTAAAACACCGTTGTACGAGCATAATTCGTTATTGAAAATTGCTCATAGGTCCATTTGATCGTACGTTCGAACTTATTTTTCCCATAAGAATGAATGTACAAGTGATTTAATCCGTTCCGAGATCTCATTCGATCGCTTATTTCTGCACTTAAAAAGTATTTGTAGCCTATTTTAACAAACAAATACACCGCAAATTACCGTAATGTAAAAATCATTTAACACTTACTCATGTGGTAGTGGTTGATTGCGAGTGTGAGACGCACATCACGCTCGTAACCTCAGCACCATCACTGATTTTCTTGGGAGACATTTTCCACGATTTCTAGTGAAATAAAAATATAACACTAAAAAAAAGGTATGTTTTTGCTGCACTGAACCACGAGAGCGACCGAGCGACACGTCATCAACTAAGCGACTGATGCTTCCCTTCAGCGAAAACTGGGAACCGGCAGCGTGGGTTTGCTCGTGCCTTCGAAATTTGCTCGTGAAACAGGGTACAATTTTGCGAGCGAGGTCGCTCGAATCTCCGTTTGCTCGTACTATAGGTTGCTCGTACAACGGGGTTTTACTCTATTACATTTCAACCATTTGTACTTTTGTTTTGAGGTTTCAGCCTCATGTTATCTCGAAATGTTCGTTTCATTACGTTTTCAATCACGCTAATTCTTCTAACCTTGTCTGTGGAATCACTTAGCAACGGCTGTAATCGTTTGCCATTTAGGCCTCATCACTGACGCCTCATGAACACAATGGAGGCTAACAGTCTCACGCTTGTCACATTGTTTCATAGTGATTATTGTGAATTTCCCTCTGGGAGGAATAAAGAGATCCGTCTGTCTATAGAGGCGATGATCCGTGTGTGATGCTGTCAGAGCGTAAAGCGTCCTCATGGACTTTCATCCCTTCTGCTCTTTCACTTTAATGCCTGCAGTTGGACATGAAATATTTATCCCCGCTTTTATTGGCGTATGAGGACCAGCTGAGCGAGAGGGACCAGCTCCTCAAGTCCTCCGAGGTGAGTGTGTGAACGTTCACGTCAGTAAATAACGGTAATAGGGCTGTGATTGGTCAGTTTGCATTTCAAAGTTAAACGTTTTACTTTTTACTCGATTTGCGAAAAATCAGTCGTCCCTTTTAATTTACGAGCGAATAAAAACGTAACTGCTCAAATGCACAGCAGGTCACAATCAGGATAAAAGTGATAGACATCAATCAGTGGTCTCACACCTTATACCACCTTTGAGGAGTTCAAGCTGTTATTGATGTTTACAGAGTTAAACTGACTGAATGGAACAAATTTTTTCATTCATAAAGCAACAGAATAAAACACGACTGGTCACGCTGGTATACGTGATTAATTAGTGCTGTGGTACTGGACACCACAAGTCAGGAGTTTCAGTCCTCTCATGTTTACCACATTCTCAATCATAGCCTGTCTTGGCTTGGACTCCATAAGATGTGGTCTTGATAAAAAAAAATCAATGAGCTACCATGATAATGCATTATTTCACAGTGGGTCTCTGATGGCATAATGAGAATATTATTAGACACACACACACACACACACACACACACACACACACACACACACACACACACACACACACACACACTCTTAAAGACACACAGGCAGCTTTTTTTCAAAGGTTTGAGGTTTATAGTAAAGGTCGACTGATTCATTGATTTTCCCAATTAATTGGCACTGATAGTTAATTGAAACTATTGTGGAGACGGATGATCCGCTGTGGCGACCCCTAATGGGAGCAGCCGAAAGAAGAAGAAGAAGAAGTTAATTGAAACTATTGTCTATCAGCAAAAATCCATACCGATAGTTTTTCCGGTTTCTGGTCCGCTGTCAGTACGAGAGCGGCCACTAGAGGCGAATCACTGACACCACGTGCTGTTTTTGTTGTTTTTTTGTATAAAGTTCAGCACTATTTTACATGGAGTGTTATGTTTGTGTTTAAAACGGTTAAAAGTTCTCTGTATCCGTCAAATCCACTATGGGTCCATACCACGTTTCGTCTCAATACTAAATACAATACCAGAGAGATTTCAGGAAAGAAATAACTGTATGATGAAAAAATCCCCTGATGCACCTTCATTACACGCCTTGTGTTTTCACGTGAGCCTGATGCAGTGGCGTGAGGTGAAGAACATCTTAGTGTATACACACTAAACACTTAGCTTAGGAATTTTTTCCATGTCCTTGTAGGAGGAATTCAAGAAGTTGAGAACACGCATGGAGGAGGTGATCGCGGAGAACCAGAAACTTCATGCAGAGCTCAGCAAGAGTAGCAGTGTCAGTAATAAGGAATGGTAAGTCTCCCACACACACACACACACACAACACACACACACACACACACACACACACAGAGCACCTGACCCTAACATTTGTATGTGCTTCTTAACTTTGAGGCCAGAGCTCTATAGCAGGAGATCTTCCACATCTTCCCAACCATCTAAAGCAGATCTTCATGGAGCCGGCCTCCATGGTTTGTATCTCTTGAAGGCAAAATTTTATGCCACAGCATCTATAGACATCTAATACAATCGTGTGCCTCCAAGTTTGTGGAAAGAGTTTGGAGGAGAACCACATCTCCTGTGAATCATTTCTCAGGGATGAATATAATATTTCACCCATTAACTCTTTAAATGGGTTGGAGTGGAAGATCTCCAGCTATACAGAAGATCACCACTGGGATGAATGTAAACGCTGACTGCACCCCAGGCCTCCTGACCTCACCTACATCAGTACCTGACTTTACTAACACACAATTTGTGGCCGAATGAATCTCCACGAATCTCAAATAATCTCCACAAAATCTTGTGGAACATCTTCCCAGAACTTATTATGAGAGTAAATGTGGACTAAATGTGTAAATGGGACGTTCAATAAGAAGCACAAACCAATCTAATGGTCAGGTGTCCACAACGTGATGTCCATATATTCAATTTTTTCTGTGTGTGTGTGTGTGTGTGTGTGTGGTGTGTGTGTGTGTGTGTGTTTGTAGGAAGCAGTTGCAGGACCAGGCACGGTTGGTGTTGGAGGAGAATCAAGTGCTCATCGAACAGCTGGAACTGCAGCATGAGAAATCCAAAGAGACACACAGCAAACACACACAGGAAGGTAAAACACACACACACACGCACACACACACGCACACACAGACTGCTACACAATAAGGCCAAAAGTATCGGGACACCTGATGTTGAATGCCCTATGCGTTTCTTCAGCAAACAGCAAATTGCTTTAGATGTGCTTTGGATGCTGGAACATGAAATTTCCCCTTCACATGAACTAGGAGACTCAAACCTGTTCCATAAAGATCTCCTGCTATAGAGCTCCAACCCAACAATGAATGTGAGCGCTGACTGCAACCCCAGGCCTCCTCACCTTCTCACCTACATCACTACCTGACCCTTCTAACACCCGTGTAGCTGAATGAATCTCCACAAAGAATCTAGTGGAACATCTCCCCAAAAGAAATAGAGACTACATGTGGAATGAGATACCAATTTAATAGCTCAGGTGTCCACAAACCTTTGGCCGCACGGTTTCATTCTCCGTACTGTGAGGGTTTTTCTTCACGTCTCGTTACAGTGTGTAAGATCTCGAAGCAGCTCATGTTGCTGGAGGCCGAGAAGCAGAAACTGGAAGGCGAGTTGGAGGTGGCGCATAAAGAGCTCTGCACGCTGAAGGTGAAGCTTCAGAAAGCTGGCTTGGCCCTGGAGAACTCGGTCAGCCGCGCTGAGCACACCACTACCACAGAGAAGCTCAAATGGTACGCTGGAGAATCTTATTTTTAGGAATGTTTTTATGAGTTATTTATTACTTTTGAAGACGATGCAATAAAATGATGCTTTCAGACACTTTGACCATCGGACCATCCAGCACACTGTCCAGGTAAGTCCAGGATTTTCTCTGTTGATGGATCTCAGCGGTGGATCCGTGATGGTCATCAGTCACCGATGAGGCATATAAACGATTCGAAAGATTATAGATCAATCATCTATAGCTGGCTGAGGGGAGCGTAGACTTTTGAAATTATTGGCACCCTTTAAGAGAGCAGATTTTGTTTTATTGAAGGGAAAGATTCAGATGCTTTTCTCTTATCTGGAGAAACTCTGGATAAATTGTTACCTCTGGAACATGTTTTTCTGGAGGAAAAATTTATTTGAATTGTTCAGCACTAAAGGTTGGTGGTATCTAATGCTAAATTCTGCAAAACATCAAAATCTGTTAGCCCAAAAAGCTTTGTGTAAAAGTATGAAGATAAGGCTTGGACCGAGGTTCAAGATATTTAAGGTCGTGGGTGGTGTACAAGGTTTTCTCCTGGTTGAGGGTCCGAATGGCCTACAAAAAGAAGCTCCTTTTTATTGTGCGTGTCAACCTTTAGGGAGAGGAACCTCGAGTGCAGTAGAGAGAAGAGTTTGAAGTTTTTCCTCGTCTTGAAAATGAAATGAAATGAAACAGAAATGAATGCAGGAACTTCACGTGTTCAAATTTGCCGACACGTGAAATGCACTTATTTATTTTTAGGTTTATTGATTCTTTCAAATATTACGATGGATTGTTTTACGACTGCCAGAAAACAGACACACATACACACACATACACACAGACACACACACACACACACACACACACACGATTGGACTACCAGTTGATTATAGGCAGGACTTGACTACTATTTTTTTCCGACTATGTAAATCCTTATTTAGGGAAACGCCTACTATATTGATATGATGATGTTGAAGTAGCTCATCACTCCAAAACTGGTTAAGATCTGGTGACTCCATAGACCATAGTGTAGTGTCATAATGATCTTAATCCCAAACCCTTAGTGAACAGCGAACCCTGTGTTTGGGGGCGGAGTTACCCTGAGAGAGACTCCTCCCATCAGGATAGACCCAGTGAGTGGACACCTGGCTAGAAAAACAAAAAACAGCTTCCTCATTCTCACCTATCCATATGTCTGTGTGTTCTTCATAGGAAGCTGGAAGAAGAGGAGAAGATGAAGTGTACGGAGGTGGAGGGGCTGCAGGATCGCTTGGTCAATCTGCAAGCTGAGAAAAAGACTTTTCTTTTGGAGAAAAACGACCTCAAAGCGCACATCCAACATCTGGAGAGCGAGCTGCAGCTGGCACGCCAAGCCAACAGGTGCACCTCCAACACCCACTGAACACCCTCTCAACACCATCTCAACATATGAGACGTCAGAGATTTTTTCCCACCCTTTAATCCGATATTATCTTGTCCTTCGTCCACACGTTCCTTCGGTTCCAAACTTACAGAACCCCGGAATGACGGATAAAAAGATTTAGTCTTACACTTTCATCACCACTCTCTCTCTTCCTCACGTCTCTCTGTCTCTCTGTAGAAAGGCTCAAAGGCGCATCGATCTTCTGAAGGAGCAGATCGAAGATTGTTTAGAGAAGGAGCTCGTTGCTCACCGGTACCTCACCAGCGTCGTGATGCTCGCGGAGAAAACCACGTACGAGAGAGACCAGCTCATACACATGGTACTAAATTCACACACACACACACACACACGCGCGATATTAGTGATCAGCACCACACTCTTGAGCCAAGACACACAAAAAAAGCAAAGTTGTGCACACAGTTGTGTAGGACGTCTTTGTAATAATAAATCACGTATCGCTTCGACCTGAACTGGAG
>JBCEWE010000578.1:13169670-13182170 GCA_039877035.1 Silurus lanzhouensis | reverse complement strand
GTGTCTCTTCATAAAGAGGGGAGGTGGTAGATTAGTGGTTAAGGCACTGGATCAGAAATTCAAATCCCAGCACCACCATGGTGCCACTGCTGGACCCTTGAGCAAGGCCCTCAACTGCTCAGCTGTAAGTCGCTCTGGATAACTGAGTCTGCAAAATGCCATAAATATATTAAGACACACAAAAACTTCAAGGAAATTCACTTTATTTTGGAAAGGCTCTTTCACCAGACACTTCTCCAGCTCCAGGATACAGAGCTCCAACCCTGAAACACTTATTCCATCTTAAACACAGTTGTTTTCCTGGAGACCGTGTTGGAGGAGCATTACATGAAGGAACGTACACTAGGAATCATTTCTCTCTGACAGCCACATGTCCTACAGTACGCCATTAACGTTAGACATGATGTACTTCTGCTGACATGTAGGGGGCGTCGTACCTGGACATTCGGGAATGACGTCATGTACCAGAATGAATAAAATAAAGAAAAGCAGAGCAGAGTCCGAGTTGGAGTTGATGAAAAGGGGAGCACGAGGTCTCACTCTGTAAAGAAGAAAACACTTTATTTAGCTACGTTTGCACTCCATCACCTTCAAAACAGTCCCCTTGCACAACAATACTGTGCACACAGTGTTCTTCTGAAACGTGTCCTGGAAGTCTTTTTTTTATGTCTTAAGCATCTTCTGCGATTCTCTTTGGATCCCCACAACATTGTCAAAATGGCAAGCTGGATCTTCATCTTCGAGAACAGGGGGAAGTCCTTAGGAGCCAAATCTGGTGAGTAGGGTGGAGGCGTAAATGAGATTGTGTTGTTTCCGGCAAGAAACAAACATGTGAGAAGAGCTCGATGACGGGGTGCGCACATGGTCAGAACAGAAGACATGGTGACGCACGTGGTCAGCATAGCGCCAGCTCCTGATGTACACAGGACGACTTATGAAGGTCGGTGCTCCCTGTGACTGTGCATGCAGACTTTTGCTGCCATCTTTTGGTGTTACGAAATGTCTTAAAAATGTTTCAAACCACCTCGTACTTTTGCCTCGACAACAAATAAATGGGAATCCTTAAGAAGAAACATGAAAATGATTGCTGGCTCCTGAAGCTGGCTGTTATACTGACATTAAATACAGCAGCACATTATATTTTTTTCTAACGCAATGAACGCCATGTAACGGAATCCTTCAAGTGTGTGTGTAAGGCAAAAACAGATTAAATATAGATTCCATACACCTGTGAGAGTATTATTTAAGTCTCCATCAGTGAACTGGTGATAATCTCAACAATGATGGAACTATAATGAATAGGCATTTACTGTTGAGGATGAGGATGGGTTCCCCTAAAATTTCTTCCTACCTCAGTGGTTAAGGTTTTGGGAAGGTTGGGGGTTTTGAGGCAAGCTGCCTCTTTTGGGGCCCTTAACCCTTTTGTGCTCCAGGGGAGACCCTGCACTCTGACCCCAGTGAAATTCTTCATATATCCCTGTGATGTTAGGAAGCTGGGGTCAGAGCTCAGGGTTTCCTTTGGAGCACAGATGGTTAAGGGCTTTGCTCAAGGGCTCCAAGGGAGGCAGATTGATTTAAACCTCAAACCTTCTGATCAGTAACCCAACACTTTAACCACTGATCTACATCACCCTGCCATATAAATTATAGGTATTAAATTATAAATTTAAAATATATATATATCTCTATAATGTTTTATTATTCCATTAGACACCATTCTAAAAATTCGAAGCCTGAAACCTTGAATCTTTTATCCGAATGGAACTTACAGGATGTGTGGTGTATTCAGGGCGGTCTCAAACCCCTTGAGTACACAACCTGGATACACTTCCCCAACTCGACCAATCAGGTGTTGACTCACAGATTGTCCAGAAATACAATGATTTTGGAAGAACAGCAAGAGAGACCCCCCATGGGCATATGAAGCCCCATGTCTACTAGCAGAAATTTACACCAGACCTCAGTCATCAGGCATGACGTTTGTTTTGCACATTAAGAAATGAGGCAGGTTTGGTAATTTGATTGGATAAGCTGCAATCTTTTGGTGTAAATACCATGTGACGTCTTTCCACATCATGTCGGCATTGTTGGTATGGCAACACGGAATGCCGTATCCAGCTGCGTTTCTCTGGAAACTGTTTTCATCAATGGACCAAAATCTAATGATGAATCTGTCCGCATGGTGTCTAAAATACCACATATTTATAAACCTGTGTGAAAGCAATATCAGACAGAACATCAGACAATCCAGCTGTGGCACTGAATATCAGCACAGCTGGAGCAACCCGATGTTCATTACAACAGCACTCTTGCTTATTGCTGAAGTGTATTAGCCCTCAACACATACATCATAAGTGTGTAAGTTCATCGTTCCCGTCGTATCCGGTCAGCTTCTGCCAGAGCAGTCACATAGACCTTGGCAAAGACACTGGCAGAATCCATAAACGAGACACACAGTAAGGCTGGTGGGCACGAGGCTGACACACACAACTCCCAGAGTCACTCTTTGGATCACCAGTAAGTATATTCCTAGCGGCAGGGACCCAAAGTAAAAGAAACCCAACAACCATACGAGAATCCGTGGTACGTGATTGCAAAACTTGGTGAACGCGTCTTGGTCTATGGTACCTCCATGTGAGGCCATCGATACGGAGTCCAGGCTGTGCTCCCCATAGTCATCGGAGCTGCCCATGCGACTGGGTGAATGCTGCGTGTCTCTCTGGACCTCCATAATGGTGATGACCAGGCAGTTGGAAGAGTCGTGGTAGGGGCTATTGCTGGATGACAAGCTCTTGGGTGTTAGCACCACCTCATTGCCATGGTCTGAGCTCCAGCACCTTTCCCGGAGTGCCAGGAAGGACATGATGTTTAAGTCGTCCGGCAGCGCCGCCACCTCGTAGTCGCTAACTCTCGTCTCGTGCCGGCAGAAGGGACAGCAGATGCAGCCCGAGCTGTCTCCGATGTCCAGGATCTTGTTGAGGCAGCGAGCACACACCCGGTGCAGGCAGTCCAGTATCTTAGGCTTACGGCTTTGGATGTTGTAGCGCTGGTAGCAGATCTTGCACTCCATCTCATCGCTGGTGTTCGTAGCATTGGGGTTAAAACTAGCGCTTGGATTTAAGGAAGCGTTAGCAACCGATACGGGGCTTTCCCACACACTAGGCTGGGTTTTAGCATTGGGATTAGCATTTGCAATAATGTCGTTGCTGGGATTAGCAGGCCTCTCCTCTGGTTCAGCCTGAGTGCAGCTCATCTTGGCATCATACTCTGAAGAAAACAAGAGAGAAGAACTTTAATGTGTATGAACGTTGTTGTGGATGTGTTTTTATTTAGATTGCTTACACAAATCTGAATAAAGTCACCTTTTGTTCACACCCAGGTTATTAAATCTTATATATTGACTGGAGATTTTCCTTCATGCTTTAGTGGATTGTCTGTAGCATCTGTCTAAAAACCCAAGCAGGAACATTAGTTGTAAGTGAGAGAATAAAATGGAGCAGGATCTTCCCCATAACTAATAACCTGCAGGAGGATCAACTTTTCTGTCAAAGCCATCTGTTTCGGGTTTTCCACACCGGAGAAACGTGGCATGCAATTAATCCCAAATTAATTATATCACAGAGACAGAGTTGTGGAATGCTGGATTTTAGGCAGATGTGTACAGATGTGCATGCTTGGATTAAACCCAGGCTGTAGCTGTCAATCAAATAAATTAGGGTGAGAGAGGGAGCTTCATTAATGTCTTCTCTCTCTCTCTCATCATCATCATCACATACTAACATTTTGGCCGAAACTGAGTACAGATTAATGAAAATAAGAAATAAATAAATACAACCCCAGTTCCGAAAAAGTCTGGGTGCTATGCAAAATGTAAATAAAAAACAGAATGCAATAAGAATAGATACCATTTTATGAAAAGAATAAGGTCATTTTGAATTTGATGGATGCAACAAGTCTCAAAAAAAAGGGTCAGGGCTGTGTTTCGAACTGTGTGGCATCACATTTTCTCTACACATACATCTGGGAACTGAGGAGACCAGTTTCTAAGGTTTTGGCAGCAGAACGTTGTCCCATATGTGTCTGATACAGGATACATGATCAACACTTCTGGGTCTTCTTTGTTGTGTTTTTTGTTTCATGATGCACAAAATGTTTTTAAATGGTAAAAGGTCTAGACTGCAGGCAGGCCAGTTCAGCCCCCGGACTCTTCTACTATGAAGTCATGCTGTTGTAATAGATGCACTATGCATTTAGCATTGTCTTGCTCAAATATGCAACATCTTCCCTGAAAAAGTTGTTTTCTGCACTGGTGGAGCCTTTCCAAATGAGCAAGCTGCCCATTCCATAGGCCGGATGGTTCCGGTCCTCTTTAGTCCAGAGGACATGGTGTCCATGGTTTCCAGAAAGAAATAAAAATTTCGATTCATCTGACCACAGAACAGTTTTCTATTTTGCTTCAGTACATTTTAAATGAGCTTTGGCAAAGAGAGGATGGCGATGTTTCTGGATCATGTTCACACATTCCTACTTCTTTATACATGATAGAGATTTAACCTGCATTTGTAAAAGACATTGCAAACTGTGTTTACAGACAATGATGGCAGAATTCCGATCCTGTGCTCAGTATTCCATCATTTCATGAGGAGCTCATCTCTCTCATATACAATCTACACCAAGGAAGCGTGTTTTAACCTTCAGATCGCTCTCACGAATCCTATGTTTCATAACAAGTCCAACATTCAGAAGAAGCTGCGGGTTTTTTCAGGGAAGTGGTGTTCTGTCCCGGCCCTGAAATAGACCGAGCTCTGCATATTTTATAGACCTCCTTGCTCTTACAAACATGGTGCAGCTCTTATTCGATAAGATAAGCAGCATGAGGCCTTCCTGAGGAAACAGTACAACATCCTGGACCAGAATTAGGATTCGAATTAGGAGGAACGCCTTTCTTTTTCTACCAAAATTGAGAAACCTGCTATGAAGGAAAATCTTCATCGTTTTGATTTGATTATAAATAAGTTGATTACCTTTGTACCCACTATGGCCAAAGGTATTGGGACACCTGTGTTTTCAAGCCCCTGTGCACAAAGCCAGCTCCATGAAGACCGGCTTAACATAGGTTGGAGTGGAAGATCTTATGGTCTTATGATTTTATGGTACACTACAGGATTGAAATTTTACAGTAGAGAAACACACTAGCGAGTCTCAGCTCGCTCTCCTCTAAAGATCTGATATCATTATCTGCAGATTTTTGTTCCCATCAATTACAGACCTGAGGCTTGTTAGTGATCTGTATCACACTGTGCCACTTTTATGGTTCATTGGAAAAAAAACCCGTCCATAATCATGGATTTTATGTTAATGTTGATGTTTACTGCCTTGTTTTTGCCCCAGGATGCTGGTCATCACACTGCTCTCGCCAGATCAGAAGACAGAGCCGATCAATAGGATTTATCACTTTAATATGACCACAGAGTTTAATGGTGATCGTTGCATATCCCCCTGAGGCTCATCTCAGGCTTCTGACATCATAAACCTGATGGGCAAATCAGAGCTCTCGCCTCCTGTAGTGTTCCTCACACACTCAGACAGGAAGACTTTCCTTTATACAGCTGATATCTTTATACAGTAATGCCATTTATCTATCATATAAAAGTGTTATTTTTATTTTTATTATTATTATTATTATTATTATTATTATTATAAAGGCAGTTATTGGGATGAGGAATGAATTTTTATCAGCCACATGTGTATTTTATTATCCTGTACATACTTCTGTCTCTCTGCCTGCCTGTCTGCCCGCCATCTACAATATATTTTTTAGAAACATCGATTTCTCTTTCTCGCTTTCTCAATTTCTCTCTTCTTTTTTTCATAGACACACCTATCTCTCTGTCTGTCTCTCTGTCTGTCTGTCTGTCTGTCTGTCTGTCTGTCTTCTGTCTGTCTGTCTGTCTGTCTGTCTGTCCGTCCGTCCGTCCGTCTATCTGTCTGTCTGTCTCATCTAGAAACATCTATTTTTCTCTCGCTTTTTCTCAATTTCTCTCTACTTTCTCTCAAACACACCTGTCTGTCTGTCTGTCTGTCTGTCTGTCTGTCCGTCTGTCCGTCTGTCTGTCTGTCTGTCTGTCTCATCTAGAAACATCTATTTCTCTCCCTTTTTCAATTTCTCTCTCCTTTTTTCTCCTAGACACACAAATCTGTCTGCCTGTCTGTCTTTGTCTTATTTAAACATTAATTGTTCTCTCTTTCTCTCTCTCTCTCTCTCTCTCTCTCTCTCTCTCTCTCTCTCTCTCTCTTTTTCTCTCTCACTCACTCACACTCACACACACACACACACACACACACACACACACACACACACACACACAGGGTGTATTGGCTGAACCCCTTAAAAAACAACTTAACATCATATCAATCCTGTTGGCACTAAATGGTGCGCAAAACAAAAAACATCCAGTGAGCTGCATGTCTGCATGTGATTAAAACCTGAAGATTGAATGAAACATGAAAATATTTCCTCATTCTTTTCATTCGCTACTAATAATAATATCTCCTTATTGCCCATTAATTATTTATTACTTAAATTTATTATTATTAAATATTTCACCCTCGATTGCTCTTGATGTATAAAATCAATAATGAATCCACTTTCAGTGTATTTACATTTTACTGATAACCGTCTGGAGTCTGGGCTCAGAACCTGAAGTAAACATCTACGATTTGACCCACGTTCTAAAAAAAAAAAACATTCCCTTGGCGTTTGCATTTCCATGGTCCTTGCCTTGTATCTCAGTCTCCACCTGGTCTTTTTCTGATCTCTGTAGAAACTGGACTTTTTTTTTTAAATCTAATTTTCCTGCACAGTGCACCTCTATATGTGCACACTGTGTATCTGTATTGAGCTGCTGTTTGCTCATGACCTCATACCTGCACTTTTTATGCAACTCCAATTCCCAAAAAGTTGGGACACTGTGTAAAATGTAAATAAAAACAGAACTCAATGATTTCCAAATCTCTGTTTTATTTACAATAGAACATAGAAAACATATTAAATGTATAAACTGAGAATATGTACCATTTTAAGGAAAAGATAAGGTCACTTTGAATTTTATTGCTGCAACAAAAAGTTGGGACAGGGCCATGTTTCCCTAACATCACGTAACGTCACGTCTTCTTTTAACAACATCTTTGTAAAAGTTGCTAAAGTTTTGAGAAAGGAATGTTGTCCCATGTGTGTCTGATACAGGATTCTATCTGCTCAGCAGTCCTGGGTCTTCCTCGTTGTGTTTTTCACTTCATGATGCGCCAAATGTTTTTAAATGGCGGAAGGTCTTAAGGGCGTTAATGAGCCCATGCAGTGATTTTCATTACAGAATCGTGACTCTCTTAAATACAGTGCCGCCTGAGAGCCTGAAGATCACGGTATTGGTATTGATCTTTCCCTCTTTTCCCTTATGCACAGAGATTTCTTCAGACTATTTAGAGACGTGTTGCAGCTATCAAATTCAAAATGAGTTTATTCTTTTCCCCAAAAATGGTACATTTTCCTCAGTTTCAACATTTGATATGGTTTCTGTGTTCTATTGTAAATAAAATATGGGTTTATAAGATTTGCAAATCATTGTATTCTGTTTTTATTAAAATTTTTTGCAGTGTTTTTTTTTGGGAATTGCAGTTACACAACATAAAATACTGTATATACATGTGTCCTTATGGTTCAGTGTTTGTACCAGATGCAGGTGAGATACAGGATATAAACCTGCACGGCATGTTGCTGCTTTTTAAATGCAAGGAAAATAATGTTTATGCCTTTCTTCAGCCTTCAGTGTGTGTGCGTGTGTGTGTGTGTGTGTAGAGTGTGCAGCTGCATGCGCTCGTACTCTGTGTGTGTGTGAGGAGAAAACGCTGCCACACTTACGCTCCATTAAGCTGCATTAATCGCTAATCACTGTTCTGCTTTAAACCGAGCCGTCTTATTGATCTCCTCCGCTGTCACAATCAGTGTGCGTGTTTCAGTGTGTCACAGTGTGTGTCTCAATGTGTGTTGCAGTGTGTGTGTCGCAGTCTGTGTCATAGTGTGTGTTTCAGTGTGTGTCTCAATGTGTGTTGCAGTGTGTGTCGCAGTCTGTGTCATAGTGTGTGTTTCAGTGTGTGTCGCAGTGTGTTTCTCACTGTTTGTCTCAGTGTGTCTCGCTGTATGTCTCGCTGTATGTCTCAGTGTGTGTTAGGGCTGGGCGATATGGCCTAAAAAAAAAAATCCGATTTGCGATTTAAATCGATTTTTCCCCCCGCTTAAAATCAATCTGCATATGACAAAGAAAATGTTCAAGAAAAAGTTTTAACTTTATTAAATAAAGTGTATTTACCCTTCTGGGATTTTAACCCACTTTGAGTTAAAGTGCAATCAGAAACAACAAGCCAAAAATACAAGATGGCGGCCCTGCTATTGTAAATTGTAAAAATAGAACGTAACATGACATAAAATGAGCAAACCTACAAAGAAAAATGTTTTATGAGTGTTTAAATGTGGAACATGATTGAAAATGCTGAGGTTTTGAGTGATTTTGCCTTTACTTTTCTCCAAAACTCCACAGTAAAATGAGATTTAAGAGAGTAATAGACAGGGACACTGTAAATAAAAATTATTTGAAAGATTGACCAAACCTCGAAAAAATGTTTTATGAGTGTTTGAATATGGTGATTTAAAAGCTCAGATTTTTCTCTTTCTTTACGGAAACGCCGCTCTGAAGCGTCTATACGTGTATTTTGACCGCTCCCACCACCCATACCGTACGTGTACGATTAGACGCGCAACACAAAACAAAGTGTGGGCTGCTTAACCGTGTATTTTCAAGATGTGGCTGCTTAACTGCAGTCTTGTGCTGCCGCTGTCTTGTTCATGTCGTAGGGCCCTACATCTCTCCCACTCGACAGCATGCCTCTGTTTGAGGTGCTGCAGTAAATTGGTGGTACTGCTACCTTTGCTTGCTCGCTGCCATGTTGTTTGTGTATCTTTATGGCAAACACGCGGGGGGAGAGCTGAGTTTGTTCAAAACTATGGGAGCCCAGAGGGGAGCGTCGGCGGACATTAAAGAGAAACCCGATTTTTATTAAAACAGATCGATGTAAACTACACATTCAAGTTAATCGATTTATCGCCCAGCCCTAGTGTGTTTCAGTTTGTGTTTTAGTGTGTGTTTCACTGTGTGTCTCACTGTATGTCTCAGTGTGTGTCTCAGTGTGTGTTTCAGTGTGTATCGCAGTTTGTGTCTCAGTGTATGTTGCAGTGTGTGTCGCAGTGTGTCTCACTGTGTCGCAGTGTGTGTTTTTATGTGTCTCTCACTGTGTCTCTCTCACTGTGTGACGCAGTGTGTCTCGCAGTGTGTCTCAGTGTGTTTCGCAGTGTGTGTTTCACTGTGTGTCTCATTGTGTGTCGCAGTGTGTCACAGTGTGTGTCTCACTGTGTCGCAATGTGTGTTTTTATGTGTGTTGCAGTGTGTCTCACTGTGTGTCGCAGTGTCTTGCAGTGTGTCTCACTGTGTCTCACTGTGTGTCTCTCACTGTGTGTCTCTCACTGTGTGTCGCAGTGTGTCTTGCAGTGTGTGTCTCACTGTGTGTCTTACTGTGTCGCAGTGTGTGTCGCAGTGTGTGTCGCAGTGTGTGTCTCAGTGTGTGTCTCACTTTGTGTCTCACTGTGTGTCTCACTGTGTTTCGCTGTGTGTCTAATTGTGTGTCACAGTAGAAAGAACATCACTCATAATCTTATACTCCAGTACTCATGTTAGTTCTCCCTCTCCAGTGTTCTGTATTGTTGAAAGATTTATGATCAAACTCTTAAAGTCACCCAAATGAGGATGGGTTCCCTTTTGAGTCTGGTTCCTCTCAAGGTTTCTTCCTCATAACATCTAAGGGAGTTTTTCCTGCCACAGTTTCCATGGCTGCTCATCAGGCATAAACACACATTGTTCACCTTAACTGTTAAAATCTGTAAAGCTGCTTTGAGACAATGTCTGTTGTGAAAAACGCAATAGAAATAAACTTGACTTGACTTGTGTGTCGTGGTGTGTGTTGCGGTGTGTGTCTCAGTATGTGTCTCAGTATGTGTCAGTGTGTTTCGCAGTGTGTGTGTTTTTGTGTTTCGCAGTGTGTTGCAGTGTGTCTCAGTGTGTCTCAGTGTGTGTCTCACTGTGTCGCATTGTGTCGCAGTGTGTGTCTCAGTGTGTTTCACTGTGTCGCAGTGTGTTTTGCATTGTGTCGCAGTGTGTGTCTCAGTGTGTTTCACTGTGTCGCAGTGTGTTTTGCATTGTGTCGCAGTGTGTGTCTCAGTGTGTTTTACTGTGTCGCAGTGTGTGTCTCAGTGTGTTTTACTGTGTGGCATTGTGTGTCTCAGTGTGTTTTACTGTGTGGCAGTGTGTGTCTCAGTGTGTTTTACTGTGTGGCAGTGTGTGTCTCAGTGTGTTTTGCATTGTGTCACAGTGTGTGTCTCAGTGTGTTTTACTGTGTGGCAGTGTGTGTCTCAGTGTGTTTTGCATTGTGTCGCAGTGTGTTTTGCATTGTGTCGCAGTGTGTGTCTCAGTGTGTTTTGCAGTGTGTGTCTCAGTGTGTTTTGCATTGTGTCGCAGTGTGTGTCTCAGTGTGTTTTACTGTGTGGCAGTGTGTGTCTCAGTGTGTTTTACTGTGTGGCAGTGTGTGTCTCAGTGTGTTTTACTGTGTGGCAGTGTGTGTCTCAGTGTGTTTTACTGTGTGGCAGTGTGTGTCTCAGTGTGTTTTGCATTGTGTCGCAGTGTGTGTCTCAGTGTGTTTTACTGTGTGGCAGTGTGTGTCTCAGTGTGTTTTGCATTGTGTCGCAGTGTGTGTCTCAGTGTGTTTTACTGTGTGGCAGTGTGTGTCTCAGTGTGTTTTGCATTGTGTCGCAGTGTGTGTCTCAGTGTGTTTTGCAGTGTGTGTCTCAGTGTGTTTTACTGTGTGGCAGTGTGTGTCTCAGTGTGTTTTGCAGTGTGTGTCGCAGTGTGTTTTACTGTGTCGCAGTGTGTGTCTCAGTGTGTTTTACTGTGTGGCAGTGTGTGTCTCAGTGTGTTTTGCATTGTGTCGCAGTGTGTGTCTCAGTGTGTTTTGCAGTGTGTGTCTCAGTGTGTTTTACTGTGTGGCAGTGTGTGTCTCAGTGTGTTTTACTGTGTGGCAGTGTGTTTTCTCAGTGTGTCGCAGTGTGTGCAGCAGAATGAGGCAGGACGGTTTAATTATTAAAACAAGCAGCACATTCCATATAACACTCAGTTCACTTCATATTATAGATCAATACAATACAAGTGATAGTTGCTTTAACAGAAGGAAGTTGTACTTCATCAGGATAATACGCTTTACAATTTAGTATGAGGACACCTGACCATATCACCATCTGGTTCTGTGTTGCATCTCTACTAATAATGTAGCTGTTGGTGTTAACCCCTTGTGCTGTTTCCATCCAATCACAATCCAGTATGGGATTAGTGTTAATACAACGTGTCAGGAGACGGCAAAATACTCAAATTAAACCCACAATTAAAATGTTTTATATTAATGATAAATATGTGTATAGTTATTTGAATAGTTGAAGATTTGATGCTTTGATAGGAGGAGTCTGATTCGACTACCGATCCCACAGTCGAATCTTCGCAGAGGTGTTCGGAAAGAGGATCATACCATTTTAGTTATAAGGGGGTGCTCAATGTCTGATTTCACATAGAGCTACTGTTTTTCTCCCAATAGCTTAATATACAGCCTGTTATGACAATGCTGTGAATAAAAATGTGAAAAGAAGCTTTTAATGAATAATTGTATGTGCGTGAATAAATCCAAACCCCCTACTGACAGATTTAAGTTTCACTTTCACGATCCGTGAGCGACACAGGAGCGTCTCGGCAGCAGGGTTTTAAATATTGAACGTCTGGGAGATTCTGTAAAGTTCTATTCTGTTCTATAAATTCATTTTTGATTGTTTTTCGGGGGCATTGATGTTGTGCTGTACTCAGAGAGCGCTCTCACAGGTCGCTTTAGCCGATCTCATTTGATTTGCCGACACGTAAAATGCAAATCCTGTCCGCAGTGTGGCCTTTCTGCAGTTAATTATTTATTTATTTATTGATCCGTACATCATGGTATGTTATAGCTTTCAAATGTTATGAGCAATCGTGTGTGTGTGTGTGTGTGTGTGTGTGTGTGTGTGTGTGTGTGAAAATATATACACATTCAGGTGAATGAATTATAAGTTTTAGAACAATCCCATGTCCCATGTTGTCACTCGAACCCTGAATCATTTGGCTTTTCCATTCATCAGCTCCAGATGTTGTGTGTTTTTGAATGTTTGTGTAAAATATATAATAATAAGTGTGTAGTGTTGTTGCCATGGTTGCTGTCCCCCTCTGGTTTCTCTGTAGAAACATCAGGGAGTATTTATTCATCTCTAGCTGAAATAATTGGGCTTCTCCGGCACGTTAAGGCTGTGATGATGAGCAGGTTATAAT
>JBCEWE010000578.1:13147170-13164670 GCA_039877035.1 Silurus lanzhouensis | reverse complement strand
ATCAGCACATCTGGATTCCAGCTGTTCCCAGTGTAGAGCTGCCACACAGATGGTGAGGTAGTTGGTCAGTGGTGTTACATCAGGGGGTTCATGTCCACTGAATATATCACCAAGTGTGACCAAATTCATAGACAAAATCCTGTGTCCAGTATTTGGCAGCTCAGTGGTTATGATACAAGGTTGTGAGTTCAAATCCCAGAACTGCCAGCTTGCAGGTAAACACAGGATTGTCTTCTGGGAATAAATATAATATGGTAATAGTTTGATAAAGTGCTGTGGAAAAACAGGGGGAAGCACAGTGGGAAAGATGTTGGGCATACGATCAGAAGGTTGTGAGTTTAAATCCCAAGTTGCCACTGCTGGGCCCCTGAGCATGGCCCTCAATTACTCAAATGAGAGAATAGTAAGTCACTCCGGATAAAGGCATCTACCAAATGCAATAATAAACACACACACACACACACACACACACGTGCACACACACACAGTGAAATCTCAGTTCAGTTCATTAGCCCAGATAATAAACCTATTGGTCGATCCACCACTATCCTGACAGGCATTTAAATTGAGAAACATCTGGCTTGCCACATGTTCATTAGGCCAGATGTGCCCACATTCATTAACAGAACAGGTTTATATCCAAACGTCTGTGTGTGATGTTCATGATCATGGCCGTGATGAGCTTTTTGTGTCTGTATTTATAAACATGCGCCAGTATTTGCCCTGATCTGGTAAAGTGTCTTCATAACACTGTTATCTGGGGCAGTGGGGCAAAGAATGAACACACGGGGCGCACCAGACACACAGGGTGGGGTATAAATACCAATGGAACACACACACACACACACACACACACACACACACACACACATTTGTACATTTTATATCAGCCCCAGACTTCACTCGTCCTGAAAAAAAAGAGAGAGGGAGAGGGAAAGATTTAGAGATGGATAGGGAGAGATGAAGACAAAAGAAAAGAGAGGGAGATATGGGAGAAGGGGAAGGGACAGAAAAGAAGAGGAAGAAGACGAGATGAAGACAGAAGAGGAGATAGAGATTGAAATGTGGGGAAAATAGAAATGGTGGCAAGAAGAGATGGAGTAGGAGGGATGAACAAAAGAAAAGAGAGAGAGAGAGAGAGAGATGGAAGGATCAAAAGAAATGAACATTTGAAGGAATGAAGAAAATAAGGAAGTGGGGAAGAAAGGATTTACAGAGTAAAGGAAGGACGAATTGGAGAAATAAAGAAGAAAGGGAAGGATCAAAGGAGGGATGGAAAACAAAGATTAAGGGATGAATTGAAGGAAGGAGAGATTTTTGCAGCAGCAATGTGTTTGCAAGTTTTCTCTCTCTCTCTCTCTCTCGCTCTCTCTCTCTCTCGTTCTCTCTCTCTCTTTCTCTCTATCTCTGAAGTGCATTTTGTTGTTGACTTCATGCTGAGACGCACCGAATCGCTCCAATCTTCAGTTTGTCGTCCGTCTTCATCGAACACGTGTCCATCATCATCATCACGTTACAGTGTATGACTTTGCACTTTTCCTGCTCCCCGTGTTCAGTGTTGGACATGATGAAGTGTGTTTTTGTGTGAGTGAAGAGATGATGATCTCTGCCACAACGCAATGAGACACAACCCTTCATTTGTGTTCAGTGTGTAATTACTGTGAATCTCTCTGCCTCTTGTGAATACCACAATCTGTCTGAGGAGGGTGTAATCAAACACACACACACACGCGCGCACACACACACACACACACACACACACACACACACACACACACACACACACACACACACACACACACACACATTTAATTATACACCCCAGGCAGAGCTGATCAGTTTTGCTCTCTGTGACCCCAACTGTCCAAACAATGCTCATACAGCTGCAGTGTTCAGTAGAAACTCAGAGACGTCTAGTCGTCTAGTCGTTCTCTTTTAGTCTCCCTTCGCTCTTGTAATAACCTCCACTCTTGTGTGGCGATTTATTTTGGTTTTGTGTTTGTAAAGTCAGATACTTGACAGCCTGACAGGAGTCTTTGTGGACTTTGATGTTTGGGGATGATATTGTGATTTGTGGTGAGAGTAGGGAGCAGGTTGAGAAGATCCTGTTTAGGTGGAGGTACACGCTGGAGAGAAGGGGAATGAAAGTCAGTAGGAGTAAGACAGAGTACATGTGTGTAAATGAGAGGGAGGGCAGTGGAGTGGTGCGGGAGAAGAGGGTGGGAGAAGGTGGAGGAGTTCAGGTACCTGGGGTCAACAGTGCAAAGTAATGGAGAGTGTGTTAGAGAAGTGAAGAAAAGAGTGCAGGCAGGGTGGAGTGGGTGGAGAAGAGTGATAGCAGGAGTGATTTGTGATAGAAGAGTATCTGTGAGAGTGAAAGGGAAAGTTTATAGGACTGTGGTGAGACCTGAGATGTTGTATGGATTAGAGACAGTGGCATTGAGTAAAAGACAGGAGGTGGAGCTGGAGGTAGCAAAGCTGAAGATGTTGAGATGTTGGTTGGGAGTGACGACGATGGACAGGATTAGAAATGAGTTTATTAGAGGGACAGCGCATGTAGGACGTTTTGGAGACGAGGTGAGGGAGGCGAGATTGAGATGGTTTGGACATGTGCAGAGGAGGGACATGGGGTATATCAGTAGGAGAATGCTGAGGATGGAGCCACCAGGCAGGAGGAAAAGAGGAAGACCAAGGAGGAGGTTTATGGATGTGGTGAGAGAAGACATGAAGGTAGTTGGGTTGAAAGAGGCAGATGTAGAGGACAGGGGGGGTATGGAGACGGATGAGCCACTGTGGCGACCCCTAATTGGAGAAGTTGAAAGAAGAAGCAAGTCAGGTACTGAGCCTCTCGATAGCAGGAGATCTTCCACATCTTCCTTCAGAGCTTCAAGTGCATTGTCTTGCTAGAACAGGTTTGGGAATCCAAGTTTTCTTGATTTTCGGGGGAAATTTTATGCTCCTGTATCCAGAGACATCCGATACCATTGTGTGCCTCCAAGTTTGTGGTAATGGTTTGAAGAAGAACCACATATGGCCAGAGAAGGCAGGTGTCCCAATACTTTTGCTTCACAGTGCCCATATTTATCATCTGAATACATTTGGGTTTAAGATCAATACATAAATATAAGACGATCGATCAATCAGCTTTTATCTCCTTTCCGCTTTCATGTTACTTTTTCATCTAGAACAGTGTAGAACATCCATGTGGTCTCCTCCTTCAGTCTCCTGAAATGATGATCAGTTGGGTTTGAGTGCTTCTAAATGACTTCATCCAGGATAGGTGTGTGTGTGCGTGTGTGTGCGTGTGTGTGTGTGTGTGTGTGTGTGTGTGTGTGTGTGTGTGTGTGTGTGTCTGTGTGTGTCTGTGTCTGTGTCTGTGTCTGGTGTGGGTGTGGGGGTGTGTGTGTGTGTGTTTGCGTATGTCTGGGGTGTGTGTGTGTGTGTGTGTGTCTGGTATGTGTGTGTGTGTGTGTATGTGTGTGTGTGTGTGTGTGTGTGTGTGTGTGTGTGTGTGTGTGTGTGTGTGCCAATCAGCTCTTACAGTCCTATTGATTTTCACTTTATTTAGAAACTCTTGTGGTTTTTGCTGTAATAAATGATCTCTGTGTGTATATATACTGTGTGTGTGTGTGTGTGTGTGTGTGTGTGTGTGTGTGTGTGTGTGTGTGTGTGTGTGTGTACGTACGAGCCACAGCCGTAGATCATCTTAGATTCTGCCGCAGCTGAAACACAATCACTACAACAACAAAAATAATCTATAAAGGACTAGAAGACGAGATGATGAACATCTAACGAGCTCTAAAAATCCCTCACTGTAGAATTGAGGTGTTTTGGATGTTTATTTCAGCTTCAACATGTCCAGCTTCCTACCTCACAGACGTGTCTGATACTAGAGACATTCCAGCTCGTCTTTACTTCACACACACTAAACACATCTCACTTCACGTATATATAAATACCAGAAGGAATCAAACATCCAAACCGATTCAATTTCGAGTCGTAACCACGGCAACATCGCTCCACATTTACAATCTGGGCAGGTTTATTCTCTGGAATAATCTGTGCAGGAGGTCGTTTTAGAGGTCGAGTGCTTTGGAGTGGTAGAACACTTCACTGAGAAGAACCTATATGGAAGCTTCTCACTGAACCAGGAGAGCTTTTCTCTCAGGGGTTTAGGCAGAGAGCTCGTTTCTGAATCGTGTGCAGGATTTATATTAATGTTTCAATCTGGCAACTTGTGCGACGTGTCTGGATTTGAACTCCGATCTGGATTTCACCTTCTGTTAATCTCACATGACGGAAAGAAGATACGTTACTGCCGCGAAGCCAAGCCGGAGAATCTTTTGAAAACCATATTGGAACAGGCTTCCCGGATTTAAGAGCAGTCTGTCGGCTCCATCTGCTCGTGATGCTCCTCAGCTGCATGGAAGCAGGTTCTAAGCAGCTCCTCAGAGACCCTGTTGAACACGGCTTCCTGTCATGTGCTGTGATGTTTGTTCAGAAGCTGTGGCTTCCTTCTGACTCCATGCAAAACACATATCTTATATGGTGAAGGAAGCTCTAACCTTATTGCATTGCATTGCACTTTACACACACACATACACACACACACACTCACACACACACCTGATGCAATATTTAATTGTTTTATTGCGTATCTGATCAGTATTTTAAGAACTCTGCAGGTTTTGTGTGAGGCACCGTGTTTGTGATTCTGCAGAATAGCAGGTGCAGGTGTGTGTGTGTGTGTGTGTGCGTGTGCGTGTGCATGTGTGTGTGTGCACGCCGCTCAACAGATGGCTTGGCTAATTGATCTGTCATAATGATGACATTATAGCACTAACACTTTACACGTTTCCCGTTTTATTCCCGTGATTTCGATTCTAAATCGACGCAGGATTTTTCCGGCCAACGATCAACGTTGACGTAATGAAGACGCAATTAAGATGTAATGAAGACATAATGAAGACACAATGACGGAAAGAAACGTGTGAACCAAACACCTGCCGCAACGTCCGGTGCAGACAGTCACTACTTAATGATGACATGCAATAAGACGAAAAAGAATATATATCACGTTAGGGTTTTGGAGATCTGGCAACCCGGGATGAAGCACAGTACAATGGCATCGATGCTCTTAACACCAACTCTACTGCACACGTGTATGAGTTGGTATGAAAAGGTTTTGGGACCACATGCGTCAACCATCGTGCGTTAGAACCAAGAGCAATCATGAAATTGTGAGTGAAACCCGGAAATCTGCCACATAGACTTTTCGAGGTGTTTTTTTTTGCAGCACACACACTTCAAGAGTGGAGGACATCGGCGGAAGACGACGAGAGATCAGGAAAACCTCGAGCGTTGCGGAGATTCGTTGCGTATTGCTCTGCAAGGGGATCGTGTGAAAACGTAAAAAAATCTAATTCTTTCCACCTTGTATGTAGAAAACAGAAGCAAATGTGTTTTCAGAGGAACTGGTCTTCAGAAGTTCACCGAAGCACTTGCACTTCTTTACAAAGCTGCACAACATCCGCCTGAGACTGCGGATGGGATTTTAATCCAAAGACTCATCATAACTCTACTGATGTTTGCTCATCTTTTTTCTTTACATCTATTCGTTTCTTCTCCTTCCATGTTTCCACTCCAGCCGTCATTTACTATAATCATACCTTCCCCCCGAATAACCTCATTCCTGTGGGATTTGATCATCTCTGATTGTGTAGAAGTCTGGAGCAGATGGTCATTATGGTGTACGAGTCAGAAAGATTCCTTTCACGCTCTCCCGCTTTGTCTCTCTCGGATGACGTCCTCGTCTTGCCTCATGTGCAGGTAATGATGGGGATTGTGATCCAGCTGCGGCTTTCCAGCTTCCACCTCGTACTCTTCTTTACCTCTCTTTGTCTCCTGGTGTCTTTCAGATCATCACGTCTCCTTGCAAGTTTTAAACCACAGATTTAAGGTGTACGTCATCGTGTGCTCTAATTATAATGAATTGTTTGGGCGTCTAGGTTGAGTTAGAACAGAGATGAGGATTTTAGGGCTGCGCGATTTGGGGAAAACGTCGTGTTGCGATTATCGCGGTCAATATCGCGATATGCGATATAATAAATGGTATCTTGAGTCCACTTGATCAGTTATAGGAATCTTGCCCAGGGTTCCAAAAAAGCAAGAAACGGCCCTGTTTATGCAGGAGGTAATATACATCAGAGAGAGAGAGAGAGAGAGAGAGAGCTGACAACGTGTATGCGGATGTGTGTGGGAGCGGAGGTTGCCAGGTGAAGGCGTGCCAATCCGCGAGTGTGTGCGGGTTTGTGGGAGTTTGGTGTCGAGTAAAGATGTGCGTTACTGTGAGTGGTTGTGGGTCCTGGCGTGAGAACCAGGAAAAGGAAAGTGGCAGAGCAGAAGTGAATGAAAACTAAAAGGAAGCTGAACCGTCGTCTCTTTCTTCCAACCGGGAACCTCTGAGATCTGTACCAGATTTGTCACATGACCACAGCGAATCCTTTACAGTTCCTCTCTGCTCAGTGTCGGTGATCTTACAGCTAAAGTATCGCCATATAACAGAGGTAGATCTGTCGATCTGCTCGGCGATGCACCTTCACCTGGTCTCCTCGCTGCACACCGGAAAGTCACGTGACCACACGTGCCACTGCCTAAACTGGTCTTTCTTTTGTTTTGTTAAATTTTTCTCAGAAACCGTTTGTCCACACATGCACTTATTATAAACACTGGAGTATTTGTATTAACATCTCCTTGTCTTCTTCTCTCATGCTGACAGAGAGGTGGAGAACGAACTGGAGGTCGTATGGGAAGCTGCCGCCCGAGAAAACCGCCATTTGCAGGACATCGTAATCGGAAAGCTTGACGTCTTATCCAGCTCTCGTGACTCACACCCATCTCCGGCCTGGAAGCCGCAGGAGACTCCAAACCAAGCATGGCGTCAGACCAGCGCCGTGTCTCCTACCTTCATCATGATTCCAGAACAGAGAAAAGACTCACGACAGCATCATCGCATGTTGTCCGATGAGAACCAGAGGAACGGATTAGACTTCTACTCCTGAATTGATGTCACTAATAAAGATCATTTCAAACCTAAACATTATTAGATATGCAATAAGTGCCTTGTAATTGATCTTCTCACCTCCTGGTCTGATTGTTCTATAATGTTCAGCCATGCCATTTCTTCTCCTTTTCTTCGACTCAGGATGTCCTTGGATGCTGGAGCATGACATTTTTCCTTCATTTGAACAATGAGACCTACAGCTGTTCCAGCACAAAGCCAGCTCCATGAAGTTGCATGAGCTGGAGTAGAAAATCTGCTATAGAGCTCCTATTGAACAATCAACATGAACACTGACTGCACCCCAGACCTCCTCACCCCACCTACATCAGTATCTGACTTTACTCACACCCTTGTAGCTGCAGAAACAGCAGAAATCTCCACAAAATCCAGTGGAACATCTTACTAGAAGAGTGGAGGTTATTATACGTGCAAATGAAGACTATAAGTTCAAGAAGAAGGACAAAGCCCTGCATGGGAGTCATGGAATGTTCATGATCATCTGACTGATTGGCCTTGGAGAGACTAAAACACCAAGTTTAATGAGAAGATTGTTCCCAGATGAGTACAGAGTGTGGCATTTTAATTACAAAGAGTGTGTGATGTTTTGCTTCATTGCAAGGACTTGAACCAGGTATGAGTAAATTAAACATTTTGAACTGGTGACAAATAGTTTTTTCCTCAAAAGAGCTGATTTTCTGTTTTTTATATGATATAGTATGATATATTGCCGAACCCTTTGCTGCACCTGGGAATAAAACTTTCTGATTCTGATTAAATGATTGTTAGTACATGTGACGATATATAAACGTGTAGTTTTATTGGTTTGAGACATTTATTTTTATTATATAATAAAGTATATGCACAAACCTGGAAGTTTTTTATAGGATACATATACTTTAATATATTGTGTAACACCATTCATGATACATTAAAGTGCAACTTAATATGATACCTGATGTTGAGTTACAATTATTTATGTATTTAAATTATTTAAAACATATAATTTACATATATATGTGTACATACATATCTTCTTCTACTTCTTTCGGCTTCTCCCATTAGAGGGTGCCACAGTGGATCATCCGTCTCCATAACCCCCTGTCCTCTACATCTGCCTCTTTCACCTCAACTACCTGCAGATCTTCCCTCACCACATCCATAAACCTCCTCCTTGGTCTTCCTCTTTTCCTCCTTCCTGGTGGCTCCATCCTCAGCGTTCTCCTACTGATATACCCCATGTATACCCCACCCCTACATGTGCTGTCCCTCTAATAAACTCATTTCTAATCCTGTCCATCGTCGTCACTCCCAACGAAAACCACAACCTTTTCAGCTCTGCTACCTCCAGCTCCAAATTCTGTCTTTTACTTAACGTCTTAACTATTACCGCTACTGACTTTCATTCCCCCATTCTCTCCATCGTGTACCTCCACCTCTCCAGGCTCTTCTCCACCTGCTCCCTACTCTCACCACAAATCACAATATCATACATCATAGTCCATGGAGACTCCTGTCAGACCTCATCCGTCAACCTGTCCATCACCACTGCAAACAGGAAAGGGCTCAGAGCCGATCCTTGATGCAGTCCAACCTCCACCTTGAACCAGTCTGTCGTTCCTAATGCACACTTACACATACTGCTGTCACACTGTCTTCACCCTGCACCTCACAGTTTGCACAGTTTGTCTCATAATTGTCCTCCATAGTTGTCATTGATTATGTTAATGTCCAGGTTTCTTGTTCAGGTAGACTGAAATTACTTTTGCACATTTAAATAAAATTATCATACTGTTTTTTTTTTTTTTTAAGAATGTAAAATCATCAAAAAAACCAAGAATTATTCATAAATAATAATCGGCACACAAACAATAACCTTTTTTTTAAATCTGTTGCCATGCATATATTATGACATTGCTAATGTTATTTTTATTAAATTTTTTTACAAAAAATATTTACAAAACATTTTTATAGCTTTACAACAATTTATGGGTGTAGATATTAAATTGTTTAATCAATGAACTATTTTTATGAACAGAATTTTTCAGTTATTGAAATCTCATTATTTGGGGAAAAATTCATTTGTCCTGATCTTCTCACCTCCTGGTCTGATTGTTCTATAATGTTTTGGAAAGTTTTTGAATTTTTGTATAACGTTTTGTGGACTTTGATAGAGTTGTGTGGAATGTTCTGGCGTTTTCTATGGGCATCATCACTAAATGCCTATAAGAGAATGATGAAAGTCAGTTTTTCTTAAATCCGGTGGAATATTTCGAGTTCAGTTTTAACCTAATTTAACATTTAAATAATGGATGAATAAAGTCGACGTGTGGAAGAAGGAAAACGATCCAGTGGTTCACTTTAACAATACAGTGACTGATCTGATGATGGATGATTGTGTCTGGTCCATTTATTATGACTGATGATATTCTTCAGTCTGTCTTCTCCGGTGGTACGACTTCCATCAGGAGCTGAAGATGCATGGTGAGGGGAGCTGAGAAGATTGCAGGTGAAGGTTACAAGATAAAAAAACAGCTGTATGTTTACAATTAAACTGCATTAAGGAGACATGGGTTAATCAAATATACTGAATCAAGAATATTAATCCTTGCTAAATCTAATGCTAGTCCTGAGCAGGACCTTTAAAGCAGGAATCGATCTTTGGGGTTCTATAACTGGTGTTATTTCTACTCACTCATGATCTTGTGAGTCCAGCTGAACTTGTAGTGAACAAAGGGAAAGTAAATAATCAGTCCTCCGACGATGAACACTGTGCAGTACAGGTACTCCATCTCGGGTTTTTCAATGATCGGAGCCAGAACCAGGTAACAGGAAACGATCAGCACCACAGCAGGGATTATTAAAGGGACCTGTGAGAGAAAAGTTTATATAATTTATATACATTATAACAACAGGTTTGGATTCCCATTCATATCAAGGGAGGAAGGAAGGAATGAAGACATTTGTTAAAGGATGCTGAAATTATATATACTTATACTTATAATGATGTATATAAAAAATTTAATTAACTAATTAATTTATTTATTTATTTGTTGTTTTTTTTAATCAATATAATAAAATTGTGTATTACATAAATTTGATTTATTCTATTTTGTTTTATATAATTTTATTTAACCAAACAGGTGTTTTATTTAAAATTGTTTTAAAAATGTAAACTGTAGATGTTTACAAATCTTAACAATAATAAACAGTTTTAATTCTTTTTTCTGCTGGAGATGATGCATGTGGGAGGTGCAGTTGTGGCTCCAGTGAAAGGAGACGTGTTGAATTGTGTTGATTGGGTTTCTTGCTTTAGTGATGACGTTCCTTCTCGCTGTATGAGATCCTGTGTGTGATGCAGTGCTCTGTTCTACTGCGTTTCTCTATAAAACTGATTCTTTCTATAGCTGTGGTGTCATAATGATGGTATTAAGAGGTGGATTGACTCAGGTAGGGCACCACCGAAGGCCTGGGGGTGAAATGCACCGCCTGCTACTGAGATTGATTGTGCAGGTCCAGGAACAATGTTCACCTTCACTTTCCTGTTCATCAGCCCACACTATCACCAGTCTTCCTGTGTGTATTGGTGCATTATCGCCTGATACACAGCAGGAAGTCTTACAAAGACTTGCGGTTCTGGTCAACAATATCCCAGAACAATTTGTCCTCTGTTGGACTTCGATTTGTCTCATGTTATATTGTGTAAATGATAATATTTGATGTGAACTTATGATGTTGTTCTGCTAATTTAACCTTTACACTCTGCTTTATCTTAGGGAATTTCCAGTTAGTGAAGACTGGCCACCAGGTCAGAATCTTTATTTATATCAAACCTTCACCTCTTTCTCTTCGTGCCTGTTTTCTCATACAAACTGGACAATAAAATAAATAAACGTTACTCATTACATATTTTAGGACCCACACTAAACGCAGCTATAAACTGATATAAGCTATAACTGTCTCTAGGGGATAAAAAGTTAATGTCAAAAGAATAGGATTGGAAATTACCTTCACGGGTCTGTGGAGCTGTTTTTTGGTGAAGCGCATGACGATGAGAGCGAGAACTGTGAGGCCGTAGAAAGCCCACTGAGCAAAGCTGAAGTAGTTAATGAGAGAGTTGATGTCTGCTGGAAAGACATAGCAGACACCCAGAAGTGCCTGGATTTGGGTATAAGAGCCACACACACACACACACACACACACACACACACACAAAAGACACTATTATCTTTTGAATATCATAAACATTTTGGTTGCTCATTGTTTAAAATGAAGGTCATGAGTTATACACAATAATCCAAACCTAGAATGCAGGACTTTTGACCCTCAACCGCTCAGATGAATAAAAAGGATAAATGTATATTGTTCTGGGTTTCTGCCAATGTACTGTACTGTAATGTACTGAAGTGATCAAAATATTGTGATGTGCACGTCCAGAGGGTTTACATTTCATTACCTAAATAAATATATGAATATGTTTACAGCAGAAGTCCTCAAACTGTTTTTTCTGAGAGCCACATAATTTTTCCTTTTTTTTTTTTGTTTGTTTTTTACAGAAGTTCGGGTCGGTCTGTAACAGAAAATGCCATGTCCCGGAGAGACTAGCAGTATTATTGTGGATATTTTGCCTCCTAATGCGAGTCTATCATTTTGTTCTGCACCATACAGACAAATGAGCATCACTTTTCTAGAGATATATCGCCTATTAAAAAAGTCTTATTAATGTCATAATGAAATTTTTTCATATTTGTTGAAATCAAAACATAACGACGATGGAACCTAACAAATAAATAGGATACGTTTATTTCTAGAGGTCAAGCAATGGTGGATTTTACTGATAATGATAACTAGGTTGGATTAGGATAAATAGGTTAATCACCCGATGGATATTGGATTAAAAAAAAATTATTCCATTTAAAACAGTACTGAACTTTATTATAAAAATAATAAAACACTACTGAATCATAAAAATGTGCTAGATGGTAAAATATGAATACATTCATGAATAAATATAATGATATAATTAATAAATTATAAATAATAAATATAATATAGCGCTCTCCGTGCAGCGCGCCTTCTCCCGTGTAAAAACAAACAGCACGTAGTAACAGTGACTCGCCTCTAGAGGCCGCTCTCGTAATGAAAGCGGACCAGAACACGGAAAAAATATCTGTTAAGATTTTTTTTCCGATTGCACACTGGTGCCTCGACCTCCATTAATTAAATAGGGACACTTCAGTGTGAAAGTTAAAATTACATTTTTAAAATATGTCTCAGGAATTGTTCAGAGGGCCATTCCAAATGTGGGGGCGGTTTTCGTTCTACTGCTGAAATTTAGGGACCCCTGTTTTTTTTTTAGAATAAACAGGATGTGTGATTGTTACTCGGGGTGTGTATGGAGGATAATTTATATAAGATAAGGTTGGAAGGGAACCTTGAGAGGAACCAAGAAGGGAACCGACCTTATCTGAGAGACTTACATTAAAGATGAGTGCTGGTGCAGGAGTATAATATTTCAGACTGATAAAGGAAAGAATCTTCACCATGTGTCCCTCACGTCCAGCCACATAGGTCAGCCTTAGCAGTACACACACACACACACACACACACACACACACACACACACACACACACACACACACACACACACACACACAAAAATATCAATTTGCTCTGACAATACTGAAGCTTTTACACATTAAAACTGTGGCCTTTTCATGAAACTTTAGACTCATAATCACCTTCCAGCCGTAAAGCAGCTTCCATTAGCAGCTCCGAAAGTGGAGAAGACTACAAACAACGGCACCACCCACGACACTGGGTACAGCACTCTGTCCCCAAAGGTCTGCATATCACAGAAACAGGAAGTATAGAAAGCCTCTCCAAGACAATGCCTAGTTTCAGTCTAGAAAAATATTCCTACAAAACCACCCCTTTTTCAGCTTCTCCCAATAATCCAACTTATTCCAGTAGCTCCATGATAAGATCAACTCACCACAGCAACAGCAGAAGACTGGAGTACTTCTGTAGGCGTCATGACACTGAAGTACGCAATATTCACCAACACGTAGCAGACTGACACTAATGGAATCCCGATAATGATGGCCAGTGGAAGATTTCTGTCAAAATGAAGGAACAAATGATGCAGAATGAACAACTTTAATGCAGGAAATTGGAACTTAACAGAACAGCAGCATGCAATTTGTGGATAAGACTCTAATGTACATTATAAATATTTTTTTTTTGACAAAATGAACAAAGCATTGGCATGACCTTCACCTGTATGGGTCTTTCAGCTCTTCTGTAATGAAGTTCAGCTGATTCCTGTAGAAGGCAGCAGGTAAGGAATCAGAAGGAGTCTGATGAGTTCAGTTCCTAAATCTCAAATGTGAGATACAGTATGTGAAATGTGTTCACCAACAACAGCTCTACAGAAATTCACATAGGAATTTGAGCCGTAATGTGTGAGGTGGTATGAAAAAGTTTCAAGACTGGTTTTGTACCACGCCGAAAGATGGCAGCACAAGGCTGCATGCACAGTCACAGGGAGCACCCACCCTCATAACCCACCCTACTCGCCAAATATGGCTCCTGCAGACTTCGCCCTCTGAATATTCAACTCGCTTTTTTCACGCATTGTGAAGATGCGGTGCAAATCGCAGAAGGTACTTGACACGTGTCAAAAAGAAGACTTCCAGGACACGTTCCAGAAGAACGTTGGAAGTGTTGTATTATGGTGTAAAGGGACTATTTTGAAGGTTATAGTGTGTAAACGCAAATTTAAGAAAGTACTTTCTTGACAAACTTTTTAATTCCACCTCATATTTGGCATATTGATGCTGAAGTGTGTTGGTTGGTAATAAACATTAAATCCACTCCCGACTCACCATCCATCATACGCCCACAGGCCGTTGTAAAACGCCAGTCCGATTGCCCCGAATGATGTTTCTCCTCCTTCGAATGCATTTTGTAGATTCTGTGTGTTACCTGAAAACAGGAACATGAAAGAGAAGACGTAGTATTTATTTTGTCTAGTTTGTCTTGCGTCTATGTTTTGAGTGTGGACGACTCACACTGTTCATTCGGGTCATTTATAGGATTGTGTTTATTTGTCATTTGTGTCTTATGAATATCATTGTGTTCATCTGCAGCTTTGTGCAAACCTTTGGCCAGCATAACGACGCCTGAAACCACGATGATGAGAATGATGAGGAGTTTGGCTGCAGTGAAGAAATTCTGCACGTAGCTCGACAACTTCACACTTAAACAGTTCATAACTGTAAGCAACACTGTTGAAAGAGAAAAATATTAAATATTTAATACAGTTCCATCATTGTTAAGATGCTGTTCAGTGAGGGACACTTAAATGCAGAACTGTTCATGCAAAGTTCAGGTCAAATACGTCCTCAAATGTAGATAAAGTCATTAAGATTACTTGACTTAAAAAATGACGAATAAACCTTGATGAGTTTTATGACTAAGTGTTATTAAGCTAAAAATAAATTCAATCTATAGTTTTCTCTCTATGTGTCTGCATGGGTTTCATTAAGGTGCTCAGATTTCTTGCTACCAAATGATGTTTTTTTAAGTCCATGAATCAATTAAGTGTTCAAGAAATGTTGTATAATGTCCATGAACTCCTCAGTTACATATCACTACATTTTAAATTCTATTGAAATATAAATTATAAAAATAATGAGCCTCTCCTGAATGCTTGCATCATACAGTAATTGTTGCACCTAGTGGTCAATACAGGGAACTGCAACAAGCTCTAAATAGAGGCACAATGGGACAGGACTCATGCTGCCCTGTGATCAGCAGTGGAAAAATAGACGACAAAAGTTGTCAAATTGGGCTAGTTTCAAAATGCTTCGATGCCAGAAAAGTATGTATGAATAAAAGGTTTTAATGCATTAAGAAATAAAGTTTACCATGTGAATGATCTGAAGTAATTTTGAGAAAACAATGAGAAATATTAAAAAATAAAATAATTCAATATAACAGCACTAAAATGCATAAGAATTAGGAATATAAACATCAATAATAAAAATAATAATAATAAATAATAATATTATTATTATGTAACTTAAGTAGTGAATAAAATACAGGTCACATACAGATGGAAGCAGCAGCCAGGGATTTGATGACGATTACAGGTGGGGTGCATCCTGGGTAAAAAGGAGTAGCGGCATATTCTCCACAGCTGAGAGAAATAATGGCCAACGATGAAGGCTTCAGGATTAAGATGGTTGTCCAGGAGTAAAGGTAAGCGGGAATGGGTCCGAAACTCTCCATCAAGTATGGGTACTCACCACCCGACTTTGTTATCATGGTGCCAAGTTCTGCATAGCAAAGAGCCCCTGTACACACACACACAATACAGAAACATACACTATATTGAGAAATATATTGGAATAACTGACTCAAACTTGTTCTAGCATGATAACACCACCGTGCACAAAACTAGCTCCATGAAGATCTGCTTTATCATGGATTGGAGTGAAAAATCTACTGCTATAGAACTTTAACCATATTGAACCTGCCTAAATCAGTATCTGACTTTAGTGAGAGTGGAGGTAATTATAACAGTGAATGGAGACTAAATGTGAAACAAAAAGCACATAACAAACTTACACTCAGGTTTCCAGAAACTTGTGCATATACATATATGTATAAGTATATATTCATTGAATGCACACATTTTCTCAGGGCTGCAGTTGCTAAATGCTCATGAATAACTGAACCTCTGCACAAACACAGTGTTGATTTACTCCCATGACCAGGCTCGGCTACAGTGTAAAGCTTCTATCAGGCTGCAGCAGCTCCCACCCGCCTCTGCGTCATCTCTTATCTCTTATCAGGCCCTTTTTTATAGAAAGTTGCTCAACTGTGCCTTTGCAGTGATTTAAGCTTTGGGTTTTTTTAGCAAAACAACATCAACATACAAGCCCAATTCCAAAAAAAGTGCAAATAAAAACAGAATGCAATGATTTGCAAATCTCAAAAAAAACATATTTTCTTCACAATAGAACATAGAAAATACCATGTTTATAATAAGAAAATGTACCATTTTAAGGAATAAACAACAGGGTCATTTTGAATTTGATGGCTGAAACACCTCAAATAAGTTGGGACGGGGCACCAAAAGTCTGGAAAAAGTATGTGTTAATAAAATTACACAGCTGGAGAAGCATTTTACTACTAATAAAGTTAATTACCAGCAGGTCAGTAAGATGACTGGGTATAAATAGTGTATCTTAGATAGGCAGAGTCTTACGGAAGTAAAAATGGGCGGAGCTTCACCAATCTGTGAAAGCTTGTGTCTACAAATTGTGGAAAAATTACAGAATAATGTTCCTCAACAGCAAATTGCAAAACAGTTGAATACATCATCATTTACAGAACATAATATCATCACAAGTGTAAAAGAATCTGGAGAAATCTCTGTGCACAGGGGACAAGGGTGAAAATCATGTTCTTCTGGACCTCACTGCATTTAAAACAGTCATGAAAATCACTGCATGGGCTCATTAACACCTCCAAAAATCCTTGTCTGTCAACACAGTTTGCCATGTCATCCACAAATGCAGGTTAAATCTCTATCATTTAAAGAAGAAGGCATGCTTGAACATGATCCAGAAACGTCGCCATCCTCTCGGGGCCAAAGCGCATTTAAAATATATTGAGGCAAAGTGGAAAACAGTTCTGTGGCCAGACGAAATGAAATTAAAATTTCTTTTGAAAACCACGGATACCACATCCTCCAGACTAAAGAGGAGAGGGACCATCTGGCTTGTTCAGAAGCCGCATCTCTGATGGTATAGGAGTGCATTAGTGCCTGTGGAATGGGCAGCTTGCACCTTTGAAAAGGCTTAATCAATGCTGAACGCAACATACATATTTCAAGCAACAAATGCTTCCATCCAGAAAACTTATTTTTTAGGGAAGACCTTGCATATACTTGCATAACTGCATAGTGCATCTATTACAACAGCATGATTTCGTAGTAGAAGAGTCCAGGTTCTGAAGTGGCCTGCCTGCAGTCTAGACCTTTCGCCATTTAAAAACATTTATCATGAAATGAAAAAAACAAAGGACACCCAGGACTGTTGAGGAGCAAGAATCCTGTATCAGACACATATGGGATATGTATACATTAAATGTATAACGTTTTAAACCCATTACATTACATTTCACTCTGTACAGTTTGAATAGTGAAATGTGATTGGCTGGAAGTTCAGGTAATTTTGATAAATGAATGAAAAACGGCACTAGGAGTTAACAAGTTCTCTGTATTTACTAACCCAAAGTAGACAGAACACCACATGCTGCCCACAGCAACAGACACGTTCCCACTGCTCCGGTTCCCTCCAGCACAGCCTTGGGAGAGATGAAGATCCCAGAGCCGATCATCGTTCCCACGATCAGGCAGATCCCACT
>JBCEWE010000578.1:13087170-13144670 GCA_039877035.1 Silurus lanzhouensis | reverse complement strand
AGTTTGTTGGTGTTCAGGTTACCGAGTTTGTTTTTTATTTCAACATCATTACTGAAAAAAAATGAAATATCAGAAGCTTCAAACAAATAACAAGCACCGTATTACTGTATATGACAGAAAAACACTGGTATTCTTACTCTCCTATTTAATAAACGAGAATTAGAATGAAATCACTGAACTAATCTTCATAAATAAAAAGAAGCGTCTGTAAAAAGCCATCAGTTCAGGGACGTCCAGGAAATGTTTCTGCATGTAAGATAGAAGAATAATCATTAAACCGCATTGTGAAGTAAATGTAATTCATTTCTGTAATTCATTACTGAAGCTTTAGCTTTTTTTTCTGTATCTGTACTTTACTGGAATATTTCAATTTGAGGAGACTTTCGATTTCAAGTTCAAGTTTTAGGTCACACACGTAAATTCAGAGTACGACATGCAGTGAAATGCTGTACCACTGGCCAACATTTCAAACTATTTGACCTTTTACTTGACTACATTTTGGTGATATCAGTCGTTCCTTTTTATTCACGAGGATAAAAAACGTAACTGTTCAAACATGCAGCGAATCACAAATCAGGGTCGAGCGCACACTCTGTTTACACTTGTTTTGATCGGCACTCGGTGTATCTACTTATCAGGAACACACAGTTCATCATCAGGAGAGCATTTAAAGAGGAATAATGATGAAGAAACTCCAGACTCGAACTCGTAACCGCATTTACAGGATTATTTCGAAGTAGTGGAAAAGAAGGTTTGATAATTATAATAATGAATGAATCAATCAATCAGTGTTTGAGTCATTAATCTCATTCTATTAATAGATCAGTGTGCTGAGAGTCACATTCGAGTCTTTACACATAAACTGAGTTAATTAAAGAGTCTTGTGATAGAAATGATAACAGGAACATTATAGTTATAATAAATCACAGTGCTTTGGATACTTAAGTACATTTGAAGGCAAAAACTTTTGTACTTTAATTTAAGTGAAAGTTTAAAGAGACTTTTAGAGTTAAAGTTGGAGTCACATTTCACTGAGCGAATCTCTACTTTAACTCAACTTCATGCTTTGTGTTCTTCGTTCCACCGCTGCTAATGAGTAACTTCATACTACACACTGACTTTTAATGCAGTATAAATTTATTCCATGATTATAATAATCAAAAACTTGGAAATTCTAAAGCAAAGCATATTAACAAAACATATTATATATTAAAAACTTTATATCTTTACTCAACAATATCTTTTATTCTATACTTACATCTGAGAAATGTGTGTGTTATGGTTAAATCCAGAAATAATCCTTTTATAAAAAACTGCAGCTGTTTAAGAAATAAACGGAATAAAGGATTAAAATAAAGAAAGCTGTTTGTTCTTTACTGCAGACTGAAATCCAAACCTTCTTGCAGACTCCATTAAATTCCACACGCTGATGCTCGGTGTGTACAGGTGTGTCATTTCCTTACCTCTGATCCATTCTTCTCTTTATTTTTAAATAAAAAAATAAAAACAAGAAGGTGGAGTTTAGTGTAAGACTGGTTCCTGATTGGAGCATGTGGGGAGAAAAGGGGAGGAGCCTGGTTTGGACTGGAGATGAAAAGTGCACAGAGACACACAATAACTCTTTGACTGAGACATTTAATACCACATGGACTGAATGAGTGGACTGAGAAAAGAAGGAAAAAACAACTAGAAGCAGAGAAGGACAGACTGATAACCATCCAATACATGTCTAATCACAAAAGTGTATATTATTTCATATTAAAACTACACACTATGCACATTTAAATATAATTTAGAAGATTAATTGATTAAGTTAAGTGTCATAATGACCTTTAATGTTTGTTGCATGTGTGCTGATTAAATGTCAGTGCTGTGTTTACTGCATCTACAGGATATTTTATTACAGAATCACTAATTAAAACCTGAACCTGAGCTCTTCTTTCACTGAAACCCACCTGAACCTTGATCCCTGGGCTCTTGTATCACAGTCAGGGACACCATGAGACACCACCTGGTGCTATATTTTAAATAACAAATTAATGCCACACTACTGTTAGAATTTGGTGAATCCTGTTAGGTTTCTGTCTTTTTTTTTTGTTTTGTTTTTCTTAACTTGTTTCTCCCTGTTTCCACCACCAGATGTCGCCCTTCTCACTCCTGTGTGTATTTAAGTTTTCCTTTGTGTCAGTCTTTTGGCTGATTATTGAAATTGTGTGGGCAAGTTCCCTGTTCGGTTTCCTGTGTCAATCCTGAGTATCCCTGTGAAAATTATTGTATTAGAGTTGTTGGGGTTTTTTTGGTTTTATTATTTCCTCATAAGACTCCGTTTCGATTTTTTTTTCACATCCCCCAAGTTTTTTTACTTTGGGGACATTATAAAATGCCCATGAGTCCAGAATATGAATGCTTAGTGTGTTTAATTACACAAAACGCGTAAACATTAATATTAAAGCATACTATGTACAGACAGTATGCGGATCACAAATGAGAATTTCATACCGGATCGGTCGAAGGCCCGGGTTAACAACGACCGCCACAGGTATCGTTAGCCGACAGGGTACCGGTGGAAATTGGGCTACTGTTGGCCGAAGGAGGAAAAGGAGAGGAGGAAGACGTCTACAGAGACGGCAGGGAAAGGAGCAGTGTAGGAGAGTGGAGGTTTGGGTTGGTACTTTAAATGTTGGTACTATGACGGGTAAAGGGAGAGAAGTAGCTGATATGATGGAGAGGAGAAAGGTAGATATGCTGTGTGTTCAGGAGACCAAGTGGAAAGGGAGTAAGGCCAGGAACATTGGAGGTGGATTTAAACTGTTTTATCATGGTGTGGATGGAAAGAGAAATGGTGTAGGGGTGATTCTGAAGGAAGAGTACAGTAAGAGTGTAGTGGAGGTGAAGAGAGTTTCTGATAGGGTGATGATCATGAAGGTGGAAGTTGAAGGGATGATGATAAATGTCATCAGTGCCTATGCTCCACAAGTTGGCTGTGAGATGGAGGAGAAGGAAAGATTCTGGAGTGAATTAGATGAAGTGGTAGATGGTGTACCTAGGAAAGAACGGTTGGTGATTGGGGCGGACTTTAATGGGCATGTAGGTGAAGGGAACAGAGGTGACGAGAAAGTGATGGGTAGGTATGGTTTTAAGGAGAGGAATGTGGAAGGGCAGATGGTGGTAGATTTTGCTAAAAGGATGGAAATGGCAGTGGTGAACACTTATTTTAAGAAGAAGGAGGATCATAGGGTGACGTATAAGAGTGGAGGAAGGTGCACACAGGTGGACTATGTGCTATGCAGGAGATGCAACCTGAAGGAGATTGGCGACTGTAAGGTGTTGGCAGGGGACAGTGTAGCTAGACAGCATAGGATGGTGGTCTGTAGGATGGTTCTGGAGGCGAAGAAGAAGAGGAGGAGAGTGAGGACTGAAAGAAGAATAAGATGGTGGAAACTGAAGGAGGAAGAGTGTAGTGTGAGGTTCAGGGAAGAGGTCAGAGAGAGGCTCAGTGGTGTTAAGGAGGTGTTGGATGATTGGGCAACTACTGCAGGAGTGATGAGGGAGGCAGCTAGAAAAGTACTTGGTGTGACATCTGGAAATAGAAAGCAAGACAAGGAGACGTGGTGGTGGAATGAGGAAGTGCAGGAGAGCATAAGGAGAAAGAGGTTGGCAAAACAGAAGTGGGATAGACAGAGTGATGAGAAAAGTAGGCAGGAGTACAAGGAGATGTGGCAGCAGGTTAAGAAGGATGTGGCGAAAGCCAAGGAAAAGGCATATGAGAAGCTGTATGAGAGGTTGGACACTAAGGAAGGAGAAAAGGATTTGTACTGATTGGCCAGGCAGAGGGACCGAGCTGGAAAGGATGTACTGCAAGTTAGAGCAGTAAAGGATGGAGAGGGAAATGTGTTGACTAGTGAGGAGAGTGTGTTGAGAAGGTGGAGGGAGTATTTTGAGCAGCTGATGAATGAGGAAAATCAGAGAGAGAGAAGGTTGGATGATGTGGAGTTGGTGAAGCAGGATGTAGATAGGATTAGTAAGGAGGAAGTGAGAGCAGCGATTAAGAGGATGAAGAGTGGAAAGTCGGTTGGACCAGATGACATACCGGTAGAAGCGTGGAGATGTTTAGGAGAGATGGCAGTGGAGTTTTTGACCAGACTGTTTAACAGGATTTTGGAAGGTGAGAAGATGCCTGAGGAATGGAGAAGAAGTGTGCTGGTACCGATCTTTAAGCATAAAGGAGATGTGCAGACCTGCAGTAACTACAGGGGTATTAAGTTGATCAGTCACACCATGAAGTTATGGGAAAGAGTAGTGGAAGCCAGGCTGAGAGAAGAGGTGACCATCTGTGAGCAACAGTATGGTTTCATGCCGAGGAAGAGCACCACAGATGCCTTATTTGCTTTGAGAATGTTGATGGAGAAGTATAGAGAATGACAGAAGGAATTGCATTGTGTATTTGTGGATTTAGAGAAGGCGTACGGCAGGGTGCCAAGAGAGGAGTTGTGGTATTATATGAGGAAGTCAGGTGTGTCAGAGAAGTATGTGAGGGTGGTGCAGGACATGTATGAGGACAGTGTGACGGCAGTGAAGTGTGCAGTAGGTACGATAGACTGGTTTAGAGTGAAGGTTGGACTGCATCAAGGATTGGCCCTGAGCCCTTTCCTGTTTGCAGTGGTGATGGACAGGTTGACGGACGAGGTCAGACAGGAGTCTCCCTGGACTATGATGTTTGCGGATGATATTGTGATTTGTTGTGAGAGTAGGGAGCAGGTTGAGAAGAGCCTGGAGAGGTGGAGGTACGTGCTGGAGAGAAGGGGAATGAAACTCAGTAGGAGTAAGACAGAATACATGTGTGTGAATGAGAGGGAGGGCAGTGGAGTGGTGCGGTTGCAGGGAGAAGAGCTTCAGAAGGTGGAGGAATTCAGGTACCTGGGGTCAACAGTGCAAAGTAATGGAAAGTGTGTTAGAGAAGTGAAGAAAAGAGTGCAGGCAGGGTTGAGTGGGTGGAGAAGAGTGACAGGAGTGATTAGTGATAGTAGGGTATCTGCAAAATTGAAAGGAAAAGTTTATAGGACTGTGGTGAGACCTGCGATGTTGTATGGTTTAGAGACAGTGGCATTGAGTAAAAGACAGGAGGTGGAGCTGGAGGTAGCAGAGCTGAAGATGTTGAGGTTTTCGTTGGGAGTGACGAGGATGGATAAGATTAGAAATGAGTTAATTTGCGCATGTAGGATGTTTTGGTGACAAGGTGAGGGAGGCGAGATTGAGATGGTTTGGACATGTGCAGAGGAGGGACATGAATTATATTGGTAGAAGAATGCTGAGGATGGAGCCACCAGGTAGGAGGAAAAGAGGAAGGCCAAGAAGGAGGTTCATGGATGTGGTGAGGGAAGACATGCAGGTAGTTGGTGTAAAAGAGGCAGATGTAGAGGACAGGGTGGTATGGAGACGGATGATCCGCTGTGGCGACCCCTAATGGGAGCAGCCGAAAGAAGAAGAAGAAGAAGAAGAAGACTACGTACAGACAGTTTGGTCTGTGATGAAATCAAGATTGTGCTTGTTACCTAAAGAAACCTCTAGATGGCACTGTTTTAAGCGTTAGGTAAAATGATCTGTTAGAATGAGTAAAGGAAGAAAGTTTATGCAAAGAGAGATATAAAACGGACATTTCGGTGACTGCACTGCGGACAATATTATAAAATCATTAAACAAAACATGATATAAGGTTTTTTCTCAACAGTTTTCTAGGGGGTGAAAAATGCTTACGTAATTAAACCGATCAAGAGTTAGTATTCTGGACTCATCTGCTTGTCTTTACATAAAAACAAACTCAGATACAAGAATTTTCACAGAGATACTCGCGATTGACATCAAACAAACAGGAAACCGGGCCGCACAATTTCAATAATAAGGCAAAAAAATGACAAAGAGGAAACTTAAATACACACAGGATACAGGTTGAAACAGTTGGAACTAATGAGGGACACCGGGACACAATGGCGACATCTGGTGGTGGATACAGGAAAACACAAGGACAGAAAAACAAGTCATGGACATACTTTCGCTCTGATTTTGTGTTGGATTTATTTTAGTACATAAATGTCTAAATAAATGACCATATACCAGCCTTTCCTATATATTTTACATTTATACCTATTAATATAAACCATGTCTCCTATCAGAAGTGCTCTTCTTAATATTAGTCAGAGATTAGGATTTAGGTTTAAATAATTTGAAGTGCTGTTCTTAATTTTGTACTTTTAGAAATACATAGAAAACTCCTACTATCTCTCGCTCTGGCCACCGTGTGTACAGGCCCCCAGGGCCCTACATTGATTTTCTTCAAGAGTTTGCTTGTTTTCTTTCAGACCCCCTGGTCAATTTTGATAAAGTGCTGTTTGTAAGAGATTTTAATATTTATGTAGATGATGTAAATTATGCTCTAGGAATATAATTTTTTGTTCTAGAAAAGATTGTGTCTGTTCAGTTATGTTATGTCCTGGATTGCTTACAGAATTACATCAGCATTCAGGGACAGGCATTAAGCTGGTTTAAATTATAACTGTCTGTGATCGTTACCATTTTGTAGATTTAAATGGAGAACTATCCAGGTTAATACAAGTAAATTATGGTGTGCCACAAGGTTCAGTTCTAGGACCCTTGCTTTTCACAATATACATGCTTCCCATGGGAAATATTATTAGAGGGCATGGGATTAGCTTCCACTGTTACGCTGATTATACCCAGCTATATATCTTATTAAAACCAGACGAAACAGCTCAATTGGCTTGGTTAACCGAGTGCATTAGAGAATTGAAAGACTGGATGACCCATAACTTTTTATTATTAAATTAGATAAGACAGAGATTTTAGATAGTACAGTACATAGAAGCTCCAGCATTTTTACCCACATTTGGAAGGATGTTCTTTAACTACTAGTTCAACAGTTAAAGACCTGGGAGGTATTTTAGAGCAACTTGTCTTTAAAAAATCAAATCAACCAAGTTACAAAAACAGCTTCTTCCACCTTAGAAATATTGCTAAGCTAAGAAACATGTTGTCTATATCTGATGCAGAGTAGCTCGTCCACGCGTTCATGACCTCCAGAATAGACTACTGTAATGCATTACTAGGTGGATGTCCTGCATCATTGATAAACAAGCTTCAGTTAGTTCAGAATGCAGCAGCCAGAGTTCTTACAAGGTCGAGAAAATATGACCACATAACCCCGATCTTATCGTCCCTACATTGGCTTCCTGTTAAGTTTTAAATCCACTACAAACTACTGCTACTTACCTCCAAAACACTAAATGTTTTATCTCCATGTATCTCTCCAGTCTTCTAAAATGCTACAATCCGTCACGCTCCCTGAGATCTCAAAACTCTGGGCTTCTAGTACTTCCTAGAATAGCAAAGTCCACTAAAGGCGGTAGAGCATTTATCAGTACCTGTATGTAAGGCTAGGTCTACACCTGGATAAAATAGAAATTCCATCTAAAAATGCTCCACGTCCACACTTTTATTTTGTCATTTTAAAAAAGTCGCTCATCCACACCGAAACATCTGAAAACGCTTACGCCCCTGCATATGTGCAACTCATAAAATCACTTTGAGCAGCGTCATAGTCTCGGTGTGGACGCAAGGCCAAAAGAAATATGCCTTTTCAAACCAAAGCCTATTAGTGTGGACATGGCCTAAGTCTCACCCTGCACCTTACAATTGTCCTCCAGTGTTGTTCTTGATTGTGTTCATGTTCAGGTCCAGGTTTCTTGTTCATGTAGTCTGTAAATCTATAATTTCCCACCTGTGTCTAATCACTCCTGTGTAATTAAATTCCCCCTCATGTCAGTTCTTTGCTTGATTGTTGAAGTTGTTTCCCCGTGTCTCCTGCTCCACCTCGAGTAGCCCCATGTAAGTCCTTGTCACTGAGTTTATTTTTCTGAAGACATTTTTTAGTTTTTTCCCCCAGGTTCCCATGAAAAGGTTGTTTTCTCCCATTTTCAAATCATGGACTTAAATTCGCTCTGCTTTTTTACTTTCTAATAAAATAATGAAACCTGCGACCTTTTTTTCAGTGTGGCACAATCGCCCCTGTGGAAAACTTCTCGAGCTCTTGGCATGCAGTCAACTCTGGTTTCAGCCCCGACCTCGTGACACAACCACAGAATTACATTGTAAGTGATAATGTACAGTAGGTGTGAGGTGTTAAAGAGTGCTGGTGCACGATGTGGAGGTGAAGTGGAGAGTTTTAAAATGCTTCATCTTTCAGATTGTGTTGGTGGAGAGCAGGAATCTGAGGACAACCAGCTCCGTCTATATTTTCTACATATTTGTAGCTCATGCTTTACTATATGAGGTTAATTTAATAGAACTGCTACATGCAACTGCATTGGCTTTTGTTATGGACTGGGGAAATGTCCACATGATTGCCTGTCTGATTGTCTTATATTGTTCCTAATTGTAAAGCGTCCTTAAACTTATTATTATTATTATTATTATAATATTAATTTTAGAATTTGGTGTTTTAGAGATTATTGTTCAGTTTTCATTGTTTTGTTGTTTTTACTATTTAGATTATAAAATATAAAATAGACCATCATGACTTGACATGTACTCGGTTGCACACAGTCTGCAGTGTTTATAGTATATTAGAATATGAAAGTTTGGATGTTTAGAATAAATAATTAGGCAAGATGGACACAAAACACACACACACACACACACATTAACGTCTTATTTTATTTATAAGGATCGAATTCATTATTGTAATGGTGCAGCGTTAACAAGGATCTGTTGGTGCTGTTCAGTTCTCTATGTTGCTCAGACAGACCTTTATAAGGAAGGAATCTTATGCAGCAGGACTGGATCTATATGAATATTCTTTAAGCAGAACAATGTACCTGGTCTAAAGGCCGAAAACATAATGGGGAAGTTGGAGTCCCAATACACCAACCTACAGCTTCAACAACAGTGTTGGGATTTTGAATGCTGTGGATCATGTGGAAAAGTGAATAAATGATATTTTTTTATATATTTTTGTGATTGCTTACCAAAGCCACTGATGTGCAAAGCAACGTGGCAGTTTAGATCCCTGCCAACAAGCCGTTAGAATTAAACAACAAAGCCGTTAGGTTGAACAATCCATGCAAATAAACATACGTTGCTGCAGCATTACAACACGAGCATTTGCGAAAGTGTTGAGTAAAAAAGTTTCAAAACTCTACAACTGGAGTTCAGCAGCCATTACATTTAAGGTTCAACTTTAGTTCTTTTTTTTTTTTCTAGATATCTAAGTAGATATTAAAATGATTTTTCTATAATAAACACAACATTTTAATAATTTAATTGGTTAAATGTTATTGATTTTTTTTTCCACATACATGAATGATTACATAATTGGTTTCCCCAAAATAAAAGCAGAAGTGGGTTTTCTAATGACATACATGCATCTTTAAAAAACAAATTTGCATTTTTTAGAGAAAAATGAAGTAGCACAGCACAGCACATCATTAATTATACTTAAAATAGTCAGCACTATTTTATTTTCTCGAAAAGAATATCACAAATATAAATATCTGTGATAGTTATTGATCCAAAATACTGAACATTTACAGTATTCGGCAGATTCTCTCATCCAGAGAGACGTACATCTGAGCAGTTGAGGGTTTGGGGCCCAGCAGTGGGAGTTTGGTAGTGCTGGGATTTGAACTTCTGATCCAGAGTCCAATACCTTTTTTCAATACCTTTGAGCTACAGTACCACGTCCTACATGATACCATACGATTAGATGCTTCTTAAAAATCATCCAAAAGGGTGTTAATAAAGTCTGGTACTGATGTAGGTGAGAAGTTTCCTGGGGTGAAGTCAGCATTCACATTCTTCCTGAAGGTGTTCAATAAGGTTGGAACTCTATAGCAGGAGATTTTTCACATCTTCCAACCCATGTAAAGCAGATCTTCATGCAGCTGGCTTTGTGCACAGGGGCATTGTTAGGCTGGAACAGGTTTGGGTTGAAGTTAGATAATTTGGGTTGAAGTGAAGGAAAAATTTCATGCCACAACCAAAACTTTAGTACCAAGAAAGAGATTTTATAAAAAAACATACCACAAATGGTCATCAACTTAAATGTTTAATACAGGAATGATTTCCATTTCCATCTAACCAGGACAGACTTTTGTAAAAAAATAAAATTAAAATAAAAAAAGACAATGTGACATGGACATGAACGAGTGTTACGTTTCTTCTGCAGTTCACTTTGGCTTCTTTATAATAATTACTGATTCATTATTGATCACATTGAGATTTATTACTAAAAGCTCATTCTTGGCTTTGAATGCAGTCAAAATCGAGTACTTTTGTACTTTTTACCTCAAGTAAACACACATTTTTGGCTTCAGGGTGAAACATGGCAGCTGTAATCTTTTTTTTTCTTCCTCAATGAAAACATAGACTTTTGGTTTGTCAAAAATTGATGAGGGTTTGTCCCTGAACAAGTGCTACACAGGGTCATTAAACCCCACCATAGTGGGAGTCCACACTGAAAATGTGTTGGTGAAAATCGACCCACATGACACTCGCTCTGAGACCAAGGCTACAAAAATCTTTTTGAGGAAGGTGAGATCGGTTGTGGAGTCCGAGCTGTACAGCCTGACATCAGTGGCAGAGAGACGGGTGCTGAGCAGGCTCCTGTCAATCATGGACAATCCACTGCACAGCATCATCTCCAGGCAGAGGAGCAGCTTCAGTGACAGGTTGCTGTCATTGCCCTGCTCCACTGACAGACTGAGGAGGTCGTTTCCCCACCATTCCATGCAGGTCTTTAATTCCACTTGGGGGATGGGGGTATTGGCTTGGGGGGTCGATGCTGATATTCCTCACTGTCCTGAACTTTTCTACAAACTGTACACTATGCACCTTAACACTCAGATTTGCACAGGACTCATTAAAAACACAGTTCTTTGCACAAACTCTTAAACTTTAATACCTTAACTACCTTTACATTTTTAGTATTTAGTATTTTTCAGTTTTTTTGTATCTTTCTATCTGTCTGTCTTTCTGCACAGAAACCAAACAGAAGGTTCCCTCACCACTTTTTTTTTTGGTGGCACCATGCAGGGTGAGGTTCACTGACTTCAAAGTGCTGCCGAGCTCCTCAAAAAAGATGCAAAAAAGGACCTCGGATGGATCAGCTCAGTCCAGCTTTTTGGGGGAGACGCAATTTTATTGAACCTTATTTAAAAGAAAACACATGCACAGACCTGGAATATCACACTACACTGAGATAGAGCCTCTGTGAGGGCACCATTTACAGTAGGTTGCCCCTCCCTAAAAAAGGTTGGCGAGGGTACCTACTGTTTGCTCACACTACTCAAAGGCAGGTATCCAAGCAGTCAACACCCTTCCTGGTTCCCTGATGTCAGGGGACAGCCTGCCACGCCATTCCCCAGCTCCACACACACACGTAGTCTGTCCCCATCATACTAAGTATCGGCACCTGCGGCTCATCATCTGCCGCCCTACATAAACCCCTCTCATTCTCTCACTCACCGTCAGTTCTACTACTTCACGTATAGGAACATTGTGACCCAGCTACACACCATCCACCTTCCCGTGGATGCCCAACACGATCTCTAATTCCTCAGAGACCGCTCGGTTCTTCCTCTCCGAAGAACCGCTTCGTTCAGTCATTTGCATTTTGGTTGTTTTCTTTTCTGTTGCATCCTACCTCAGTAAAAACCCTTTTTTTGCTACCCTGGTGTTTTTTGCTTCGGTTACTTCGCAACCGTGACACCTAGATTCCTCCCCGAATATTTTAATACATGGAAACACCAGCAAGCAGCAAAATACCTCCTCACCCCATAAGGTGGTGGCACCAAGACTTTAAAATTTGAGTGAGTTCCCCAAGGAGAAATTATACCTATCCCTTTTTTTTTTTTTTTTTTTTATCTTTGTGCCATCTGACTGTCGAAGGTCCCTTTATCAGGCTAAAAATGCCTACTGCCTATGGAGAAGGTGGCCCTGCAGGGCTTCAAAACCCTACAGTATGCACAGAAGCTCTAGGTACCCACACACCGTACTTTTTGGACACTGTTTTGGCTCAATTACCTAAGGTTCAAAGTTCAGTGAAGCACTGGTGAATTACCGAAATCATCTCTATTCAATTTTATTTTGGAGAACAAATGAAGTTAAAAGGTTAGACTGCTGATTAGAAAGTCATGTGTTCAAATCCCAATACATCCAAGCTGTCACTGGTGGACCCAAGGCCTCGGCCTGTTGTATAGTTGTATATATGATTTAATTGTATATATATTATAAGTTGTATAAATGAAATAATTGTAAGTTACTCAGGATAAGGGAATCTGTTAAATTTCATAAAAGTAAAAGACGTACCTGGGGCCTGTGATATATGGGGATAGCACAAGGTTTATTGCTCATCACTGTTCTAGTGTACTTACAATTCGGATTAGCACTAGTGAACCCCAAATGAATGTTGCCTGAAATTTGGAATTTGATGTCTGCAACATGTCACAAGTGTTATTAAATTTACACATTCAGAGAAATGTTTTGCAACTAATTGACAGCAGGTGAGTTGGATGACTGGGTATAAATAGTGTGTTAGAGAAGAAAGGTGGGAGCTCAGTGGTTAAGGCATTTGACTTTGGATCGGAAGGTCACAGGTTCAAATCCCACCACCACCAAGCTGCCACTGCTGGACCCTTGAGCAAAGCCCTAAAACCATCCAGTTGTAAGTCGCTCTGGATAAGGGCGTCTGCCAAATGCCGCAAATGTAAATGTAAATGTAGAGAGACAGAGTCTGGGCAGAGCTTCACCAATCTGTGAAAGACTGTGTCTACAAATTGTGGAACAATTTCAGAATAATGTTCCTCAATCTAAAATTGCAAAACAGTTAAATATAATCATTTACAAAACATAATATCAACAAAAGTGTCAAAGAATCTGAAGAAATCTCTTTGAACAAGGTACAAAGGTGAAAAACAATATTAGATGCCTGTGATCTTTGGGCCCTCGGGCGGTTTGCCCTTAAAACAGTCATGATTCTGTTAAGGAAATCACTGCATGGGTTTATTAACACCTTCAGAATTAAATTATTGTCTGCAAACACAGTTTGCCATGTCACCCCCAAATGCAGGTTAAATCTATATCATGTAATGAAGAAGGCATGCGTGAACATGATTCAGAAACACCACCATCGTCTTTTTGCCAAAGCTCATTTTAAATGCATTTAGGCAAAGTGAAAAAACGTTTTGTAATTAAACAAAAAAAATTTACATTTATTTTTGAGAACCATTGACACCACGACCTCCAGACTAAAGAGGAGAGGGACTCTCCGCTCAGTACAAAAATCTGCATCTCTAATGGTAGGGTGGTGCATTAGTGCCTGTGAAATGGGCACATTGCACATCTGGAAAGACTTCACCAGTGCTGAACGCTGTATACAGGTTTTAAAGAAACAAATGCTTGCAGCCGCTAAACGTCCTTTTCAGGGAAGGCCTTGAACATTTAAGCAAAACAATGCATACTGCTTCTATGACAACAGCATGACTTCGTATTAGAAGAGTCCAGGTGCTGAAAAACATTAATAATGAAATGGTGCATATTGTCAGTTTAAACATTACATTTTTTTATTGTAAATAGAATATAGATTTATGACATTCGCAAATCATTGCATTCTGGTTTTATTTACATTTTACACAGTGTCCCAACATCTTTTAAATCAGTGTTGTATTTTTAGCCATGGCTATTTAGATGGAAGAAGCAGTGGAAGACATACCTATCTTTTTTTTTTAATTAGAGCTAAAGTTGTGGTTTGGCAGTGAAAGTTTGCCAGTGAAAATTGTTGTAATATGGTTTGGTTCCAACAGGTGGAAATTTATAGGGAAGTTTGCATGTAAAATTTAGAGAAAAAGATTTCTCTTACGTAACATTTTGTAGTTCCATTTTTTACTGGTTTTCCATAACTGATTTCTGTGAGGGTATTTAAACTGTTCTTCTGCCTGAACATTCTCCACTCTCAGTGCTGAGAAACTGAGTGAGACCTTCATCATGCACCTGATACAAGGCATCATCCTGCTCCTGCTCAGCATCAGTCTAGTTCAGAGTTATTCCATGAAGGTGAGAATTCCAGATGTTTCGCCAACATAAAATATTATGAGTAATTTTGAGAAAATCTGAGGACCTAATTAACATTTTTATTGTTTATTAACCAGGTGTTGGATAATGTTCTCTCTGAGAAGATTGGTAAGATGCCACTTGATTCGGGTTTAAAATGTATCTCTATAGATTTGTTTTTTTACTAATGTCACTACATGTTCATTCATTTCAGGTAACAGCACTGACCCTGATTATTACTCCGTATCGGCCATCATTGAAAGAGCCAACAAGAATGTTGGTAAGGTTGAAAAAAACCCCCCCGCAAAAACCTTCTTTGTGATCATCTGCCACAGAACAGTATAGTTATTATACACACATTACCATATACATTATACACAATATTATACTGCACATTACCATAAATGATCGATTTTACTTGTGTATTAAGCATCAGTATATTATTTATAGAAACACTTGTCTGACACACCATCAACACATCACATGAAAAGAGCATTCAGTCTTCATTAAATTGATTTCAACAGACTTTTGGCCTTTTTTGTCAGGATTGTCTTGAAAATACTGCATATTCTATTGGTCCCAGTGTAGACACTTGTGTTTTACTGAACAGGAATGTCAAAGGATGGTTTCAACATTACTCAAGGTGACATCGCGGTGCACACTGGGCTCCAGAATGCAGATCCATGTACTTCTCGTGGGTGAAAGTGGCCCAGGAAACGGAGGAGGGTTTATGTGCCTTACGTCATTTCCAGGCAGTTCTGTGAGTATCACTTTTTACCTGGCTACAACTAATATGTCAGAGATGGATTAGCTACCTTTTATACGCTTTTCTCTTTCTGACAGCACGCTCTGAAAAAAGAGTTATCCTGTGTGGACTGAAATCCTTCCAAAGGTCGACCTGTGTCCGATTCATACGTCGAACCTCTCAAGAAGACTACATTAATATAATCTCAGACACTGGGTAAACCAGCAGTCATATTATTGCTGCTTTGATAAACAGTTGTTTAAAACAAACCAGTCTTGAGAATCTTCTCTTCGCTGTACAGGTGCTATTCGTTCATTGGTCGTCGTGGTGGAAGGCAGGTCGTGTCTCTACAACGTAACGGCTGTGTTTATCGTCACATCGTCCAACATGAGCTTCTCCACGCTCTGGGCTTTCATCATGAGCAGAACCGTAGTGACCGTGACAAGCATGTCAGAATCCTTCTCCAGAATGTTCTCCCTGGTGAGCAGAGCAGGAATTTCACTTCTGATTTCTTATTTATAAAGTTACTCTGAGTCTAAACTTGAGTATGACAGCTATCATTTACTGCAATGTCAAAATACAAAAGCTCTAACAACAGAATCATGTGGTTTATATATTCACAGGACAGGAGCACAATTTTAATAAAGTCAACACCAACAACTTGAGGACGCCATATGACTACAATTCTGTCATGCAATATGACAGGTAAAGAATCATACACTCTTTAATTCTCAGTTTCCATACGGCATTTAACGGTCCGTGGGTCATTGGTACCGGGCTGAACAGAAACAATACATAACTTACATGTTTTTCGTTTTATTTATCATCTGATTCTGAATGATATTTTATTGTGGAAAATTCACAGATTTTCTCCACCACATCTGTCTATGACTCACTTTTGATGCAGGTCATGATGCCTCGGTCACAAGACTTACCTCCATCCACTACCTTCTTAAAGAGGCTCCGGCCGCTAACACATAATACATTACCGCTAAATTCAAACCCCCAAGCAAGCAAAATGAACAAACAACAACACAGTGGATTCACGTTTATTATTAGATTTAGAAAATAACAGTTTTTATGGTCGTATCATTTTATTTTGTTGTATTTATCCGCCACACCTTAAAGGCCGGTCCGTGAAAATATTATATGACATTAAACCGGTCCATGGCGCAAAAATGTTTGTGAACCACAGCTGTATTTAACATACTGTGTTGGTACAGGTATGCTTTCTCGAGGAACAGGCAGCCGACCATCCTCCCCATACCAAACAATAACGTTTCCATCGGACGTGCCACCAAAATGAGCCGCAACGACATCCGACGTGTTAACAGGCTCTACTGCCGTAGAAGAAGGAGCTCTTAACATCGCCAGTGTGCTTCAAATTCCCTTAAAAAGCTTTTGCAGGAAGTAAGAAAACACTTTGCTCTTAATGTAATCTTATGGGATTTTTCCCCTTAAATTTCTGATATTAGACTTTTACACGTGTTGATGTTCTTCTGCTGGTATGAGTTTATTTTCATATAAATGGAATCTCTTCAAGCAATGATTTTGTATCCCAAACATCTATAAATAAAGGGAATGTTGCTGAGGTGTTTGCTTTTTGGTCCAAGTGCTTTTGACAGAATTTGAAGACAAATCCAGGAAGTATCTCCAATTACTGCAACACATGTGGCATTTTTGGTTATTTCAGTCTCCTAACTAGCAATGTTAGCATAATAGCTAGCTATTTATTAAGCTTTGAGGTAATTTTTCTTTAGTGAAGAATTTTATCAGCAATATCAAAACAGCAAATTGAGGTAACGCCCTTAATAAATAAATAGCCTACATCATTATTGAATATAATGTCAGTTTAAACCCTGCTAATGCTAATATTACCTACTAGGTAAACAACTAGAGACCTAACATTAACTGATTTAGACTAAACTTGCATAACGCTTAACAATATAATTTATCAGTTGGTTTGGTCCTTGTATAATGGCAGAAACATGACCGGCACATTATTCATAGATTTATAGATCTGTGAAAGTTTGTTTAATTGCTTTACAGCTGATTGCAACCAGTAACTACCTAAAAATTTAGCTAAAGCATAACGACTAATGACTCAATACTGTTTTTGTAGCAGGGATGAAACTGTAGAATGCAAATCGGTATTTAAAACAACAACCGATAGATAGATAGATAGATAGATAGATAGATAGATAGATAGATAGATAGATAGATAGATAGATAGATAGATAGATAGATAGATAGATAGATCTGTCTACTAGAAGGCCAAATAGTAGCAATTATGCAAAATTTCAAGTGTACATAATTATGCAAATATATGTACAGCATTTAAATATATAAATGAATAAATATACAGCAAATAAATATAAAGTACACTAAGAAAAAACAAATTTATATATATATATATATATATATATATATATATATATATATATATATATATATATATATATATATATATATATGTGTGTGTGTGTGTGTGTGTGTGTGTGTGTGTGTGTGTGTGTGTGTGTGTGTGTGCAAATATCATAAAAACAGGATTATTATAATGCTGCATCATTTGTATGTAGTGTAATTCAATTCGATTCAAACTATGAAATTAAAAAGGCTCCCTAATACACACAGATCACCACGAGGACCTTGAGTAATTGTTTGGTTTGGCTTCCAATTACTCTGAGAAACATTGCAAGATTGACAGATTTGCACAACATCTATTCTTAGAAAAGATCAAATATATGTTCAAGAATTCGAATTAATGGCTGTGTTTCTCAGCCGTCACAGGAAACCTGGAGTACACGCTGCCTTTAAACAGAAAACACCACAATCTGGACGACACTGTCTAAAATTGACATTGGACCTCCTGGAGTGTTTAAAGGCTCTGGCATGAAGAAGCTGGTGTTGGATCTGTGATCACAAATGTTGAGCTCAGTAGCTCCTAGTTTTATAACCATAAAAACTGTATAAGACTGTAGAAAGAACATTTACTTATAATCTTATACTTTAGTGCTCATGTTAGTTCTCACTCTCCAGTGTTCTGTATTGTTGAAAGATTTATGATCAAACTCTTGATGTCACCCAAATGAGGATGGGTTCCCCTTTTGAGTCTGGTTCCTCTCAAGGTTTCTTCCCCATTACATCTAAGGGAGTTTTTCCTGCCACAGTCTCCACGGCTGCTCATCAGGGATAAATACACACCATTCACCATCACTGTTGTTCTTTCCCAAACTGTTACCACAAAGTTGAAGGAACACAATTGTATCAGACGTCTTTGGATGCATGAAATTGTTTATTCAGTTAAATGAGAAGACTTAAACCTGTTCCAGCATGACATTGCCTCAGTGCACAATGCCAGCTCAATGAAGATCTGCTTTTCATTTGCGTTGTGTCGACTTTAATGTCGTAAGTCGTGTGGTCGTAGGTCGGGGTCTAACTGTACTGATGACTAGGTGTCCGCAAACTTTTGGCAATATATTGTATGTACATAGCAGTATTCAGTTCATTTTAATTCAATACATTTTTTATTTCTAGAGTACTTTTAACAATGGACATTGTGTCAAAGCAGCTTTACAGAGATGAAGCGGTAATAAAAGAATGTATACGTTTGTACCTATTGAGTGACTGTAGCAAGCAAAAACTCCCTCCTTCACTGGATTCTGTTATTCATATGAAAGATAAAAGAGGTGCAGTTTCTCCGGTATCACCTCATTAACCTTCCGTGTGGAAACATACTAAAGGTTCCGTTTTGTGTCCTGATGATTTACGTAATTTAAAACACCATTATTACTTTAAGACATTTACAAGAATATTTTCTCTTCATGCATGATGTTGAGTTTCGTTTCACTAATAATAAACATACATTTGCATAAAGCATCAATATTTGTCAATACCCATGTTGACTAGAGTATTTATAGCTTAAAAGTATTCATTTAGGATACATTTAGAACAGATAACAAAATGTGAGATAAAGTTGAATGAATCGCAAACTCATGATAGTCATGCAATTAATTGCGATTAAATATTTGAATCAATTAACAGCCCTAATATTAATTTAATGCGCGGTCCAGTTACCAGCGTGACACTAAAACCGGTAGCAGTAATGGCTACATTTTTACTTAAGTACATGTCAGAACCCAAACTTTGTTACTTTAACTTTAATAAAAAAAAAGGTCAGTCAGTATTTAAACTTTTACCAGAGTATTTTAAAACATGAGTATCTAAACTTCTACCTGAGTGAAGGATGTGTGTAATGTTTTTGTGGAGAGACACATGCTTATCTTTCCAGCAATGGCTATTTAGTAAGCTGAGGATTTGCATACTATCACCACCTTTTTTCTTTTTTTAATTAAGAAGATGCACATGATAATTGGGATAGAGTTTGCAGTAGCTGAGGTAAGTTCAAGGTAAGTTAAAGTTTTATCACTAAGCTAAAGTTATGGTTTGCATCAGGTTTGGATTTGTCAGTAGAAACCTTGTAACATTTGGAAATGTTCAAAGTTGCTTGCATGTGAAATTTCGTGAAAAAAAAAAACCCCACTCTTTTTTGTAAGAGCTTCTAGTTCCATTTATTTTCTGGTTTTCATAAACCTTGAGAAACAGCGTCTGAGAGGGAAGTGATGAACACACGTGAGGGTATTTAAAATGTTCTTCTGCCTGAGCGTTCTCCACTTTCCGTGCTGTGACACTTTCATCATGTCTCCGATACAAGGCATCGTCCTGCTCCTGCTCAGCATCAGTCTGGTTCAGAGTCGTTCCATAAAGGTGAGCTAGCAGACATTTTATCAACGTAAAATACATTACGAGTAATTTAGAGTAAATCTGTAGAAGATCCAATTAACATTTTAAATGTTTATTAACCAGGTACTGGATAACGTTCTTTCTGAGGAGATTGGTAAGATGCTACTTGATTTAAATTAATCATTTATATATATATATTTAAAGCAAATTCTTTAAGTACGTTTTTATTTTATTAATGTCACTAAAAAAATTTGTTTCATTATTTTGCAGATAAAAGCACTGACCCTGATTTTTACTCAGTATCAGCCATCATTGAAAGAGCCAACAAGAATATTGGTAAGATTGAAAAAAAAAAAAACGTGAAAAATAGACTGATGCTTGAGGTTCTGTTTTGTACTATTGCAGGTATTAGGCACGTGCCGGTATCACGTTTTCACGCTGCGAGTACTCGATTAAGGTTTTATCAGGGTATTTATATAGTTGTTTTTATTTGGCGTTCAACACGGAAATGAGAAGTAAACTTATCTTTATCTCGCTGAACTGCACTGGATGGTTGTCGCTAAGATGAACGGACATGTTAGACGTGTTCCCGTCTTCGACCAACAGTCCCTCTGCATTTTTTGTTTTTGGAACCTTTAAATAACATTATAGTTATAATAAATCACTACTTTGGATACTTAAGTACATTTGAAGGCAAAAACTTTTGTACTTTTACTCAAGTGAAAGTTTAAAAGGACACTTTTACTGTCACTAAATGGATCTCTGCTTTAACTACATGTTTTGTGTACTTCATCCACCATTGTTTTTTTTTTTTTTTATGTAATTATCCTTATTAAACATATGATGTTCTGTAATAACTGTCTGAATCCCATAACAACAATTTCTAACCATTTCCTGGAAAGTGCATGTTAACTGGAGTGAGTTTTAAAGGTCATGGGACTTATTTGAAATATATACATTTTGAAAGTAAGATTTTTCAATAAAGTAAATGTGAAGCTCTCAAAGGTTCTTTAATAGAATAACTTATAGAATTAATTTTTTTTTAGATTCGTAAACCAGGCATTTTCTTCAGGATTGTCTCGAAAATACTGCATGTTCTATGAACCCCAGTGTAGACACTTGTGTTTTACTGAACAGAAAAGTCAAAGAGTGGTTTCAACATTACGCATGGAGACATCGCCGAGTACACCGGGCTCCAGAATGCAGATCCATGTACTGCTCGTGGGTGCAAGTGGCCCAGGAACCAAAATGGGAATGTCAATGTTCCCTTTGTCATTTCCAGGCAGTACTGTGAGTATCACTTTTTTTCCTGGATTTAAAGAAATATGTGTCAGTGATTTGTTACCGTTAACAAGCTTTTCTATTTCTGACAGCACCCAATGAAAGAAACGTTATCCTGCGTGGACTGGAATCCTTCCAAAGGTCGACCTGTGTCCGATTCGTACCTCGAACCAATGAAGAACACTTCCTTAATATAATCTCAGACAATGGGTATAACAACAGTCCTATTATTGATGACTATTTTATTAAACAGTTGCAACAAACCAGTCTTGAGACTGTTCTCTTCGCTGTACAGGTGCTATTCGTTCATTGGTCGTCGTGGTGGAAGGCAGGTCGTGTCTCTACAACGTGGCGGCTGTGTTTTTCATAACATCGTCCAGCATGAGCTTCTCCACGCTCTGGGCTTTCATCATGAGCAGAACCGAAGTGACCGCGACCGGCATGTCAGAATCCTTCTCCAGAATGTTCTCCGTGGTGAGCAGAGCAGGAATTTCACTTCTGATTTTTTTTTATTTATAAAGTCTAAACTTGAGTATGACAGCAATCAGGGGAGCAGCTCATAGTTCTAAGAAGCATCCAATTGATAAAATGTCAACCGTGAGGCCTCGGTTTCATCAGTAAAAGACAAAAAAACAACAACATAATCATGTGGTTCATATATTCACAGGACAGGAGCACAATTTCAATATAGTCAACACCAACAACTTGAACACGCCATATGACTACAATTCTGTCATGCAATATGAGAGGTAAAGTATCATACACTCTTTAATTCTCAGTTTTCATACAACACAGTAGTAATAAACAGACTGTGTTTTACAGGTTTGCCTTCTCCAGCAATAGGCAGCCGACCATCCTCCCGATTCCAGACAATAACGTTTCCATTGGACGTGCCACTGAGATGAGCCGCAATGACATTCTACGCATTAACAGGCTCTACTGCAGTTAAATAAAAAACTCTGAATGTCAAGAATGCTTTAAAAATGCTTTAAAAAATTTCTTGCCCGATGAATGAAAATGCTTTGCGCTCAAAACAGAAATCAGAAATCTTATTATTTTATTTTTTTGCTTGTATGAATTTATTTTGCTCTTTTACCCGCAGTTTTTAATTTGAGATGCAGCTCATGCTGATGATGATTTAAAAAGAATAATAAAAAGCACATTAGTCTGTTACACACTCCTGCCTATTTAACGATCTGATTAGGAATCTGTAACTATACAATCTCTGTTTTTGGAATTATGTTGTAGGAATGATTTTGTTTCTTAAACATCTATAAATAAACAGAATGTTGCTGATGAGTCTGTTTTGGTCTGAATGCATTTGACACAACCGCTGAGAAACAAACCCTCATCATTCACTGAGATGTTAATCAGCATGATTAAATTGATAAGATTTAATTCAATGTGTACACTGATCGTTATGACATTCTAACATTATGAGCGGTGAAGTGAAGAACACTGATGATCTTCATCATGGCACCTGTTAGTGAGTGGATTTATTTAGAACGCAGCAAGTGAACATTTTGTCCTCAAAGAAGGAAGCAGGAAAAATGGGCGAGCGTAAGGATTTGAGCGAGTTTGATACATTGAGACGTCTAGACGTCTGGGTGAGAGCGTCTCCAAAACTGCAGCTCTTGTGGGATGTTCCTGGTCTGCAGTTGTCAGAATCTATCAAAAGTGCTCCAAGGAAGGAACAGTGGTGACCCGGCGACTGGGTCGTGGGGGACGAGGCTCATTGATGCACGAGGAATGATTGTGTGAATAATAAGTTAGAAAATGTTAAATTCCACTTGCAGTAACACAGCTTGAGCTTTTACAATGCTTGCATCAAGTTTAAAAAAAGTCTTAAGCTGCAAGTCTAATAACATACACACTGTCAAAAGCATGTTAGCAATCAAGAGTCCAACAGATGGTTACAATAGGCTAAGCAAAGATGTGTGAGACGTAGCATCTGGAGAACACTATTTAAAAACTACAGTAGTGCTCTACTGTACTCATACATCTCCATAACTCATGACAAATTAATGGCAGTTTTAAATAGGAGATGTATTTGCAACTACAAGATGTTCCTGTCCATGACCTTCCTGCTCACTAAAGAAACAGTTGCTTCAGCAGTCTCACAGTTTGTCAAGTTTCATGTCAGGTATCATTCTAGTCTTTTAACAAAACCATCTCCAGCATATAAGCTGTGCAGTTTGGAACATCTGACAATGTTTCCACCACACATCCTCACAACCTTCTACAGAGTGACCATCAAGAGCATCCTGAGCAGCTGCGTCACTGCCAGTTCTGGGAACTGCCTCAGATAGCAAGACCATAGAGCGGATAGTGAGGATGGTTGACATTCACACCACATGCTGCATCTGTAGAGCCACCAGCATTGTGGATGATCACATACACCCCTCACACACACACTTTTCACTCTCTTGCTGTCTGGAAAGAGGTACAAAAGCATTTTGGCCCTCACATCCAGGCCGTGTAACAGTTTCTTTCCACCAGCCATCAGACTCCTCAACATTAAGGCACTAGACTGACACACACACACACACACACACACACACACACACACACACACACACACACACACACACACACACACACACACACACACACAAAACCCCAACAAAACTAAAAAAAAACAAAAAACTGTATGGCATAAAATTGCCATTTGCACACGTTGAACTTAATGTTTACGTTGAACCAAATGTTTACATGTACATTATTTATTTTTCATACAGACGATCCACGTGCACAACCTTCAGTGTCGTTGTGTTTGTGTGTCTGTGTTTACTGTCTCTTTTCTAATTTTTTTGCACTTTGTGTTGTTAGTCTAGGGTTCTGTGTAGTTCTGTGTTTTCTTTACTTTATGTTGTCTGATGGAGCTCCTTGTTCCTGGGAAACGTTGTTTTGTTTTCACTGTGTACTATAATGCAATGGTTGGAATGACAATAAAGTCTTCTTGACTTGTTGCTGGAAGGTTGTAGGAGCATTCTGACACCCAAAGGGCATAACTGCATATTGCAGAAAACTGTCAAGTGAAAAAAGCAGACATTTTGTAAGACACGAGTATTCAGTGGCACCCTTAAGCACTTTAGCAAAACCAAGACCAATTTTGACTCTGAACCAGTGTATAAAGAGTCTGTTGTAATGGCAAATGTGAAGGTTAGAAGTCTCCTTCTTAGTGTCGAGAAGCATCTCAGTCGGCGTAGTATGGGGCGCTGGTTCGCCTGAAATCATCACTGTTGCTGTCCACTTCCACGATTCACCGCTGCACTGTTCTAACACACTGATCCTGACTGTTCTGTTTCTCTTTTTTTGTTGTATATAATCCTGTTTATAACTCATATAAATTTGTATTATACACAGTAAAGTAAACTGAAACGAAACCTAGAAAAGGGTCTCGTTTATGTCCTTTCTTCCAACTACCACACCATCACAAAAACAGCATATGTTACTCCCCCTACACTACACTTTAAAAAGGGAAAGTAACAATAAACATAAAGATTGTTGCTAATTCCTACTGTTTCCTACTGTAATGCTGTGGATGGCTCTGGGTGATCAGGAACGTGTCTGATCTCAGTCATCGCTGACTCCCTCTGTCTCATCCACATCAGTCACACTTGTTGTTGCCTTCTGTCCTGCTCATTGTCAGCTTCATTGGCTTTTATACATCTGTAGTGTGTGATAGCTATTAAATGATAGACCAGTGGAAGGTTGGAAAACCTGCGCAATGAAAGAAATAGGTTGAAGCCTGAAATAGCACGAAATAGTATTGATCATGTCACCATCAAGATTTAATCGAAATTGTGAGCCTGATTTAAAAATGTAAGAAGTAGAAAATACTGATACTATATTGCCAAAAGTTTGCGGACACCAAGTCATAAGTATGGTACATGCTTGATAAGCATCAAATTCCACATTTAGTTCCAATTTGCCCTAATAACTCTGTGTATAGAGATAGTGTATTTTATCTCTAGGCTCCACACATGGGTCAAAACATTTTCATTGTGAGTCAGCGTTTTTCGTGAGAAGCAACAGCCTCTTTCATTCTACTAAACCTATAGAAGTTTATGTTGCTCCACTGCTGCATGGAGTTTCACAGCTGTGGGCAGCCGGTGTGCAATGGACCATGAATTTACTTCTCCTTGTCTGACTTTGCAACAGTGGAACGTATAACAGCAAGTGGAAACTAAATGTGAAATGGAAAGAGGAGCAATCTTATGGCTAGGTGTCCACAAACCTTTGGCTATATATTGTACACACACACACACACACACACACACACACACACACACACACACAGAGAGTTGTGTTCTAATAATCAATTCTCTTTGCCCAATCAGGTTGTGTGTAAAACTTACGATTACAAAACCTCCGACTGAGGAACATAAACACACTCCATTACATAACGTGACCAAACATTGCACCATTTTTGAAAAAACATACAGTTTCAAAACTGTAGGAGGATTTTGAGCTCAGTAGTTTAGGCATTGGACCTCGAATCAGAATGTCTGGGGTTCAAATCCCAGCACCACCAGGCTTTATAGACTTTAATTAAATTATAATCTAAACCTTTAGAATTACAGTCTGATAGATCCAGAACAATTTGCGAAGACAGTGAACAGTGAATGTGAATGAAGTTATTGTACATTTTGGTGATTGGAAAAAAAATGCATTATATTATAATGCACACTGATCCCCGTAAACAGGAAATATAGATGCACTGTATGTGTGTACTGTTGAATAAAAAAGACAAAAAGCTCAAATAGTATCGCATTAATTTATTTTAATTGGTTTTTATATATTTAAAATCACATAGTCTGTGAATCAGACAGAAATCCATTTCGGTGTAAATGTGACATATGACCTTGAAGCTCAAGTGTAAAATGTGTGTTCCTGTGGAAATAAAAACAGACATGAATAATTTTTTAGTATAATTATTACTATTAATTTGAGCAAATTAATGGGGCATATTTTATTACAGTATTCATATAATAATATTGATTATTATTATTAATTAATATTAGTATCATTATTATTTATATGGGTGAGATGAGCGGTACTCACAGCACTGATAGAGTCTGTTAATTCTAATGATGTCATTTTGGCTCATCTCTCTGGCCAGGCCTACGGCTACATTACTGTAGGGGATGGGCTCCATGGTGGGCTTACCATTCTTAGAGAATGCAGTTCTAAAAACAAATGTAGATAGATAGAGAGTTCAGTTCATTTATTTATGTACATTTGCGGCATTCTTACACAGACATTTAAGCATTTCACAGTTGACGTGAGTATGTATATGTATATGTATTTATATATATGTGTGTGTGTGTGTGTGTGTGTGTGTGTGTGTGTGTGTGTGTGTGTGTGTGTGTGTAAAGCACATCACTTACCACTAGAGGCAGAAGAATTTAAAAAAATTGATTGCTTGAGGAATAAAATATATATATATTTTCCTATTTATCAAACATCAAACACAGACAGACAGACAGACAGACAGACAGACAGACAGACAGACAGACAGACAGACAGACAGATAGATAGATAGATAGATAGATAGATAGATAGATAGATAGATAGATAGATAGATAGATAGATAGATAGATAGATAGACAAAGAAACACTAATATGCAGTCATTTTTTATGTGATATAATTCAACAGTTTTTTTCGGGCATTTGACAGACACCTGTCAAAGACACATCAGTATATTCGAATTATAAAAAAGTTTCAGCACTCTTTCAGTAGAAGGTTAAACCCTGGGGTAGTTGGTTCGAGCCTCACCTGTGGTACTGCATGACAGAGTCGTAGTCATACAGAGTTCCCTGGTTCAGAGTGGCGATCTTGTCAAAGTTATACTTCATGTCTGTTAAAGAAAAAAAACGTTTTCATATTTTTTTATATTTTTTTTCACTGCATCTGCCCGAGATAGAGAAAAGCATTGAGACTATACCCTCAATAATGTTCTCCCAGACGACACGGATGTGGTTGTCACGATCACTGCGGGTCTGTTCATGGTTAAAACCGAGAGCGTGAAGCAGCTCGTGTTGGACAGTGTTGTGGTAGATACAGCCACTGCGGTCCAGAGACACGGTCTGACTATAACCTAGACGTCCTACCCAAGAGTAGCACCTGGAAGGTTAAATCAAGTGCAATGAGTCTTGGTTGGAATCAACTACCTGCTTTTGTATAAGGTGGTATCAAAAAGTTTCAAGACCAGTTTTGTAATGTGCCAACAGATGGCAGCACAAGGCTGCACGCACAGTCACAGAGAGCACCGGCCTTCATTAATCAGTGTGCCAAAAGACATTGTCCTGTGTACGTCGGGAGCCGTGCACCTGGTGCTATTCTGAGTTTATTGCAGAAAAACAACACCATCTCACATACGCACCCATCCTACTCGCCAGATTTGACTCCTGCAGGACTTCGCCCTCTTATTGAAGATGAAGAGCCAGCTCGCCGCTTTGACACCGTTGCGGAGATCTGGCGCAAATAGCAGAAGTTGCTTGACACGTTTCGAAAAGAAGACTTCCAGGACGCATTTCAGAAGAACACTGGGAGCACTGCATTGCTGTGCAAGGGGACTATTCTGAAGGTGATAATGTGGAAACGTAAATAAAATAAGTACTTTCTGGTAAACAGAGCGAGTCTCCAAACCTTTTGATGCCACCTCATAATGTCAGTCCTATTCTATTTTCAAAAAGGTTGTATTTTATACCCGTTTTGTGACTCGATGCTGAGAAAATCCCTCTCGTTGTAGCGTGGAACGAATCGGATGCAAGAAACGGCTGCGAAGGAATCTAGACCTCTCTGGATGACCTGCAGCTCACGGGGGTCTGAGGAGGAAAACGATAGATGTTACTTGGCCTATAACATGGAAAAGGAAACCTGAACACTTGTTTTTATCAACATTTACAAAAGCTGGATTTATTCACTATAGTCACTGGTGTACACGACACAATCGGGCACAGCGTTAATGACATACTAAAGTGGTTGGCGATGTGGTAGGGAACGTAAACCAATCCATCACTGGACTTGGGCCACTTGCAGCTTGTAGATGTACATGGATCAGCGTTCCTCCCGTTAGCATCACCCACTGCAATGTCTCCAACAATCGTCGGTTCATCAGCTCCACGAACTAGCACACAGAACACAAAGCGTTAGGCTTACACTTGGGTACTACCACAAATAATTCACTTCCAAAAATAACTAATTGAGTCAGTGTGTTTATACAGTACTGCATGTGAAGGGATTTGGACATACCGATTCCTCGATTAGCCCTCTCCAGGATCTCTCCCACTGACAACACTACCAAAATAATCATAATCCAATAATGTTTTATTTACAAATGATATTATTCATATATTATGGTAATTATGGTAAAATTACTTACCAGGCTGCAGGTGAATGTTTGGAAAAATGGAGACATATAACAGAGACAAAAAAAAGCTAGTTAGCTAATTAGCTTTTACAGCACTTTGAAATTCTTTCTTCACATATTCCAGCGATGTTAGAGGTTGGAGCACAGAGTCGGTCATGCTACAGTCCCCCTGGAGCACAGAGTATTGAGGGCTTTGCTCAAGGCCCCCAAAAGTGGCAGTTTGGTGATACCAGGTCTTAAAACCCCAACTTTCCGATTAGTAACCCTGAGCCTTAACCACTGAACTACCATCTCCCTGTCACATATACATCACAACAAAGCACGATTCTTTTTTGCATATTTCAGCCTGTTAAAAAACTGGGGTCAGAGCACAGGATCAGCCTTGTTACAGAGCCCTCTGAAGCAAAGAGCCTTAAGGGCCATGTTTAAGGGCCCAACTGTGTCAGCAATGGGGATCGAAACTCCAACCTTCCAATCAGTTAACCAGCGCTATGAACTCTTCACTATTTAAAAAATGATGCAAACGATCCATGATTTTCAGTCTTTTGAAAAATGCGTGGGTTCGAACTTGCAAAGTTGTTTGAAACGTCTAGATGTAAATAACAGGGATTTAAAGCTAAAATTCTGATCTATTCTGATGTATAGATCAAATTCTGATCCATTGTCATTTATCGTTTAATCTCAGACACAAATGTCTTCATTGTATAGCAAAAAATGTAAAATAAATGAAATATCATAAGCCTTCGAGTTCCACTACATTTGGAAGGCGCTGTATATACGATGCACCATGGATCAGTGCTTCAGTGTTTTACTGCTGTACTTAAGTATCCAAAGTACTAGGATTTATTATGGTTATAATGTTTTTATAAATGGTTTAGTCACAAGACTTTTGCTAAATCACACAAAAAAGCTACTTAAGCACAACTTACATTCAGTTCCTTACTGCCCAACACTTCTATTTTACATTAACACTGATGTAAAGTGCTTATTTTTTTACATCATTTGACTATTGTGTAATTGGTTTATTAGCTTCAGATTAACTTCAGTAGACGGCAATAGATTTATTTGTATTGTGTGTCTCACCTCTTCATCAGCTTTAACAGAGCTGAGCAGCAGCAGGGCCACGAGACCCAGCGTCACCTTACACACTGTCAGCATGTTCCTCAACCTGCAGCAGAAATCACAAAACCACACCACCGTTTTAACATACACTCTCCATTACATCTCACTTAACACTGAGATTCAGCGTTCACTTCATGCTGATTTTTTAGAAACCATATAAAAGCATTAATCATAACGGAATGGACATCATATTTATATCATTTATCTTTAAATTACCGACAGATTTACGACTTTCGCCTCACCTCAAACACCCGAAAAGTAATACCTTCTACGCTAAAGGGTGTTTTTATATTCTTCTATGTGTACCAAACCTGATAACCACTATCGTTTTTTTTTTTTTTTTTAAGTCCTGCTCAAACAGATGGACGGTCTGTTGACGGACCTTGTCAGAAAAACACCAGGTGCAGCTTTTCCATGCTCAGTATATTTATTACCCCCAGTCTCCAGTGCAGGAACAGTAACACATTTTAATTTACAATCAATAATAAGGAAAAGCAAAAAAAAAAAAAAAAAAAAACAGCTGCATGAGGTCAAAGCCACTTTATATCCATGTCATAATTTAAATGAGGAGCTCAGTGGTTAACGTATTGGTCCTTGGACCGGAAGGTGATGAGTTCAAATCCCAGCACCGCCAGGCTAGCACTGCTTGCGCAAGCCTTAATTTCTAAATTGTACGTCGCTCTGGATGTCTGCCAAATGCCGTAAATGTAGTTTGTACAAACATTTGTGTATCAAATGCATTTCCGTCTGAGGGACTCCAGTGCTTTGAATGGGGGGGGTGAAGAAATTAGGAAAGTTCTGTTTTTTGTTTTTTCTTCAGTCTGTTCATTAGTCCATGGTATTTAGACAATGCTGCTATAATAATAATAATAATAATAATAATAATAATAATAATAATAATAATAATAATAATAATAATAATAATAATAAATTAAATAATAATAATAATAATAATAATAATAATAATAAATAATAATAATAATAAAAAAATTAAATAATAATAATAATACAAAAAATAAATAATATTAATAATAATAATAATACAAAAAAATAAATAATAATAATAATAATAATACAAATAAATAATAATAATAAATTAAATAATAATAATAATAATAATAATAATAATAATAAATAATAATAATAATAATAATAATAATAATAATAATAATAATAATAATAATACAAATAAATAATATTAATAATAATAATGATAATAATCATAATAATAATAATAATAATAATAATGCTATAATGCTTCTAGGTGACTGTCCAGAAGCTTGGTTTGGTGGTTCTGGGATTTGAATTTATGATCTTCAGGTTCAAAGTCTGATGTCGTAACCAGTGAAAAGAGAATGTGAAGCACATTATTGCTTGTCTGCTACCTGTGCTTTACAAATTATGCAGCAAATCGCAGATCACAACATCTTAATTTAAATAAAGAGTGTGTTTATTGATGTAAAAAATGCTACTGGTAAATTTCCATCTGATCTTTGGTCAGTGTGACTTATAAAAGTTCATTAATAATTAACATAAATAATAATAAATAAAATCAGCTAGTCTTTACATAATGATAAAGTCTATTTAAGTATCAACTGATACTTAAATAGACTTAATCACGATCCTATACTGATATGATAAGGAACAGTTCAAACAATTTCCCTATAGGGTTGCAAACGCTCACAGAAAAAAAAGGAACGATCAAAATAATATAAAACAAAAAAATCATTTTTTTCACAAAAAAGTGAAATAAATGTGTAGCAGCATGAAATGAATTTCGTAGCTGTTTTGTAACAATCATAGTTATAAAAGTTACTGCACATGTAACTAATTATTATTATTGCACTGAGATTGTTGCACATAACTGCACAAGATATTAACAGTAAATAAATGAGGCAAAATATCATCTGCCTTCATCACTGCAAATATCACTGACATAATATGGGTGATTGCTGAACATGCAGCAGTTCAAGAACAAACGTCACATCAGTGGATTTTATCACACTAATGAAACTTATATAATGTTAATAATGTTCTTGTGGTCTAAACTACATGTCTTTCTCCTTAAAGTTATTTCACTAATTGAGCAGGATCATCATCTTCTTCTTCTTCTTCTTCTTCTTTTTTCGGTTTCTCCCATTAGGGGGCGCCACAGCAGATCATTCGTCTCCACACTCCCCTCTGTCCTCTACATCTGCCTCTTTCACACCAACTACCTGCATGTCTTCCCTCACCACATCCATAAACCTCCTCCTTGTTCTTCATCTTTTCCTCCTTCCTGGTGTCTCCATCCTCAGCATTCTCCTACTGATATACCCCATGTCTCTCCTCTGCACATGTCCAAACCATCTCAATCTCACCTCCCTCACCTTGTCTCCAAAACGTCCTACATGTTCTGTCCCTCTAATAAACTCATTTCTAATCCTGTCCATCGTCGTCACTCCCAATTTTTATTAGATCTTTAGACAAACGAGAGCAATTACTTTTGTTTCGTATTTAAAGATGAAGAAATTCATAAATAACTCTACATGAGTTCTTGTGTTTGGACTCCACAGAACCTTCTTCCACTCATTCACCATCCAATTCGTATGTGTTTTTTTGCCTTTAATGTAATTTACTGCACAGAAACTGAAGGAACATGCGTGTGTCTCAAAAACCACAAGACTCAGAAATCATGTAGATTACTATTTTGATGTCTTCTGATAGTTTCAAGAAAGATCTGAAAGATGTTTATAATTATTAACACAGCATTTATGTATCATGGTTCTTTAAAAATCTACGTTTTGAGATCAAGTTCGTCATATTACAACACTATAAAATCCTTCATCAGCTTTCTCTGGAACTTCAAGATTGTTAACACTGGTCATTTAAAGCCTAAATCTCCCTCTGAATTATAAAACACATTTATCCACCTATTGTAGCTCAAACGAACAAAATAAACACAGTTCAGTGACGGGCTGAAAAATATGGAATTTATCTCTAATTCAAGGTTATAACATTTTGTTTTCACACAAAACTCCTCCACTGGGAAAAACTGCACCTGATTTCTTTCCCATGCGATTATTTAAACCTGATAAACTGAGGGATATAAACGCTGGATCAAAGCCCAACTTCAGTTTCAAACAGGAGACGGATCCATTGATTGTTCTTCGTGCGTTGAGGTAAGATTGAACATTGGTCTTCATGTTATCGCTCTTCATCAGGCTATCACGCTGCACATGTTTCTCTTACTGTATATATTTTATTATTGATAAGGTTACAATTGAAGGTATGTGTTCAGTGTAAAATCCTAATCATGCAGAATGATGAACAGGTGGGATCTCAGGGACTTTAACCATGCCATGGTTGATGGTGCCAGCAGGTTTCGAAAACCTCTTGGAACCAGTGATGAATCGTTCATGATCATTTATATTGAATGAGTCATCTTGAAGAGTGATTCGTTTATTTTCTACTGGACGTGCATGAGCAAAGCATCGCAAAATCTCCATAGGTTATGTACAGGAAACAGAATTAAGTTGTTACATCTCGACTCTAATGGTCCTAATCGTTCGTTCTTTTATCACGTGAATCCCATAGCAATGCATTACATAGGAAACAAAATTGAGACCCTTGGTCTGAGTCATTCGTTCTTTTATCACGTGACTCCTATATACGCTATGCAGTTGTATATACATATATAAAAGATTGGATATTGTATAATATAGTCATAGTTAGTGTATGTTGACATGTTGGTGATCTGCTTATTGAAAATGTAACATTTTATTTAATTTCTGATCAAACGAACAAAACGAACTAAATGACTCAAAAAAAGATTCGTTAATTTTAGAACAAAGTTAATAAAATAATAAAATGATCTTCCCACCACCTGGAACCACACACAGAATGGTGCAAAAAACAAAAATCATCTTGGGAGTGAAATATCTGCATACTGAAACACCTTATTCATGAAAAAGAACCAATGTGATTGACCACACTGGTCTGAACTTACATTTACAACATCTGGCAGACACCCTTATCCAGAGCGACTTACATTGATCTCATTCATAAAACTAAGCAGCTATGGGGTTAAGGGCCTTGCTGAGCAGCCCAGTGTGGCTGGGATATGAACCCACAACCTTCAGATCCAAAGTCCAATACCTCATTCACAAAGCTACCACCACAAAAACACATCTCAGAAAGAACAACACATCAAAACTCGAGCAGAAGACCAGAACAGGTTCCACTCCTGTCTGCCAAGATCAAGAATCTGAAGCTATCATGAACACAGACTCACATACATTAAACAGTTGGAGACCAGGAGGTTTTTTTTCACCTAATCTTCAACTCTTCTTAGAACCCAATGTGATCCCATCGACCTCAATGAGTTGTGCATGCTGAGAAGATGTTCTGCTAACCATAGTGGTAAAAAGTGATTATTTGAGTTACTACAGACTACCTGAGAACTTAAACCAGTCTGGCCATTTTTCTCGGATAGAAAATTCCAGGAGATCGTTAGGAATGCAGTTTGATAGAACACGTCAATTAGATGATATTCATTATTAAAAATATATAGAAATAAAAGTCAGTGGTGCATCTGTCTGTCTAGGAGACATCATGTTCATGTGCAGGGTGATCTTGGGTCTTCTGGCCCTGCTTCTAGTTTGCTGTGTTCAAGCTGAGGAGGAGGTACAACACACACACACACACACACACACACACACACACACACCACACACACACACACACACACACACACACAGAGCAAGATAAAGAAAGAGAGTTCATAAACTTCATTGTATTTAATGTTTTTCACTCCTGTTTTTACGCCTTGGCCGTCGGTGATGTCGTGTCCAGCATTGTGAGTGACATTTGTGACTAATTGATGTAACTGTACATCTGCAATAATTACGAGAGGATTAAATGCTCTGAATAATCGAATGGGATCTGTTTTTGTGTGACAGCAGCTGAATTATCTGTTGGGGAGCTGCTGGAGAGAGCAAACAGAGGCATTGGTATACTATCCCTCATATACACACACACACACACACACACACACACACACACACACACACACACACACACACACACACACACACACACACAAACAAATTGAGGTTGTGTATCTCCATCACAGGTCGATGCGATTCGCATCTGAATGCATAGCGAATGATACGATACATTAAAAACGATACGATTCAAAACAACGCAAAACAAATCAATTAAAAAAATCTTTCATTTACTCAAGAGCCTTCTGACTTCAAACACAAGCTCCTTTTAAACACACGCCTTTGTAGTTTAAAAAATAAAAGGTTATTTTCCTGTTGTGTCTGCAGGAAGTTACAGCTCTGCCTCTGCCATGTTAATCTGTATTCTATGTGACTCTCAGGACACGCCTCCGTCTCTGTAGCGTTGTGATGCGTCATATTCACGTAGCAGCAGCGATGCTGAGAGAGCTCTTACCATCTCATTTCTATACACACACACACCAAATCAGACACGTGTTTAATGGAAAGCATCACAGCCGCGCGTTCGACACGTTTCCATGCTACTCTGTTAGCTGTGATATCTGTCTCTTGTGTATGTGGCAGTTCGTGACGCGACCGAGCCAAAAGTAATAGAAGATATTGCTGTTGATGATGAAAATAGCGAGAGAAATGCTGATCCATGCACCTCGAGTTACTGCATGTGGCCGAAGTCCAGTGACGGCAAAGTCTACGTGCCTTACGTCATCTCCAACCAGTTCAGTATGTGAAACCTCCTGTATTCCTGAATTCCAGAATAACGTATGGAAGACCTTCATGACGCATATTCTTCGCATGTTCAGATTCCCGTGAGCTGCAGATCATCCAAAGAGGTTTGGATTCCTTCTCTTCTGTTACGTGCATTCGCTTTGTTCGGCGCTCGAACCAGAGGGACTACCTCAGCATCGCGTCCAACAGTGGGTGAGACACAGCATCAAGCAAATCATTTAAAGAAAAGATCAACATCTGGAGGAAATATCGGAATTATGATATTTTAATTGTATCTAAAGGTTTGTCTGGAGTTTTAGAGGTTCTCCACAGTTGCCTCCAGGATTTCTGGGTTTATCCCAACTCACAAATAGATTGTGTTAAATTGTCCTTGAGTGTGTTAATGAGCGTGTGAATGTGTGTGATGAACTGGCATCCCATACCAAGTTCCTAGTGATCCACCAAACCTGACCAGGATAATAATGTTGGATTTTGGAAATTTAAATATAATGAAGAATTAAAAAAAAAAATCAATTAAAATAAATAAAACTAATAAAAAACTAAACAGCAGGATTTTATATTACTTTTATCCTGCGATCCACAGATGCTATTCCTTCGTCGGACGGCGTGGAAATGCCCAGAGCTTGTCTCTGGATAAGAACGGTTGTATTTATCATAACACCGTTCAGCATGAGCTTCTCCACGCTCTGGGCTTCAACCATGAGCAGTGTCGCAGTGATCGTGACAGTCACATCCGCGTTGTGTGGGAGAACATCATTGACAGTGAGTCTCCACAGTGACTATCCTGCAGGAACGAGTTTTTGGTTCATGTATGCAGTGAATACGGTTCAGCTTTCTGTAAAACTCTGGGTTTTAACACGTGTTCTCCTGTTCCCTAAGGCTATAAGTACGCCTTCGACAAGATCGCCACTCTGAACCAGGGAACTCCGTATGACTACAACTCCGTCATGCAGTATCACAGGTCAGGCAGCTTTCACACATCTTTTATAAATTTGTGGAACTCTTTGTATTTGTGAAATCAGAATCATCTTTACTGCCAAGTATCACGGGTTTGCATGAAGAAGGAATTTATTTATGGTGTGCTATTGCTATAAAGATATGAAGAAATATATATTGTTATACCACAAAAGTCCTAAAAGACCACGAATTCGAATCTTTTTTCGTATTGTTAAAGTTGTTCTTAAATTTCTCCTGATATCGACGTGACAAACATGTTCTCGAAGCAGCATTGGGGATAAAAACTATAACTATTTATGTAAATTATCATGATTAAAAATTCATTTGTGATCAAACAAGAAGAAAAATACATTATGATGCAGGGCCTCTTAGGACGTCTGTACTATGCAATTTGTACAGTGGATGTAAAGTGAGGGAGAGCAATGATCATTTTTCCGAATAAGTCCAAGGTGCACAGTTGCAGTATGGAAGTCTTTGTTGATTGCGCTAATGAAATAAACAATGTGGAGTTTGCGTTACTGTAATTTATTTTACATTTATGGAAATTTTTTGTTTGTTTCCTGGAGCTGTTATTATTTTATTTGTTATTTCAGAACTGCCTTCTCTAAGAATGGCCAGCCCACCATGGTCCCCATCCCGAACAGCAATGTAGCCTTTGGCCAGGGAACTCAGATGAGCCAGAATGACATCACACGTGTCAATAAACTCTACAAATGCTGTACGTGTTATCATTCTTTTTATATTTTTATTATATTCGGATATATTTTTATCATATATTATATTTATACACAAACAATTAACATCTTTAGCATATAACTTCCCATTCGTATAAAAACTTTTCTTTTATTTTGTCCTTCAGAAAAACTTCATTCAACCACAAGTCCATCTCCAGAGAGAAGACAGTGAGAGCTGCACCTCTGCCCAAATCCACACACTCGTACAACTTTCTCCAACCTTTAAACACACTCAATAAAACACAATCCTCTCCAGCATGATCCTCAGCCTTGTTAAAGATGTTCGATGGACCTTGTCATTAATTTGCTTCATTGAATTAATTAATAAAATAATTTTGAAAATATTTTCACTTCCAGAAATGTTCATGACCTCAATGTTTAAGTTTTGTATGTTCACCTCACTGTTTATTAACTCCAGAGATCATAAATAACGTTTGCTCAATAGGGACAATTTATACATTATTTTATTACTGCTTAATCTTTCTGAAGCTGCATTGAGACAATGTCTTGTTAGAAGCTGCTCTACAAATAGAAATGGATTGAATTCAATGAAACACCTGTGTACTGACTTTCAGCCATCAAAAATATATGAAACATGCACCCATCACACTGTTCTTCTGTATAATTGTAAAAAATGCGAATGACTGGAGGGGGTGTTTATCTGGAGGGTCCATGAGATGTTCAAACGTTCAGCATAAACTATTAGAATTCCAACACAGCCATCTAGTGGAGAATGAAGCCATCTGTGTGATGGACTGCCAATCACTCAAAGGCATTAACTATAGTAGGGATCTGCATCTCCATGACTGCGATTCACGTCTCGATCAACAGCCAACAACAGGATACGCTGAAGATACATGCTGAAGCAGCTCCTGATGTGATGCGATAGGATTCACCCCTATTAAGATTCAGTGCGATCCGATTTATATTTATTACATGCGGTTTAATTCACTATTATTGATAACATTTATAAGCGAATAAATATGCATCACTGTTTTATTATTAGAATTCAATCCTATTTTATTTCTATAGCACTTTCATCAATGGAGATTTTCAGCTCATTATCCCTAACGAGGAAGCCAGAGGCAATGAGGCTGAACGATGATATGTGCTAATTGTGTATCCAGGGAATAAGTTAGAAGAAAACAGAGAAAATAGTTAGAAAGTGTGGGTTTTTTTATAATAAGTGCTAATTTAAGTACTACTGGAAGAGGGTTGCTTATAGACTACTGTCCAGACATCATGTGCATGTTCATTCCACCATCTAGGTGCCACAACAAAGAAGAGAATACTTGAAGATATGGAGATATGGAGGGACCTGTTGGGAAGTAGTAGAGGATGGAAGGAGCATGGTGTAGTGCAGGGTGAGATATAGGGAGATACCAGGAGCCGAGCAGTGGGATGGTGTGGAGAACCTGAGAAGCTGAGGCAGAGCTGGTGTGAGTGAGGTTTAGGAGTCCATGTCCATGTTATGTATATACTCCATGTTATTTGACATGACTGACCTTCACAATAGGATACAAACCATGTGCCATAAAGTCCATAACTCCTGGGAATGGACAAGAGAGTCTTGTGGCTGAGGTTACAAAGGGGTGAACAACTTCCAGTAAATTTCCCGAAACTTTTTTGAAATATTCCAAGTTGGAAACTTATTGGGAATTTATGAGAATTTATTAGTAATTTTGGGAAATTTGTATAAACTGTATCACATGCAAACATAAATTTTAACATTTCGTTTGGTCGTTAGCTGACATGCGTGCAAACATACAGATTTACAAAAATGACGTTGTTTTTTCCACATTTTTATTTAATTGTAAGTAAAAAAACATTCTAGCTATTTCTAGATATATATTTGTGAATATATATTTTTACAATATTATCGTTTTGATCTGTATTTTTGAATAAATAAATGCAGGCTGGATGAGCAAAATTCAATATTCAAAAATTTTAAAAATTGTAAAGTGTCCAAACTTTAGACCCGAACTGTTTCTTCTGTATGATAAAAAAATGACTAGTAGAAGGTGGAAGACAGAACATGAGCTAGTAAGCTTTATAAATTATAAATAAAATAATGCTGGCTTACATTTACTTTTAAACATATGTAATATATGTCATTTATGTAAATACTCAGCCAAGATGGACAGTTTTTTTTACATTAATATTGTGTGCAGGATTATAGAATGCGTTATGGAGAAAATGCACATTGCCTGTAGGGGGCGTGTGTCCTCAGTGGCCCTGCAGTACGTGTGCATGTGATAGAATAGTCCAGCTTGCTCAGAAACTGGGGTCAGAGGGTTAAGGGCCATGCTCAAAGGCCCGAGTTGCAGCTTGGCGATACCAGAGATCGAACCCCCGACCTTCCGATCAGTAACCCAGCGCCTTCACCACTGAGCTCCAACTCCCCTGACTGATGAATATGCAGGTAGAAATTCAAATGGAATTGAATTCAGTCTGGTTGTTTAAACAAAATTATTCTCCACGAATTTTTCCCAAATACATTTAAGTTCCCTGTCATAGGATAACCTGCAATTTTGTAAATTCCCATTAATTCCCATGAAAGTTTCCAGTTTGAAAGATCCTGGGATTTTGCAACCCTACTTGTGGTTGACCGTGTCAGATACTGCAGAAAGGTCAAAGAGAATAAGAAGTGATAACAGCTGTGCTGATGTTTAATGCAGAGTCGCGGAGTTCAGACCCAATAAGGACAAATATTTAGTCAATTTTTGCTCAGTTAATGAAAATAGTTCCGCAAAAAACCCACTTGTGGATAGAGCATTGTGATTTTCCACAGTTACACACAGCCTGACTGAAAGCCTGGAGTAAGTGTCGTTATGGTAACGCAATTAACTATTGATACTGATCATGTTGTCTATTCATATTAGTGGAACTTACTGTGTAAATTTGTCTCTCAGAAAACAGTATATTTATTTGCTCGCTAGCAACAGATGGCAAGCAGGTGATATTAGTCCTGGAGAGACAGTCCTTATACAGCACTTATTAACCTGTACAAGCTTCAAATGATCACGCTGAGTTCTTCATCTCAGTCACACACATACTGAATTTAGTTCCCAGTCCACCAGAGTCTCTGCTTTCATCTTGCAGTAATTATAAACACGTCCTCTAGGGGGCAGGAAATGAAAAGTTTAATGAAATTCTTGTTTCAAATCAGTATCATTAGCTGTGATAATGCAGAGGATGTTCCCTGGGTGTAAATACATTTGCAGAATGCTTTAATTCCCCCAAACAGTTCTAATTTTGATATTTAATAAACTTTCAGTGTATAAATCAATTTCATATTTACATCATGTTGTTTAACTTTAAATTTGATCTAATTTTGGTATTCTAAATAAGTTATAAATCACAATCTTATATGGCATCAGCCGAATGAGGATGACGCAGTGTTTCTGTCTTCTAGTGTGATTATTGACCTCATTCTGTCCTCTGAAGCTCATGTGAATAACATTAACAGATATTTTGAAAATATTGCTAAAAATTAGAAATATGATGTTACAGGATGCAGAAAAACTAGTTGATGCTTTGGTAACATCTGGATTAGACTACTGTAACGCTTTACTGTCTGGGTGTGGGAGAAAGTGCATAAATAAGCTTCAGTTAGTTCAGAATGCAGCAGCAAGAGTCCTCACTAGATCTAGAAAACACGACCACATCACCCCTGTTTTAATCATCTACACTGCTCCCAATCAAATCTCGCATTGATTATAAAATATTACTACTGACGTATAAAGCACTTAACGGTCTCGCACCGCAGTATCTGAGTGAACTTCTGTACCAGTATGATCCTCCACGCCTACTTAGATCAAAAGGTGCAGGCTATTTGTTGGTACCTCAAATAATGAAGACAACAGCAGGGGGCAGATGTTTCTCTTATAAACCCCACAGTTATGGAACAACCTTCCAATCAGTGTTCGTGATTTAGACACAGTCTCAGTGATCAAGTCGAGGCTGAAGACGTTTATTTAGTAAAGCTTTTGATCGGAAGATTTTTCTTGGGTAAAGGAGGAGATCTGAAGGGATCAATTATGCTGCTATAGTGAGTCTTGCCGGAGTCCCAACTGCACAGTGACTTAACTTTCATATAACGATACATAAAAATCCATATCCTTTTCTGCCTTCTTTTCCTGTTTCTCATCTACGGCCTGGAGATCCATGAAATTACGGAGAAACACAGGAGCTTTGAGGATTTGGATTTGGACTGCAGTCAACATTCTGCTACACTGACTCAGGACTACAGTTTGCATCTGATCACCATCACTGCACCTCAACATCTTTTACCTGTAATACATGGATATTCACTTCAGCCCAGATGAGGATGAGGTTCCCCTGTTGAGTCTGGTTCCTCTCAAGGTTTCTTACTTTTGCATCTCAGGGAGTTTTTTCTTTACAACAGTCACCACCGGCTTGTTCACCAGGGACAAACTTACACTTATAAAGAACATTTTATTCATTTTTATCATTTTTATTCTACTCTACTCCACTCTACTCTGTACTACTTTATTCTATTCTACTCTACTTTTTACTACTCTACTCTATTGTACTTTAATGTATTCTACTCTAATATAGTCTAACCTACTTCACCTACTCTAGTCTACTCTATTCTACTTTACTCTACTCTATTTTACTTTACAGTACCCTACAATGCTCTACTTTTCTATACTCTACTGTACTCTACACTACCCTACTCTAATCTATCCTGTACTATATTCTATTGTATTCTACCCTGCTTTACTGTACCCTACTCCTCTCTGCTCCTCCCTACTCTAATCTATTTTATTTTACTCCACTCTACTCTACTCTACTCTACTCTACTCTACTCTACTCTACTCTACTCTACTCTACTCTACTTACTGTTCTCTACTCGACTCGACTCTTCTCTACTCTACTCAACTGTACACTACTCGACTCTACTCTACTCTACTCTACTCTACTCTACTCTACTGTACACTACTCTACTCTACTCTATTCTACTGTACTCTACTCTACTCTACTCTACTCTACTGTTCTCTACTCGACTCGACTCTTCTCTACTCTACTCAACTGTACACTACTCTACTCTACTCTACTCGACTCTACTCTACTCTATTCTACTGTACTCTACTCTACTCTACTGTTCTCTACTCGACTCGACTCTTCTCTACTCTACTCAACTGTACACTACTCTACTCTACTCTACTCGACTCTACTCTACTCTACTCTACTATACTGTACACTACTCTACTCTACTCTATTCTACTGTACACTACTTTACTCTACTCTAATCTACTCTACTCTACTGTACACTACTCTACTGTACACTACTCTACTCTACTCTACTCTATTCTACTGTACACTACTTTACTCTACTCTAATCTACTCTACTGTACACTACTCTACTGTACACTACTCTACTGTACACTACTCTACTCTACTCTACTCGACTCTACTCTACTCTACACTACTCTACTCTACTCGACTCTACTCTACTCTACTTTACTCTACTCTACTCTACTGTACACTACTCTACTCTACTCTACTCTACTCTACTGTACACTACTCTACTCGACTCGACTCTACTCTACTCTACTCTACTGTACACTACTCTACTCTACTCTATTCTACTCTACTCTACTGTACACTACTCTACTCTACTCTACTCTACTCTACTGTACACTACTCTACTCGACTCGACTCTACTCTACTCTACTCTACTGTACACTACTCTACTCTACTCTACTCTACTGTACACTACTCTACTGTTCTCTACTCGACTCGACTCTTCTCTACTCTACTCTACTGTACACTACTCTACTCTACTCTACTCTACTCTACTCTACTCTACTGTACACTACTCTACTGTTCTCTACTCGACTCGACTCTTCTCTACTCTACTCAACTGTACACTATTCTACTCTACTCTACTCGACTCTACTCTACTCTACTGTACTGTACACTACTCTACTCTACTCTATTCTACTGTACACTACTTTACTCTACTCTACTCTAATCTACTCTACTCTACTCTACTGTACACTACTCTACTGTACACTACTCTACTCTACTCTACTCGTCTCTACTCGACTCTACTCTACTCTACTCTACACTACTCTACTCTACTCGACTCTACTCGACTCTACTCTACTCTACTCTACTCTACTGTACACTACTCTACTCTACTGTACACTACTCTTCTCGACTCGACTCTACTCTACTCTACTGTAAACTACTCTACTCGACTCGACTCTACTCTACTCTACTGTACACTACTCTACTCTACTCTACTGTACACTACTCTACTCTACTCTATTCTACTCTACTCTACTGTACACTACTCTACTCTACTCTATTCTACTCTACTCTACTGTACACTACTCTACTGTACACTACTCTACTCTACTCTACTCGTCTCTACTCGACTCTACTCTACTCTACTCTACACTACTCTACTCTACTCGACTCTACTCGACTCTACTCTACTCTACTCTACTCTACTCTACTGTACACTACTCTACTCTACTGTACACTACTCTTCTCGACTCGACTCTACTCTACTCTACTGTAAACTACTCTACTCGACTCGACTCTACTCTACTCTACTGTACACTACTCTACTCTACTCTACTGTACACTACTCTACTCTACTCTATTCTACTCTACTCTACTGTACACTACTCTACTCTACTCTACTCTACTCTACTCTACTGTACACTACTCTACTCTACTCTATTCTACTCTACTCTACTGTACACTACTCTACTCTACTCTACTCTACTCTACTGTACACTACTCTACTCGACTCGACTCTACTCTACTCTACTCTACTCTACTCTACTCTACTGTACACTACTCTACTCTACTCTACTCTACTCTACTCTACTCTACTCTACTCTACTGTACACTACTCTACTGTTCTCTACTCGACTCGACTCTTCTCTACTCTACTCTACTGTACACTACTCTACTCTACTCTACTCTACTCTACTGTTCTCTACTCGACTCGACTCTTCTCTACTCTACTCTATTCTACTCGACTCTACTCTACTCTACTCGACTCTACTCTACTCTACTCTAATCTACTCTACTCTACTCTACTCTACTGTTCTCTACTCGACTCTACTCTACTCTACTCTACTCTATTCTACTCGACTCTACTTTACTCTACTCTACTCTACTCTACTCTACTCTACTCTACTCTACTGTACACTACTCTACTTAACTGTTCTCTACTCTCCTGGAATTTGGATCCAAAGGTTGTGAGTTCAAATCCCATCCACACCAAGCTATCACTCCACACCGTAACCCTGTAGCTGCTTGGTTGTATAAATGAGATACATGTAAGTCGATCTGGATAAGGGCATCTTCCAAATGCCTTAAATGTACTCTTTAGTACTCTTTTGTCTTTATGTACTCTAATATAGCACACTGTACTATACTCTATGTACTCTACTCTACTCTACTGCACTCTATGCTACTATACACCTCTCTACCCTACTCTACTGTGGTCTACACCACTTTACTCTACTATTTAATCTACCATAGCCCTTATCTACTGCACACTACCCTACTTTACTCTACAATACTTCAATCTACTACATACTATTCTCTACTCTACTGTGATCGACTGTACTCTACTATCTCACTACTCTTCTCTACTCTACTCTACTCTACTCTACTCTACACTATTCTATTCCACTCTGCTTTATTTACTCTACTATATTCTATAAACTCTAGATCAGTATACTGCAGTAAGAAGTCGTCGTTGTAAATCTAGAGGTGCTTGGTCTATCATGCTCGCATTACACATTTTGAATACGAGCAATATGTTTTGTAACTAAATTATTTGCATTATTTTGCCATATATTTTTATGTCTCTCTTTCAATTTCGTTGTGTTTCTTTTGCTTTGCTTGGTGCAATGCAGTGTATCCACTGAAGGGCTCCGTCCCCATATTTTCCTTTTTTCTTTATGATAATTCGTCCCTAGTTACCGCAAGCTGTGGGTTAAACCTCCTCCACTGTAGGCTAATCTATTTTATGTAGCGTTCCCCAGCCTTCAGTATGCTTATTGTGTTTATTGTCACTACACTGCTGTGTGTGTACCAGAATAGAGCGAGGTTCTGCCTTGAATAACCTGCATCCCAGTGAGGCTGCAACCGTGTCACTAGTCTGCCATGCATTTTGAACAGAAGCCTTTTGTTTTGTTCTTTTGTGGTTGCTTTTGTTGCGTGTGTGTGTGTGAGTGTGTGTGTGTGTGTGTGTGTGTGTGTGTGTGTGTGTGTGTGTGTGTGTCACAATATCTGTGTGTATTACACTGCTTGATCCTGTTTAACTTGACCAGTGTGTGTGTACTGTTATACATATTTTTGGTCTATTGAATTTAATAATTTTTTTAATGTGCATGATTGGATTAATGACCTCCAAAAGTGAATTTGCTCACAATATTACAGGACCTTGTTTGCATGTTATAACATTTCATGTTAAAATTCACACTTCCTCCTGGGCACAAATACAGATACATTAGTTTCTCCTACTAACGAAGAAATTAGCTTTTAAATTCTAATATTTTAGTCACGTTTGTTTTCGCACCTGATACACATTGAACACTATTAAGCACTTGTTTAAAGCCTCACCTTTTATTGCATCATTTGTTTCTCATTTGTCTTTCCATGTAATTATTATTATACTGTATATATTAATTCAGTGACTGAAATTCACTCAGCCTGCTAAGTTGTGACATCAGTTTTAGAGACCTGAAATTTCACTGGAAAAAATATATATATTTAGTAATATATATATTGGATTAATCAAATTAATTTAGCATTCAAAGATTATTTCAGTTACAAATTTGTTGAACTTTGCTGGACTCTAAACTACAGTGCTGCATGGGTAATTAAAGATCAGCATCAAGGCGTTTAAAAAGAAAACATGCAGTATAAGAACTATAAGCAACAAACCATAAAATATTAAAGATGGTTACATCAAAAATATGTGGCAATAATGTGTCATGTTAAAAGAAGATGGTCGTGAAATGATGGTAGTTCAGCGTTCAGAGAACTTATAGCATTTCTTTAACGAACTTGTCTTAAAAATTCACAGTTGTATTTTTGGAGCTCTTTATTCAAAGCTTTTCAATGGCTGAGATCTTGACAACAAAAGACTCCATCACATGCCATTTCCACCCTGCGACAAACCAGTCAACCAGCCAATTCCAGACCAGACATAGATAAAGGGGAGGAGTCAATGGAAGGTTATACATGGATGAGATTATGCATTTCACATGGGTGTGATTGAATTGAAACAGTTTTATAATATTCTTACTGTATGTTGGGAATATTAGTAATTGGTCATTCATGAATGATTTGCTCCTTCTGAACAGATCTTTTATATGAATCTGGACTGACGATTCATCTCATATTTGTGGATTTGTTTGTGCTTTGTGTTATAAAAGATTTGCAAGGTTCTTCGTTGTTTGTTCTTCTGATCCTATCCAGACAAAAAGTCTCAGACCAGAAGCCTAGAAAAGCTAAACAAATCATTTCTGTATCCTGTTCTGATCATTTGTCCTTAACTGCATTATCATATTGTTTTCTTAAGACAATTCAGGTGGAATTTGGCTATTGAAAAAAAAAAAAAATAATGTATTCTGCTTAAATGTACAAAATGATTTAAATAAAAAATTAGACATTTTTGGCTAAATGAGAGTCAATAAAATGAGCCAATCTTCCCATCACTAATTAATATGTAAATTATGATTAAAGTAAAAATCCAAACACAAGAGGCAGCATGTAGCTGCAAAATAAAAGAAGCCCCAGTTCTGAACCTTGTGGGGTAACATGGTAACAGACTGAGAGCAGTCAGATAGATAAGACTTAAACTAATTCAGTGCTCTTTAAAATCTCCAAAATTGTTTTGTCTACAAGAAATCAGAATGACTAATATATTACACAAATTACAACTTCTTAGATTTCCTTTTTGCACTGTTATGGTCACTTTACTACTCCTCTGTGTTTAAAATCAAATGTGCACATTATACTGTATGATATGTAACATGTAATGTTACACTCCTACAATATGTTTATTGTATATACATATGAATATTTAAATATATAGTATTTATTTAATAATATATATTTGTACTTCTAGTTAAATGCTAACTGCATTTTATTGGCCCTGTGCTTGTAGTCTGCACAATGACAGTAAAGTTGAGTCTAATCCAATCTAATGTCATTCTCAAAAATAAAAATAAAAATAGAGATCCGTTCAGACCAAACTGCACATACAATTAGACAAAAAAAAAAAAAAGAGCAGCTTCAGCGCAACTCGTACTGTAGGGAGAAAAAATGCATCACACATCATTTTCTGCATGACCTACTTCCACCAATGAGGAATAAAACTGCAAGAACAAGACCTTTTCTAAACTATAGATTTAACACACGTAGCTGTACTGCCGGGGAAAAAAGGCCTCAGCATTCTTAGCATTAAATTCCACGGTTTTGTCTGGATTGAGAGTGTCTCTCTGGGGTTTTTGTCTGGATTGAGTGTGTCTCTCTGAGCTTTTTGTCTGGATTGAGAGTGTCTCTCTGGGGTTTTGTCTGGATTGAGAGTGTCTCTCTGGGCTTTTTGTCTGGATTGAGTGTGTCTCTCTGGGGTATTTGTCTGGACTGAGTGTGTCTCTCTGGGCTTTTTGTCTGGATTGAGAGTGTCTCTCTGGGGTTTTGTCTGGATTGAGTGTGTCTCTCTGGGCTTTTTGTCTAGATTGAGAGTGTCTCTCTGGGGTTTTTGTCTGAATTGAGAGTGTCTCTCTGGGGTTTTTGTCTGGATTGAGAGTGTCCCTCTGGGGTTTTTGTCTGCATTGAGAGTGTCCCTCTGTGGTTTTTGTCTGGATTGAGAGTGTCCCTCTGTGGTTTTTGTCTGGATTGAGAGTGTCTCTCTGGGATTTTTGTCTGGATTGAGTGTGTCTCTCTGGGGTTTTTGTCTGGATTGAGAGTGTCTCTCTGGGGTTTTTGTCTGGATTGAGAGTGTCTCACTGGGGTTTTTGTCTGGATTGAGAGTGTGTCTCTGGGGTTTTTGTCTGGTTCGAGAGTGTCTCTCTGGGGTTTTTGTCTGCATTGAGAGTGTCCCTCTGGGGTTTTTGTATGGATTGAGAGTGTCCCTCTGTGGTTTTTGTCTGGATTGAGAGTGTCTCTCTGGGATTTTTGTCTGGATTGAGGGTGTCCCTCTGGAGTTTTTGTCAGGATTGAGAGTGTCCCTCTGGGGTTTTTGTATGGATTGAGAGTGTCCCTCTGTGGTTTTTGTCTGGATTGAGAGTGTCTCTCTGGGATTTTTGTCTGGATTGAGGGTGTCCCTTTGGGGTTTTTGTCAGGATTGAGAGTGTCCCTCTGGGGTTTTTGTCTGCATTGAGAGTGTCCCTCTGGGGTTTTTGTATGGATTGAGAGTGTCCCTCTGTGATTTTTGTCTGGATTGAGAGTGTCTCTCTGGGATTTTTGTCTGGATTGAGGGTGTCCCTCTGGGGTTTTTGTCAGAATTGAGAGTGTCCCTCTGGGGTTTTTGTCTGCATTGAGAGTGTCCCTCTGGGGTTTTTGTATGGATTGAGAGTGTCCCTCTGTGGTTTTTGTCTGCATTGAGAGTGTCCCTCTGGGGTTTTTGTATGGATTGAGAGTGTCTCTCTGGGGTTTTTGTCTGGATTGAGAGTGTCTCTCTGGGATTTTTGTCTGGATTGAGGGTGTCCCTCTGGGGTTTTTGTCAGGATTGAGAGTGTCCCTCTGGGGTTTTTGTCTGGATTGAGAGTGTCTCTCTGGGATTTTTGTCTGGATTGAGGGTGTCCCTCTGGGGTTTTTGTCAGGATTGAGAGTGTCCCTCTGGGGTTTTTGTATGGATTGAGAGTGTCCCTCTGGGGTTTTTGTATGGATTGAGAGTGTCCCTCTGGGATTTTTGTCTGGATTGAGGGTGTCCCTCTGTGGTTTTTGTCTGGATTGAGAGTGTCTCTCTGGGATTTTTGTCTGGATTGAGGGTGTCCCTCTGGGGTTTTTGTCAGATTGAGAGTGTCCCTCTGGGGTTCGCTCTTGGTATCTAAGGGTTTTATCGTGATGAACAGTTTTTTGAATCCTATTTTTTGGGAGGCATGAAATTTACTGGACTTTTTAACATTTTATTTGAACAGACCCCCAGACATCACATCCATAGAGCTGCAATTAATTTGATCCAGGTTCTGAGTGGGACAGTGGTGTAAAGTATTTGATTAAATGTGTTAAATATTTAATAATGTTTACTTTCTACTCAACTATACATTTATGATTAAATATCTGTACATTTTGCACCTCTGTTAAGGACGTCATTTACACCCCATACCCACACCTATTGCTTGAGTGTTTTTTTCTCATTTTCAACCCGAAAATAGTTTTTGTTAAAGTTGAATAAAAATATTGAATAAATTTTGCTTTGCATCTAAAAACGATCTACTATCTATATAAATGTAAATATTATATATTATAATTTTATCTTATCTAATTTTATTAAAAAAATTACTTTTATTTTATTAGTTAATTGAAGATCCTTTTGATTCCTTTTCACTTTTCTACTCTCTTTTTATTTTTGACCCACTTGTTTGATCTTTGTTTTATTCTGGCATGTTGAAGATGCTGTTGTGTTGATGATTAATGCAGTTGGATGCAGATGATTAAGTTAACTTGCTGTCCCTGATGAAATCGCAGACGTGGGTCAGAACATCACCAGTTAGACCGTTAGTCTCGAAACTTGTTGATACCACCGTGTAAACTCATAATTTGCTTTTAAGCCCAACATTTTCTGAGTACACACTTGTAATCCCTTTTGAGTCCCTGGTTTCTCATGAGGTTTCTTCCTCATATAAACTCAGGAAGGTTTTTTTTCCCTCACCACCATTACTTTTGTCTCGCTCATTAAATTGAGTTCAGTATTATATTACTAGGTTGAATTTTTCCTACTCCAGACTGCAGTGAGTCATTTGATGTGTCAGCGTGCAAGAAGAAAACGAATCAACAACATTCGTAACAACAGCAGAAAAATATCAGAACTATTAACAACTACATCGGTTGTACAGCGAGCACTGGTGTTATATGAAAGGCTTTGTTTTGTGCAGTTCAGAGACGACATCCTGGGATATGAGGCAGTGTACACGTGGGAGTGTTTGGTATAGAAGTAAGGTACACATTTGCTGCAGGACAAAGGTGTGAATCCGGTGTGCACTGAGATTGGATGTGGTAGACAGTCAGTTTCTTAGCAACAGCCCACACAGAGCTCATGAGGAAAAAGGAGAGAATCCTCGAGTCTGATTCTATCTTCAGGATGACATCCCTCCTGCAACTGATCCACTGATAGCATCATGATGTATATCTCGAACAAACCTGTAGTAAAGAAGAAAAAGTGACATAAAGCCTTAAAAAAATCCTCCTCAGCTGTTGTGTGCGAGCAATCCCACTGCAAATCCAAACTATTGATTTTTATGAGACTAAAATGCAGATCCAGTGATCATTTATTCTCACTGTGAGGATGAACAAGACGCCATATGTCTTTTCACACACACACACACACACACACACACACACACACACACACACACACACACACACACACACACACACACACATATATGATTCAGTTTGTGTGATGTCAATAATTCATTCACGTTTTTGACTTTGATCACACGTTCTTTCCTCTCCGCTTTTCAAATCTGCTGTGATCGTTCAGTCTTCTTCCTCACTGCCTCGATGGTCATTGCTAAGCCATTTTGCCAGATTGTTGGATTCTGCTTCCTTTCCTCTCCCCCATCTGTCTCCACGCTCATCGGGAGGTGAGAATGGATCTGAGAGCTCCCCGGGGCTTGGCACCACACCCTCCATCTCTCATGCTTGCTCTTTTGCTCTTTCTTTCTCTCTCTCTCTCTCTCTCTCTCTCTCTCTCTCTCTCTCTCTCTCTCTCTCTCTCTCTCTCTCTCTCTTTCTCTCTCTCTCTCTCTCCATCGCTCTCTCCCTCTCTCTGTGCCAGATGGCAGTTTATCTGAAAGAGTATTAGAGCAGGACATCTAACAAATGTCCATTCACTCCCGGGGTTTATTCTCTCCATGGAGCCTGAAACTATCATTGGTTTTAAGGTCGTTTCTTTCGTGTTTTAGGGAAATAATTGTGAAACGTTGCCACAAGACTCCGTTCTTCTGTTCTTTGTCAGAATGTGAGAACGTGTTTTGGACACTCTTCTGTATCTGTGTGCACAGATAGAGGGGGACTGAGAGAGTGAAAAAAGAGAGTAAGTGATGGAGTGAGAGAGGGACAGAGAGTGTGTAGAAGTGAGGATGTGAAAGAGAGAGAGTTAGTGATGGAGTAAGAGAGAGAGAGAGAGATAGAGAGAGAGAGAGAGAGAGAGAGAGAGAGAGAGAGAGAGAGAGAGAGAGAGAGAGAGAGAGATAGTGGGAGGAAGTGAAAGTCTGAAGGAGTAAAGGAGAGATAGAGAGGGAGAGAGTTAGAGAAAGGAGTGAGAAACTTTGAAAGTGAGAAAGTAAAAGAGTGAAAGGGAGATGAAGTGAGAGAGTGGAGGAGTGATAGAGTGAATGAGTGAGAGAGTGAAGGAGTGAGAGATAATGGAGTGAGAGAGTGGAGGGGTGGGACAGTAAAGGAGTGAGTGAGTAAAGGAATAAGAGAGTGGAGGAGTGAGAGAGTGAAGGAATGAGTAAGTGGAGGAGTAAGAGAGTAAAGGAATGGGAGACTGAAGGAGTGAGAGAGTGAAGGATTGAAAGAGTGAAGGAGTGAGAGAGTAAAGGAATGAGATAGTGAAGCAGGTCTTTGTTTTTTTCTTAATTTATTCACTCTTACTACTAAATAATCTGCTCTTCTAGCTACTACATACAGGCATGCAGTACACACACACTCACACACACACACACACACAAACACACACAAATTGTCAGTTTGTCACAGATGTCTCAAGGTTGTCACACACTCTTGATTTCGTGTGTTTGTGTTGAGCTTCAGGCCCGACTGCCAGACTCACGTCACGTTCACGTCACCGTTCCTACGGAGCTCGATTCTGCTGTAACGCCACTTTAACGGCTAATCATAAACACTCCTCACCACCATCCAAGAAATTCCATCTGAGGACGAAGAAAAGATCTTCATGTCCTGAGGCTGAGCTTCAGCTCTTCCTGCTTCACACACCGGACCAGGTTCTGTAGAAGAAACCCATTTAATAGATTTTACTAAATTTGGTGGCTTATGTAACCTCATTAGATGTGGGCGGTTGATGTTTTGTAATGTAAGGCTGTACGTGTGTGTGTCTGTGTGTGTGTGTGTGTGTGTGTGTGTGTGTGTGTGTGTGTGTGTGTGTGTGTGTGTGTGTGTGTGTATATATATATATAAATAGTCAAGCAAATGCTCAAAAAAAAAATCCACAATTATGCGTACCCACTGCACGAACACATCGCAGCAAACAAAACCAAACGTCACAAAATCGTATGAACATTACGGGGAAAAAAAAACATTTTGCACGTGCACAACATCATCATCATCATCATCATCATCATCATCATCATCATCATCGTTGTCCTACTTGTCTTCGTTCCACATCAAATCTATATTTCAATTACAATATTTGCTGATGCACAACACAACACAACGCAGCACACAAGCCCAATGCAGGCGCAGCACAACGCAGTGATGGAGTGTGAGATCTGTTGTTTCCTCGCCAAATTAATTATATTCAGTTTGACATGAGAATAATCTGGGAGGCAAAAACAAATTATTTATTAATTTCTTCAGCAACACACACACACACACACACACACACACACACACACACACACACACACACACACACACACACACAGTCGTTCCAGTGTTCTCATTATACCCAAATGCGATTATTTATGTGTTCCAGCCGACTGCGTTTACATAAGCAGCCGAGCTCAAACAGCTTATACACGAGGATTTCGAATCGGTTAGAAATTGATGTTCTCTGTCAACATAATCCGTAACAGGGATATCGCCGTCCAGACACCTGCTAGAGAATAATACCATATACCCTTGAGGGGAATTAAGATTAAAGAAAAAAGAGCCTTCTGAAATCCTAAACGCAGAGATTTCTGGGAGCAGCGTCTCATTTCTGTCTGGCGCTGAAGCAGTGACTCTCAGAGCGAAGCTGAAGCTCACATTGGGCCCGAGGAAGATTAAAGGGATTAGGTTTCACACAGAACATGCGTGCGTCTTCTCCGTATCGGACACACGAGACTCGGAGAGCGAGAGTGAGAGCGAGAGAGAGCGAGAGAGAGCTTCCAGCCTGAGATTCCGTAATGAAGGTCACGTCATTCAGGAGAGTGCAGTTTTCTGCACTCATACATATGTTTTCATACACATCATCCTAAACGCACCACCAACACACACCAACACACACCAACACACATCATCCTAAACGCACCACCAACACACACCAACACACATCATCCTAAACACACCACCAACACACACCAACACACATCATCCTAAACGCACCACCAACACACACCAACACACATCATCCTAAACACACCACCAACACACACCAACACACATCATCCTAAACACACACCAACACACATCATCCTAAACACACCACCAACACACACCAACACACATCATCCTAAACACACCACCAACACACACCAACACACATCATCCTAAACACACACCAACACACATCATCCTAAACACACACCAACACACACCAACACACATCATCCTAAACACACACCAACACACATCATCCTAACACACCACCACACCAACACATCATCCTAACACACCACAACACACACCAACACACATCATCCTAAACACACCACCAACACACACCAACACACATCATCCTAAACGCACCACCAACACACACCAACACACATCATCCTAAACACACCACCAACACACACCAACACACATCATCCTAAACGCACCACCAACACACACCAACACACATCATCCTAAACGCACCACCAACACACACCAACACACATCATCCTAAACACACACCAACACACATCATCCTAAACACACCACCAACACACACCAACACACATCATCCTAAACACACCACCAACACACACCAACACACATCATCCTAAACACACACCAACACACATCATCCTAAACACACACCAACACACACCAACACACATCATCCTAAACACACACCAACACACATCATCCTAAACACACCACCAACACACACCAACACACATCATCCTAAACACACACCAACACACATCATCCTAAACGCACCACCAACACACACCAACACACATCATCCTAAACACACCACCAACACACACCAACACACATCATCCTAAACGCACCACCAACACACACCAACACACATCATCCTAAACGCACCACCAACACACACCAACACACATCATCCTAAACACACACCAACACACATCATCCTAAACACACCACCAACACACACCAACACACATCATCCTAAACACACCACCAACACACACCAACACACATCATCCTAAACACACACCAACACACATCATCCTAAACACACACCAACACACACCAACACACATCATCCTAAACACACACCAACACACATCATCCTAAACACACCACCAACACACACCAACACACATCATCCTAAACACACCACCAACACACATCATCCTAAACACACCACCAACACACACCAACACACATCATCCTAAACACACCACCAACACACACCAACACACATCATCCTAAAACACACACCAACACACATCATCCTAAACACACACCAACACACACCAACACACATCATCCTAAACACACCACCAACACACACCAACACACATCATCCTAAACGCACCACCAACACACACCAACACACATCATCCTAAACACACCACCAACACACACCAACACACATCATCCTAAACACACACCAACACACATCATCCTAAACACACCACCAACACACACCAACACACATCATCCTAAACACACCACCAACACACACCAACCTAAACACACCACCCAACACACATCAACCTAAACACACCATCTAATACATCAACCTAAACACACCACCAACACACACCAACACACATCATCCTAAACACACCACCAACACACACCAACACAAATCATCCTAAACACACCACCAACACACACCAACACACATCATCCTAAACACACCACCAACACACACCAACACACATCATCCTAAACACACCACCAACACACACCAACACACATCATCCTAAACACACCACCAACACACACCAATCTAAACACACCACCCAACACACATCAACCTAAACACACCATCTAACACATCAACCTAAACACACCACCAACACACACCAACACACATCAACCTAAACACACCACCAACACACACCAACACACATCAACCTAAACACACCACCAACACACACCAACCTAAACTCACCACCAACACACACCAACCTAAACTCACCACCAACACACATCATCCTAAACACACCAACCTAAACACACCACCAACACACATCATCCTAAACACACCACCAACACACACCAACCTAAACACACCACCCAACACACACCAACCTAAACACATCAACCTAAACACACCATCTAACACATCAACCTAAACACACCACCAACACACACCAACACACATCATCCTAAACACACCACCAACACACATCAATCTAAACACACCACCAACACACACCAACCTAAACACACCACCAACACACACCAACCTAAACACACCACCAACACACACCAACCTAAACACACCACCAACACACATAAACCTAAACACACCATCTAACACACACCAACCTAAACATACCACCCAACACACATCAACCTAAACACACCACCAACACACACCAACCTAAACACACCATCCAGCACATCGTCCTAAACACACCACCCAACACACATTAACCTAAACACACCACCAACACACACCAACATAAACACACCACCAACACACACCAACCTAAACACACCACCCAACACACATCCTCCTAAACACACCACCCAATACACACCAACCTAAACACCCCACCAACACACACCAACCTAAACACACAACCAACACACATCAACCTAAACATCTGACACACATTATCAGACATCAGAGAGAGAGAGAGAGAGAAAGAGAGAGAGAGAGAGAGAGAGAGAGAGAGAGAGAGAGAGAGATAGATAGATAGATAGATAGATAGATAGATAGATAGATAGATAGATAGATAGATAGATAGATAGAGAAGGTGAGAGAGACAGAGAGAGAGAGAGAGATAGAGAGTGAGAAAGAGAGAGAGAGAGAGAGAGAGAGAGAGAGAGAGAGAGAGAGAGAGAGAGATTCCTCAGTTGTATTAGATGAATTATTTAGATGTATTTGTATAACTGTGAACATCTTCTCAGAGCAGCTTCACACTATTTTATTCTAAATCCATAAGTGGATCCCTGTTAAGTGAGTCAGAGGTGACGGTGTTGAGGGACCAACTCACGATCTGAGGAAGAAACCTTGCAGGAACCAGACAGAAAAAACCCTCATTCTTATCCAGACAGCGGATATTCATTCATTTTTATACAGTTTCATCATGAAATCCATTGTGTAGAAGATGATGGAGACTTGAGTGCAAAATTGAGATGCTTTTTAGCTGCATCCTACAGCTGTACTGTAAATGCACCCAAAAACCAAATACCTCTGAAAAAATGCAATAACAGGAAAAAAAGATTATACTGATTCAACAAATATCCCCATAAAGTGTAAACGTGTAATAAATTTAATCATATTATAATGAACACAAGCAGCAGATTGCAGTCTGTCCAACTGGGCATGTATCTGAATATACTGAATAAACGGAGGTCCAAAAACCACATGACTCCCATCAGTCTCAGACTCTGTCAGTCACAAGACCCAGTCACATGTCACTCATCACCCACACCTGTATCTTATCACCCTTAATTAGCATATATATTTTTGGAAGCTCCACACTCCTCCCTCATGCTTGTCCTCTTGTTTTTCACAAGATTTGGTTTTAGCTCCAGCTTTCTTCTCAGGTTCTCATCTTCATATTCACTCGCTACTTGATGTTTTGCTTTTTTCTGTATTAGAAGAACCAGAAGAACACCCAGAGCTAGAGGCTGGACTCATGTGCACAACATCACACCTGCTTTTTTAGCATTTTGCACGACACTCTTCGATTTAAAAATTGCACATCTGGCACAGCTGCACTTTATTAGGTATAATCATGATGTCATAATGTTCTGCTGCATGTGTTCACTACGTCTTTCTAATATTCTATTTCACTGCAATTGTTCTATTTTTTATTTCTTTTCTTTTCTTATATTATTTTATTGCCAGGTGTGTGAGACTTGGCACATCAGTAAAATAAGTGTTTAGTGATTAGAAGTTATTTTTCGGTGGAGTTTATATCTGAATGTATGAGTAAAGAAAGGACGTCGTGAAAAAACGTGTTGCAATGAAGATTTTGCCTCTTGCATTTATTTATTTATATTAATAGAATAAATGCTGTAAAAATGTATTTGCTTATTTCTGTTATTTACAAGGTAATTTTGACAGCCCAAATATATATATATATATATATATATATATATATATGTTTCATGTTTCAATAGAAATATTCTAGAAGGACGTGTCATTTGCCTAGAAATGCTGTTAGTTTACATTTTTACGTTAACAGCATTTGGTGGA